>JAQPCC010000152.1:0-350043 GCA_028392965.1 Lindernia subracemosa | reverse complement strand
GAATTTATGCTAAAATTCCAGTTGTAACACATATTGGAAACTTGTACTTATTTCATGTATAACCTTCTACGACATAACCTAGCATTGAAAATGCATCTATTACATTGCTTTGAAATCTTAATCCAACCGAAAGTCTTTGTAATAAGACACATTTTATATGTGGAGACTTTAATAGTTATGTAATTTATGCTGAAATTTTAGTTGGAACACATATTGAGGAACTTGTATTTATTTCATGTTTAACCTTAGAATCACCGCAGAATAATTTTTCATCTATCTATTTTAAATAAAACAATTTCCAGTCTGTTTATGTTTTGCAGTGACAATTAATAAAGCACAAGCGTATGCGTTATATTTGTTGGAATCTATCTAAAATAACTTGTATTATCTCATGGGAAGCTTTTATTGCATTATCAACAGCTAAATCGTCTAATGAAATAAATATATTGAATGGATCATTACCATAAGCACAAACAAACAATCGTACAAAAAATATTGCTTACATGAAGTCCTCATGGCGGAGGAAGTCAACTAAT
Organism: Lindernia subracemosa; assembly: GCA_028392965.1. Classification (NCBI taxonomy): domain Eukaryota; kingdom Viridiplantae; phylum Streptophyta; class Magnoliopsida; order Lamiales; family Linderniaceae; genus Vandellia; species Vandellia subracemosa. The sequence goes on along the minus strand of JAQPCC010000152.1, from coordinate 349,507 downwards.
TATGATGGTACGTTCTTGATCATGACCCGCCGTAATTGGATTTTGGCTTTCCACATCAGACGATTATAGGGTTGAGGAGGCGCGGGCGCCGCTGCTTCCGATCATTTTAAAGATCATATTTTTTATGCTGCAGCAAGCTGTCTTGATCTCACTGCATCGTCGTCCTTGATTCTGTATGAAACGTTTATGAACTGCACTTGTAATAAAACAAAGCATTCTTCTCAGACATATTGCACTACTGTACATACGTGTTAGAAACGGATTTAGCTTCAATTCGCCATACCTTTATTGTGACTGGAGAAGAAAGGACGAAAGATCCTCCGCCGTGGTCTCTTTTGGAGTGATCTTCTTCGCCATCAACAATAGAAGTAGGGGGAAAAAATAAAATAAAATCTATAACATGTCTTACTACCGACTTTCGAGGAGGAAAAAAGGAAATAAAAAGAGAAAATTGAAAATGAATGGTTTGTACGGGAGATAAATAATATCTTACTTAGTAAATTTTCTAACTAAGAAACGTTGTACTTAAAATGAGAGTATTGGGGTCTGTTCAGAAAGAATTGTTCCATTCTTTAACATAGAATAACCTTCTACAGTATAAGCTAGAATTTATGCTAAAATTCCAGTTGTAACACATATTGGAAACTTGTACTTATTTCATGTATAACCTTCTACGACATAACCTAGCATTGAAAATGCATCTATTACATTGCTTTGAAATCTTAATCCAACCGAAAGTCTTTGTAATAAGACACATTTTATATGTGGAGACTTTAATAGTTATGTAATTTATGCTGAAATTTTAGTTGGAACACATATTGAGGAACTTGTATTTATTTCATGTTTAACCTTAGAATCACCGCAGAATAATTTTTCATCTATCTATTTTAAAATAAAACAATTTCCAGTCTGTTTATGTTTTGCAGTGACAATTAATAAAGCACAAGCGTATGCGTTATATTTTGTTGGAATCTATCTAAAATAACTTGTATTATCTCATGGGAAGCTTTTATTGCATTATCAACAGCTAAATCGTCTAATGAAATAAATATATTGAATGGATCATTACCATAAGCACAAACAAACAATCGTACAAAAAATATTGCTTACATGAAGTCCTCATGGCGGAGGAAGTCAACTAATTATGATGGTACGTTCTTGATCATGACCCGCCGTAATTGGATTTTGGCTTTCCACATCAGACGATTATAGGGTTGAGGAGGCGCGGGCGCCGCTTCCGATCATTTTAAAGATCATATTTTTATGCTGCAGCAAGCTGTCTTGATCTCACTGCATCGTCGTCCTTGATTCTGTATGAAACGTTTATGAACTGCACTTGTAATAAAACAAAGCATTCTTCTCAGACATATTGCACTACTGTACATACGTGTTAGAAACGGATTTAGCTTCAATTCGCCATACCTTTATTGTGACTGGAGAAGAAAGGACGAAAGATCCGCCGTGGTCTCTTTTGGAGTGATCTTCTTCGCCATCAACAATAGAAGTAGGGGGAAAAAATAAAATAAAAATCTATAACATGTCTTACTACCGACTTTCGAGGAGGAAAAAAGGAAATAAAAAGAGAAAATTGAAAATGAATGGTTTTGTACGGGAGATAAATAATATCTTACTTAGTAAATTTTCTAACTAAGAAACGTTGTACTTAAAATGAGAGTATTGGGGTCTGTTCAGAAAGAATTGTTCCATTCTTTAACATAGAATAACCTTCTACAGTATAAGCTAGAATTTATGCTAAAATTCCAGTTGTAACACATATTGGAAACTTGTACTTATTTCATGTATAACCTTCTACGACATAACCTAGCATTGAAAATGCATCTATTACATTGCTTTGAAATCTTAATCCAACCGAAAGTCTTTGTAATAAGACACATTTTATATGTGGAGACTTTAATAGTTATGTAATTTATGCTGAAATTTTAGTTGGAACACATATTGAGGAACTTGTATTTTTCATGTTTAACCTTAGAATCACCGCAGAATAATTTTTCATCTATCTATTTTAAAATAAAACAATTTCCAGTCTGTTTATGTTTTGCAGTGACAATTAATAAAGCACAAGCGTATGCGTTATATTTTGTTGGAATCTATCTAAAATAACTTGTATTATCTCATGGGAAGCTTTTATTGCATTATCAACAGCTAAATCGTCTAATGAAATAAATATATTGAATGGATCATTACCATAAGCACAAACAAACAATCGTACAAAAAATATTGCTTACATGAAGTCCTCATGGCGGAGGAAGTCAACTAATTATGATGGTACGTTCTTGATCATGACCCGCCGTAATTGGATTTTGGCTTTCCACATCAGACGATATAGGGTTGAGGAGGCGCGGGCGCCGCTGCTTCTGATCATTTTAAAGATCATATTTTTTTGCAGCAAGCTGTTCTTGATCTCACTGCATCGTCGTCCTTGATTCTGTATGAAACGTTTATGAACTGCACTTGTAATAAAACAAAGCATTCTTCTCAGACATATTGCACTACTGTACATACGTGTTAGAAACGGATTTAGCTTCAATTCGCCATACCTTTATTGTGACTGGAGAAGAAGGACGAAAGATCCTCCGCCGTGGTCTCTTTTGGAGTGATCTTCTTCGCCATCAACAATAGAAGTAGGGGGAAAAATAAAATAAAATCTATAACATGTCTTACTACCGACTTTCGAGGAGGAAAAAAGGAAATAAAAGAGAAAATTGAAAATGAATGGTTTTGTACGGGAGATAAATAATATCTTACTTAGTAAATTTTCTAACTAAGAAACGTTGTACTTAAAATGAGAGTATTGGGGTCTGTTCAGAAAGAATTGTTCCATTCTTTAACATAGAATAACCTTCTACAGTATAAGCTAGAATTTATGCTAAAATTCCAGTTGTAACACATATTGGAAACTTGTACTTATTTCATGTATAACCTTCTACGACATAACCTAGCATTGAAAATGCATCTATTACATTGCTTTGAAATCTTAATCCAACCGAAAGTCTTTGTAATAAGACCATTTTATATGTGGAGACTTTAATAGTTATGTAATTTATGCTGAAATTTTAGTTGGAACACATATTGAGGAACTTGTATTTATTTCATGTTTAACCTTAGAATCACCGCAGAATAATTTTTCATCTATCTATTTTAAAATAAAACAATTTCCAGTCTGTTTATGTTTTGCAGTGACAATTAATAAAGCACAAGCGTATGCGTTATATTTTGTTGGAATCTATCTAAAATAACTTGTATTATCTCATGGGAAGCTTTTATTGCATTATCAACAGCTAAATCGTCTAATGAAATAAATATATTGAATGGATCATTACCATAAGCACAAACAAACAATCGTACAAAAATATTGCTTACATGAAGTCCTCATGGCGGAGGAAGTCAACTAATTATGATGGTACGTTCTTGATCATGACCCGCCGTAATTGGATTTTGGCTTTCCACATCAGACGATTATAGGGTTGAGGAGGCGCGGGCGCCGCTGCTTCCGATCATTTTAAAGATCATATTTTTTATGCTGCAGCAAGCTGTCCTTGATCTCACTGCATCGTCGTCCTTGATTCTGTATGAAACGTTTATGAACTGCACTTGTAATAAAACAAAGCATTCTTCTCAGACATATTGCACTACTGTACATACGTGTTAGAAACGGATTTAGCTTCAATTCGCCATACCTTTATTGTGACTGGAGAAGAAAGGACGAAAGATCCTCCGCCGTGGTCTCTTTTGGAGTGATCTTCTTCGCCATCAACAATAGAAGTAGGGGGAAAAAATAAAATAAAAATCTATAACATGTCTTACTACCGACTTTCGAGGAGGAAAAAAGGAAATAAAAAGAAAATTGAAAATGAATGGTTTTGTACGGGAGATAAATAATATCTTACTTAGTAAATTTTCTAACTAAGAAACGTTGTACTTAAAATGAGAGTATTGGGGTCTGTTCAGAAAGAATTGTTCCATTCTTTAACATAGAATAACCTTCTACAGTATAAGCTAGAATTTGCTAAAATTCCAGTTGTAACACATATTGGAAACTTGTACTTATTTCATGTATAACCTTCTACGACATAACCTAGCATTGAAAATGCATCTATTACATTGCTTTGAAATCTTAATCCAACCGAAAGTCTTTGTAATAAGACACATTTTATATGTGGAGACTTTAATAGTTATGTAATTTATGCTGAAATTTTAGTTGGAACACATATTGAGGAACTTGTATTTATTTCATGTTTAACCTTAGAATCACCGCAGAATAATTTTTCATCTATCTATTTTAAAATAAAACAATTTCCAGTCTGTTTATGTTTTGCAGTGACAATTAATAAAGCACAAGCGTATGCGTTATATTTTGTTGGAATCTATCTAAAATAACTTGTATTATCTCATGGGAAGCTTTTATTGCATTATCAACAGCTAAATCGTCTAATGAAATAAATATATTGAATGGATCATTACCATAAGCACAAACAAACAATCGTACAAAAAATATTGCTTACATGAAGTCCTCATGGCGGAGGAAGTCAACTAATTATGATGGTACGTTCTTGATCATGACCCGCCGTAATTGGATTTTGGCTTTCCACATCAGACGATTATAGGGTTGAGGAGGCGCGGGCGCCGCTGCTTCCGATCATTTTAAAGATCATATTTTTATGCTGCAGCAAGCTGTCCTTGATCTCACTGCATCGTCGTCCTTGATTCTGTATGAAACGTTTATGAACTGCACTTGTAATAAAACAAAGCATTCTTCTCAGACATATTGCACTACTGTACATACGTGTTAGAAACGGATTTAGCTTCAATTCGCCATACCTTTATTGTGACTGGAGAAGAAAGGACGAAAGATCCTCCGCCGTGGTCTCTTTTGGAGTGATCTTCTTCGCCATCAACAATAGAAGTAGGGGGAAAAAATAAAATAAAATCTATAACATGTCTTACTACCGACTTTCGAGGAGGAAAAAAGGAAATAAAAAGAGAAAATTGAAAATGAATGGTTTTGTACGGGAGATAAATAATATCTTACTTAGTAAATTTTCTAACTAAGAAACGTTGTACTTAAAATGAGAGTATTGGGGTCTGTTCAGAAAGAATTGTTCCATTCTTTAACATAGAATAACCTTCTACAGTATAAGCTAGAATTTATGCTAAAATTCCAGTTGTAACACATATTGGAAACTTGTACTTATTTCATGTATAACCTTCTACGACATAACCTAGCATTGAAAATGCATCTATTACATTGCTTTGAAATCTTAATCCAACCGAAAGTCTTTGTAATAAGACACATTTTATATGTGGAGACTTTAATAGTTATGTAATTTATGCTGAAATTTTAGTTGGAACACATATTGAGGAACTTGTATTTATTTCATGTTTAACCTTAGAATCACCGCAGAATAATTTTTCATCTATCTATTTTAAAATAAAACAATTTCCAGTCTGTTTATGTTTTGCAGTGACAATTAATAAAGCACAAGCGTATGCGTTATATTTTGTTGGAATCTATCTAAAATAACTTGTATTATCTCATGGGAAGCTTTTATTGCATTATCAACAGCTAAATCGTCTAATGAAATAAATATATTGAATGGATCATTACCATAAGCACAAACAAACAATCGTACAAAAAATATTGCTTACATGAAGTCCTCATGGCGGAGGAAGTCAACTAATTATGATGGTACGTTCTTGATCATGACCCGCCGTAATTGGATTTTGGCTTTCCACATCAGACGATTATAGGGTTGAGGAGGCGCGGGCGCCGGCTTTCCGATCATTTTAAAGATCATATTTTTATGCTGCAGCAAGCTGTCTTGATCTCACTGCATCGTCGTCCTTGATTCTGTATGAAACGTTTATGAACTGCACTTGTAATAAAACAAAGCATTCTTCTCAGACATATTGCACTACTGTACATACGTGTTAGAAACGGATTTAGCTTCAATTCGCCATACCTTTATTGTGACTGGAGAAGAAAGGACGAAAGATCCTCCGCCGTGGTCTCTTTTGGAGTGATCTTCTTCGCCATCAACAATAGAAGTAGGGGGAAAAAATAAAATAAAAATCTATAACATGTCTTACTACCGACTTTCGAGGAGGAAAAAAGGAAAAAAAGAGAAAATTGAAAATGAATGGTTTTGTACGGGAGATAAATAATATCTTACTTAGTAAATTTTCTAACTAAGAAACGTTGTACTTAAAATGAGAGTATTGGGGTCTGTTCAGAAAGAATTGTTCCATTCTTTAACATAGAATAACCTTCTACAGTATAAGCTAGAATTTATGCTAAAATTCCAGTTGTAACACATATTGGAAACTTGTACTTATTTCATGTATAACCTTCTACGACATAACCTAGCATTGAAAATGCATCTATTACATTGCTTTGAAATCTTAATCCAACCGAAAGTCTTTGTAATAAGACACATTTTATATGTGGAGACTTTAATAGTTATGTAATTTATGCTGAAATTTTAGTTGGAACACATATTGAGGAACTTGTATTTATTTCATGTTTAACCTTAGAATCACCGCAGAATAATTTTTCATCTATCTATTTTAAAATAAAACAATTTCCAGTCTGTTTATGTTTTGCAGTGACAATTAATAAAGCACAAGCGTATGCGTTATATTTTGTTGGAATCTATCTAAAATAACTTGTATTATCTCATGGGAAGCTTTTATTGCATTATCAACAGCTAAATCGTCTAATGAAATAAATATATTGAATGGATCATTACCATAAGCACAAACAAACAATCGTACAAAAAATATTGCTTACATGAAGTCCTCATGGCGGAGGAAGTCAACTAATTATGATGGTACGTTCTTGATCATGACCCGCCGTAATTGGATTTTGGCTTTCCACATCAGACGATTATAGGGTTGAGGAGGCGCGGGCGCCGCTGCTTGATCATTTTAAAGATCATATTTTTTATGCTGCAGCAAGCTGTCTTGATCTCACTGCATCGTCGTCCTTGATTCTGTATGAAACGTTTATGAACTGCACTTGTAATAAAACAAAGCATTCTTCTCAGACATATTGCACTACTGTACATACGTGTTAGAAACGGATTTAGCTTCAATTCGCCATACCTTTATTGTGACTGGAGAAGAAAGGACGAAAGATCCTCCGCCGTGGTCTCTTTTGGAGTGATCTTCTTCGCCATCAACAATAGAAGTAGGGGGAAAAAATAAAATAAAAATCTATAACATGTCTTACTACCGACTTTCGAGGAGGAAAAAAGGAAATAAAAAGAGAAAATTGAAAATGAATGGTTTTGTACGGGAGATAAATAATATCTTACTTAGTAAATTTTCTAACTAAGAAACGTTGTACTTAAAATGAGAGTATTGGGGTCTGTTCAGAAAGAATTGTTCCATTCTTTAACATAGAATAACCTTCTACAGTATAAGCTAGAATTTATGCTAAAATTCCAGTTGTAACACATATTGGAAACTTGTACTTATTTCATGTATAACCTTCTACGACATAACCTAGCATTGAAAATGCATCTATTACATTGCTTTGAAATCTTAATCCAACCGAAAGTCTTTGTAATAAGACACATTTTATATGTGGAGACTTTAATAGTTATGTAATTTATGCTGAAATTTTAGTTGGAACACATATTGAGGAACTTGTATTTATTTCATGTTTAACCTTAGAATCACCGCAGAATAATTTTTCATCTATCTATTTTAAAATAAAACAATTTCCAGTCTGTTTATGTTTTGCAGTGACAATTAATAAAGCACAAGCGTATGCGTTATATTTTGTTGGAATCTATCTAAAATAACTTGTATTATCTCATGGGAAGCTTTTATTGCATTATCAACAGCTAAATCGTCTAATGAAATAAATATATTGAATGGATCATTACCATAAGCACAAACAAACAATCGTACAAAAAATATTGCTTACATGAAGTCCTCATGGCGGAGGAAGTCAACTAATTATGATGGTACGTTCTTGATCATGACCCGCCGTAATTGGATTTTGGCTTTCCACATCAGACGATTATAGGGTTGAGGAGGCGCGGGCGCCGCTGCTTCGATCATTTTAAAGATCATATTTTTTATGCTGCAGCAAGCTGTCTTGATCTCACTGCATCGTCGTCCTTGATTCTGTATGAAACGTTTATGAACTGCACTTGTAATAAAACAAAGCATTCTTCTCAGACATATTGCACTACTGTACATACGTGTTAGAAACGGATTTAGCTTCAATTCGCCATACCTTTATTGTGACTGGAGAAGAAAGGACGAAAGATCCTCCGCCGTGGTCTCTTTTGGAGTGATCTTCTTCGCCATCAACAATAGAAGTAGGGGGAAAAAATAAAATAAAAATCTATAACATGTCTTACTACCGACTTTCGAGGAGGAAAAAAGGAAATAAAAAGAGAAAATTGAAAATGAATGGTTTTGTACGGGAGATAAATAATATCTTACTTAGTAAATTTTCTAACTAAGAAACGTTGTACTTAAAATGAGAGTATTGGGGTCTGTTCAGAAAGAATTGTTCCATTCTTTAACATAGAATAACCTTCTACAGTATAAGCTAGAATTTATGCTAAAATTCCAGTTGTAACACATATTGGAAACTTGTACTTATTTCATGTATAACCTTCTACGACATAACCTAGCATTGAAAATGCATCTATTACATTGCTTTGAAATCTTAATCCAACCGAAAGTCTTTGTAATAAGACACATTTTATATGTGGAGACTTTAATAGTTATGTAATTTATGCTGAAATTTTAGTTGGAACACATATTGAGGAACTTGTATTTATTTCATGTTTAACCTTAGAATCACCGCAGAATAATTTTTCATCTATCTATTTTAAAATAAAACAATTTCCAGTCTGTTTATGTTTTGCAGTGACAATTAATAAAGCACAAGCGTATGCGTTATATTTTGTTGGAATCTATCTAAAATAACTTGTATTATCTCATGGGAAGCTTTTATTGCATTATCAACAGCTAAATCGTCTAATGAAATAAATATATTGAATGGATCATTACCATAAGCACAAACAAACAATCGTACAAAAAATATTGCTTACATGAAGTCCTCATGGCGGAGGAAGTCAACTAATTATGATGGTACGTTCTTGATCATGACCCGCCGTAATTGGATTTTGGCTTTCCACATCAGACGATTATAGGGTTGAGGAGGCGCGGGCGCCGCTGCTTCTGATCATTTTAAAGATCATATTTTTTATGCTGCAGCAAGCTGTCTTGATCTCACTGCATCGTCGTCCTTGATTCTGTATGAAACGTTTATGAACTGCACTTGTAATAAAACAAAGCATTCTTCTCAGACATATTGCACTACTGTACATACGTGTTAGAAACGGATTTAGCTTCAATTCGCCATACCTTTATTGTGACTGGAGAAGAAAGGACGAAAGATCCTCCGCCGTGGTCTCTTTTGGAGTGATCTTCTTCGCCATCAACAATAGAAGTAGGGGGAAAAAATAAAATAAAAATCTATAACATGTCTTACTACCGACTTTCGAGGAGGAAAAAAGGAAATAAAAAGAGAAAATTGAAAATGAATGGTTTTGTACGGGAGATAAATAATATCTTACTTAGTAAATTTTCTAACTAAGAAACGTTGTACTTAAAATGAGAGTATTGGGGTCTGTTCAGAAAGAATTGTTCCATTCTTTAACATAGAATAACCTTCTACAGTATAAGCTAGAATTTATGCTAAAATTCCAGTTGTAACACATATTGGAAACTTGTACTTATTTCATGTATAACCTTCTACGACATAACCTAGCATTGAAAATGCATCTATTACATTGCTTTGAAATCTTAATCCAACCGAAAGTCTTTGTAATAAGACACATTTTATATGTGGAGACTTTAATAGTTATGTAATTTATGCTGAAATTTTAGTTGGAACACATATTGAGGAACTTGTATTTATTTCATGTTTAACCTTAGAATCACCGCAGAATAATTTTTCATCTATCTATTTTAAAATAAAACAATTTCCAGTCTGTTTATGTTTTGCAGTGACAATTAATAAAGCACAAGCGTATGCGTTATATTTTGTTGGAATCTATCTAAAATAACTTGTATTATCTCATGGGAAGCTTTTATTGCATTATCAACAGCTAAATCGTCTAATGAAATAAATATATTGAATGGATCATTACCATAAGCACAAACAAACAATCGTACAAAAAATATTGCTTACATGAAGTCCTCATGGCGGAGGAAGTCAACTAATTATGATGGTACGTTCTTGATCATGACCCGCCGTAATTGGATTTTGGCTTTCCACATCAGACGATTATAGGGTTGAGGAGGCGCGGGCGCCGCTGCTTCTGATCATTTTAAAGATCATATTTTTTATGCTGCAGCAAGCTGTTCTTGATCTCACTGCATCGTCGTCCTTGATTCTGTATGAAACGTTTATGAACTGCACTTGTAATAAAACAAAGCATTCTTCTCAGACATATTGCACTACTGTACATACGTGTTAGAAACGGATTTAGCTTCAATTCGCCATACCTTTATTGTGACTGGAGAAGAAAGGACGAAAGATCCTCCGCCGTGGTCTCTTTTGGAGTGATCTTCTTCGCCATCAACAATAGAAGTAGGGGGAAAAAATAAAATAAAAATCTATAACATGTCTTACTACCGACTTTCGAGGAGGAAAAAAGGAAATAAAAAGAGAAATTGAAAATGAATGGTTTTGTACGGGAGATAAATAATATCTTACTTAGTAAATTTTCTAACTAAGAAACGTTGTACTTAAAATGAGAGTATTGGGGTCTGTTCAGAAAGAATTGTTCCATTCTTTAACATAGAATAACCTTCTACAGTATAAGCTAGAATTTATGCTAAAATTCCAGTTGTAACACTATTGGAAACTTGTACTTATTTCATGTATAACCTTCTACGACATAACCTAGCATTGAAAATGCATCTATTACATTGCTTTGAAATCTTAATCCAACCGAAAGTCTTTGTAATAAGACACATTTTATATGTGGAGACTTTAATAGTTATGTAATTTATGCTGAAATTTTAGTTGGAACACATATTGAGGAACTTGTATTTATTTCATGTTTAACCTTAGAATCACCGCAGAATAATTTTTCATCTATCTATTTTAAAATAAAACAATTTCCAGTCTGTTTATGTTTTGCAGTGACAATTAATAAAGCACAAGCGTATGCGTTATATTTTGTTGGAATCTATCTAAAATAACTTGTATTATCTCATGGGAAGCTTTTATTGCATTATCAACAGCTAAATCGTCTAATGAAATAATATATTGAATGGATCATTACCATAAGCACAAACAAACAATCGTACAAAAATATTGCTTACATGAAGTCCTCATGGCGGAGGAAGTCAACTAATTATGATGGTACGTTCTTGATCATGACCCGCCGTAATTGGATTTTGGCTTTCCACATCAGACGATTATAGGGTTGAGGAGGCGCGGGCGCCGCTGCTTCTGATCATTTTAAAGATCATATTTTTTATGCTGCAGCAAGCTGTTCTTGATCTCACTGCATCGTCGTCCTTGATTCTGTATGAAACGTTTATGAACTGCACTTGTAATAAAACAAAGCATTCTTCTCAGACATATTGCACTACTGTACATACGTGTTAGAAACGGATTTAGCTTCAATTCGCCATACCTTTATTGTGACTGGAGAAGAAAGGACGAAAGATCCTCCGCCGTGGTCTCTTTTGGAGTGATCTTCTTCGCCATCAACAATAGAAGTAGGGGGAAAAAATAAAATAAAAATCTATAACATGTCTTACTACCGACTTTCGAGGAGGAAAAAGGAAATAAAAAGAGAAAATTGAAAATGAATGGTTTTGTACGGGAGATAAATAATATCTTACTTAGTAAATTTTCTAACTAAGAAACGTTGTACTTAAAATGAGAGTATTGGGGTCTGTTCAGAAAGAATTGTTCCATTCTTTAACATAGAATAACCTTCTACAGTATAAGCTAGAATTTATGCTAAAATTCCAGTTGTAACACATATTGGAAACTTGTACTTATTTCATGTATAACCTTCTACGACATAACCTAGCATTGAAAATGCATCTATTACATTGCTTTGAAATCTTAATCCAACCGAAAGTCTTTGTAATAAGACACATTTTATATGTGGAGACTTTAATAGTTATGTAATTTATGCTGAAATTTTAGTTGGAACACATATTGAGGAACTTGTATTTATTTCATGTTTAACCTTAGAATCACCGCAGAATAATTTTTCATCTATCTATTTTAAAATAAAACAATTTCCAGTCTGTTTATGTTTTGCAGTGACAATTAATAAAGCACAAGCGTATGCGTTATATTTTGTTGGAATCTATCTAAAATAACTTGTATTATCTCATGGGAAGCTTTTATTGCATTATCAACAGCTAAATCGTCTAATGAAATAATATATTGAATGGATCATTACCATAAGCACAAACAAACAATCGTACAAAAAATATTGCTTACATGAAGTCCTCATGGCGGAGGAAGTCAACTAATTATGATGGTACGTTCTTGATCATGACCCGCCGTAATTGGATTTTGGCTTTCCACATCAGACGATTATAGGGTTGAGGAGGCGCGGGCGCCGCTGCTTCTGATCATTTTAAAGATCATATTTTTTATGCTGCAGCAAGCTGTCTTGATCTCACTGCATCGTCGTCCTTGATTCTGTATGAAACGTTTATGAACTGCACTTGTAATAAAACAAAGCATTCTTCTCAGACATATTGCACTACTGTACATACGTGTTAGAAACGGATTTAGCTTCAATTCGCCATACCTTTATTGTGACTGGAGAAGAAAGGACGAAAGATCCTCCGCCGTGGTCTCTTTTGGAGTGATCTTCTTCGCCATCAACAATAGAAGTAGGGGGAAAAAATAAAATAAAAATCTATAACATGTCTTACTACCGACTTTCGAGGAGGAAAAAAGGAAATAAAAAGAGAAAATTGAAAATGAATGGTTTTGTACGGGAGATAAATAATATCTTACTTAGTAAATTTTCTAACTAAGAAACGTTGTACTTAAAATGAGAGTATTGGGGTCTGTTCAGAAAGAATTGTTCCATTCTTTAACATAGAATAACCTTCTACAGTATAAGCTAGAATTTATGCTAAAATTCCAGTTGTAACACATATTGGAAACTTGTACTTATTTCATGTATAACCTTCTACGACATAACCTAGCATTGAAAATGCATCTATTACATTGCTTTGAAATCTTAATCCAACCGAAAGTCTTTGTAATAAGACACATTTTATATGTGGAGACTTTAATAGTTATGTAATTTATGCTGAAATTTTAGTTGGAACACATATTGAGGAACTTGTATTTATTTCATGTTTAACCTTAGAATCACCGCAGAATAATTTTTCATCTATCTATTTTAAAATAAAACAATTTCCAGTCTGTTTATGTTTTGCAGTGACAATTAATAAAGCACAAGCGTATGCGTTATATTTTGTTGGAATCTATCTAAAATAACTTGTATTATCTCATGGGAAGCTTTTATTGCATTATCAACAGCTAAATCGTCTAATGAAATAAATATATTGAATGGATCATTACCATAAGCACAAACAAACAATCGTACAAAAAATATTGCTTACATGAAGTCCTCATGGCGGAGGAAGTCAACTAATTATGATGGTACGTTCTTGATCATGACCCGCCGTAATTGGATTTTGGCTTTCCACATCAGACGATTATAGGGTTGAGGAGGCGCGGGCGCCGCTGCTTCCGATCATTTTAAAGATCATATTTTTTATGCTGCAGCAAGCTGTCTTGATCTCACTGCATCGTCGTCCTTGATTCTGTATGAAACGTTTATGAACTGCACTTGTAATAAAACAAAGCATTCTTCTCAGACATATTGCACTACTGTACATACGTGTTAGAAACGGATTTAGCTTCAATTCGCCATACCTTTATTGTGACTGGAGAAGAAAGGACGAAAGATCCTCCGCCGTGGTCTCTTTTGGAGTGATCTTCTTCGCCATCAACAATAGAAGTAGGGGGAAAAAATAAAATAAAAATCTATAACATGTCTTACTACCGACTTTCGAGGAGGAAAAAAGGAAATAAAAAGAGAAATTGAAAATGAATGGTTTTGTACGGGAGATAAATAATATCTTACTTAGTAAATTTTCTAACTAAGAAACGTTGTACTTAAAATGAGAGTATTGGGGTCTGTTCAGAAAGAATTGTTCCATTCTTTAACATAGAATAACCTTCTACAGTATAAGCTAGAATTTATGCTAAAATTCCAGTTGTAACACATATTGGAAACTTGTACTTATTTCATGTATAACCTTCTACGACATAACCTAGCATTGAAAATGCATCTATTACATTGCTTTGAAATCTTAATCCAACCGAAAGTCTTTGTAATAAGACACATTTTATATGTGGAGACTTTAATAGTTATGTAATTTATGCTGAAATTTTAGTTGGAACACATATTGAGGAACTTGTATTTATTTCATGTTTAACCTTAGAATCACCGCAGAATAATTTTTCATCTATCTATTTTAAAATAAAACAATTTCCAGTCTGTTTATGTTTTGCAGTGACAATTAATAAAGCACAAGCGTATGCGTTATATTTTGTTGGAATCTATCTAAAATAACTTGTATTATCTCATGGGAAGCTTTTATTGCATTATCAACAGCTAAATCGTCTAATGAAATAAATATATTGAATGGATCATTACCATAAGCACAAACAAACAATCGTACAAAAAATATTGCTTACATGAAGTCCTCATGGCGGAGGAAGTCAACTAATTATGATGGTACGTTCTTGATCATGACCCGCCGTAATTGGATTTTGGCTTTCCACATCAGACGATTATAGGGTTGAGGAGGCGCGGGCGCCGCTGCTTCTGATCATTTTAAAGATCATATTTTTTATGCTGCAGCAAGCTGTTCTTGATCTCACTGCATCGTCGTCCTTGATTCTGTATGAAACGTTTATGAACTGCACTTGTAATAAAACAAAGCATTCTTCTCAGACATATTGCACTACTGTACATACGTGTTAGAAACGGATTTAGCTTCAATTCGCCATACCTTTATTGTGACTGGAGAAGAAAGGACGAAAGATCCTCCGCCGTGGTCTCTTTTGGAGTGATCTTCTTCGCCATCAACAATAGAAGTAGGGGGAAAAATAAAATAAAAATCTATAACATGTCTTACTACCGACTTTCGAGGAGGAAAAAAGGAAAAAAAGAGAAAATTGAAAATGAATGGTTTTGTACGGGAGATAAATAATATCTTACTTAGTAAATTTTCTAACTAAGAAACGTTGTACTTAAAATGAGAGTATTGGGGTCTGTTCAGAAAGAATTGTTCCATTCTTTAACATAGAATAACCTTCTACAGTATAAGCTAGAATTTATGCTAAAATTCCAGTTGTAACACATATTGGAAACTTGTACTTATTTCATGTATAACCTTCTACGACATAACCTAGCATTGAAAATGCATCTATTACATTGCTTTGAAATCTTAATCCAACCGAAAGTCTTTGTAATAAGACACATTTTATATGTGGAGACTTTAATAGTTATGTAATTTATGCTGAAATTTTAGTTGGAACACATATTGAGGAACTTGTATTTATTTCATGTTTAACCTTAGAATCACCGCAGAATAATTTTTCATCTATCTATTTTAAAATAAAACAATTTCCAGTCTGTTTATGTTTTGCAGTGACAATTAATAAAGCACAAGCGTATGCGTTATATTTTGTTGGAATCTATCTAAAATAACTTGTATTATCTCATGGGAAGCTTTTATTGCATTATCAACAGCTAAATCGTCTAATGAAATAAATATATTGAATGGATCATTACCATAAGCACAAACAAACAATCGTACAAAAATATTGCTTACATGAAGTCCTCATGGCGGAGGAAGTCAACTAATTATGATGGTACGTTCTTGATCATGACCCGCCGTAATTGGATTTTGGCTTTCCACATCAGACGATTATAGGGTTGAGGAGGCGCGGGCGCCGCTGCTTCTGATCATTTTAAAGATCATATTTTTTATGCTGCAGCAAGCTGTTCTTGATCTCACTGCATCGTCGTCCTTGATTCTGTATGAAACGTTTATGAACTGCACTTGTAATAAACAAAGCATTCTTCTCAGACATATTGCACTACTGTACATACGTGTTAGAAACGGATTTAGCTTCAATTCGCCATACCTTTATTGTGACTGGAGAAGAAAGGACGAAAGATCCTCCGCCGTGGTCTCTTTTGGAGTGATCTTCTTCGCCATCAACAATAGAAGTAGGGGGAAAAATAAAATAAAAATCTATAACATGTCTTACTACCGACTTTCGAGGAGGAAAAAAGGAAATAAAAAGAGAAAATTGAAAATGAATGGTTTTGTACGGGAGATAAATAATATCTTACTTAGTAAATTTTCTAACTAAGAAACGTTGTACTTAAAATGAGAGTATTGGGGTCTGTTCAGAAAGAATTGTTCCATTCTTTAACATAGAATAACCTTCTACAGTATAAGCTAGAATTTATGCTAAAATTCCAGTTGTAACACATATTGGAAACTTGTACTTATTTCATGTATAACCTTCTACGACATAACCTAGCATTGAAAATGCATCTATTACATTGCTTTGAAATCTTAATCCAACCGAAAGTCTTTGTAATAAGACACATTTTATATGTGGAGACTTTAATAGTTATGTAATTTATGCTGAAATTTTAGTTGGAACACATATTGAGGAACTTGTATTTATTTCATGTTTAACCTTAGAATCACCGCAGAATAATTTTTCATCTATCTATTTTAAAATAAAACAATTTCCAGTATGTTTATGTTTTGCAGTGACAATTAATAAAGCACAAGCGTATGCGTTATATTTTGTTGGAATCTATCTAAAATAACTTGTATTATCTCATGGGAAGCTTTTATTGCATTATCAACAGCTAAATCGTCTAATGAAATAAATATATTGAATGGATCATTACCATAAGCACAAACAAACAATCGTACAAAAATATTGCTTACATGAAGTCCTCATGGCGGAGGAAGTCAACTAATTATGATGGTACGTTCTTGATCATGACCCGCCGTAATTGGATTTTGGCTTTCCACATCAGACGATTATAGGGTTGAGGAGGCGCGGGCGCCGCTGCTTCTGATCATTTTAAAGATCATATTTTTTATGCTGCAGCAAGCTGTTCTTGATCTCACTGCATCGTCGTCCTTGATTCTGTATGAAACGTTTATGAACTGCACTTGTAATAAAACAAAGCATTCTTCTCAGACATATTGCACTACTGTACATACGTGTTAGAAACGGATTTAGCTTCAATTCGCCATACCTTTATTGTGACTGGAGAAGAAAGGACGAAAGATCCTCCGCCGTGGTCTCTTTTGGAGTGATCTTCTTCGCCATCAACAATAGAAGTAGGGGGAAAAAATAAAATAAAATCTATAACATGTCTTACTACCGACTTTCGAGGAGGAAAAAAGGAAATAAAAAGAGAAAATTGAAAATGAATGGTTTTGTACGGGAGATAAATAATATCTTACTTAGTAAATTTTCTAACTAAGAAACGTTGTACTTAAAATGAGAGTATTGGGGTCTGTTCAGAAAGAATTGTTCCATTCTTTAACATAGAATAACCTTCTACAGTATAAGCTAGAATTTATGCTAAAATTCCAGTTGTAACACATATTGGAAACTTGTACTTATTTCATGTATAACCTTCTACGACATAACCTAGCATTGAAAATGCATCTATTACATTGCTTTGAAATCTTAATCCAACCGAAAGTCTTTGTAATAAGACACATTTTATATGTGGAGACTTTAATAGTTATGTAATTTATGCTGAAATTTTAGTTGGAACACATATTGAGGAACTTGTATTTATTTCATGTTTAACCTTAGAATCACCGCAGAATAATTTTTCATCTATCTATTTTAAAATAAAACAATTTCCAGTCTGTTTATGTTTTGCAGTGACAATTAATAAAGCACAAGCGTATGCGTTATATTTTGTTGGAATCTATCTAAAATAACTTGTATTATCTCATGGGAAGCTTTTATTGCATTATCAACAGCTAAATCGTCTAATGAAATAAATATATTGAATGGATCATTACCATAAGCACAAACAAACAATCGTACAAAAAATATTGCTTACATGAAGTCCTCATGGCGGAGGAAGTCAACTAATTATGATGGTACGTTCTTGATCATGACCCGCCGTAATTGGATTTTGGCTTTCCACATCAGACGATTATAGGGTTGAGGAGGCGCGGGCGCCGCTGCTTCTGATCATTTTAAAGATCATATTTTTTATGCTGCAGCAAGCTGTTCTTGATCTCACTGCATCGTCGTCCTTGATTCTGTATGAAACGTTTATGAACTGCACTTGTAATAAAACAAAGCATTCTTCTCAGACATATTGCACTACTGTACATACGTGTTAGAAACGGATTTAGCTTCAATTCGCCATACCTTTATTGTGACTGGAGAAGAAAGGACGAAAGATCCTCCGCCGTGGTCTCTTTTGGAGTGATCTTCTTCGCCATCAACAATAGAAGTAGGGGGAAAAAATAAAATAAAAATCTATAACATGTCTTACTACCGACTTTCGAGGAGGAAAAAAGGAAATAAAAGAGAAAATTGAAAATGAATGGTTTTGTACGGGAGATAAATAATATCTTACTTAGTAAATTTTCTAACTAAGAAACGTTGTACTTAAAATGAGAGTATTGGGGTCTGTTCAGAAAGAATTGTTCCATTCTTTAACATAGAATAACCTTCTACAGTATAAGCTAGAATTTATGCTAAAATTCCAGTTGTAACACATATTGGAAACTTGTACTTATTTCATGTATAACCTTCTACGACATAACCTAGCATTGAAAATGCATCTATTACATTGCTTTGAAATCTTAATCCAACCGAAAGTCTTTGTAATAAGACACATTTTATATGTGGAGACTTTAATAGTTATGTAATTTATGCTGAAATTTTAGTTGGAACACATATTGAGGAACTTGTATTTATTTCATGTTTAACCTTAGAATCACCGCAGAATAATTTTTCATCTATCTATTTTAAAATAAAACAATTTCCAGTCTGTTTATGTTTTGCAGTGACAATTAATAAAGCACAAGCGTATGCGTTATATTTTGTTGGAATCTATCTAAAATAACTTGTATTATCTCATGGGAAGCTTTTATTGCATTATCAACAGCTAAATCGTCTAATGAAATAAATATATTGAATGGATCATTACCATAAGCACAAACAAACAATCGTACAAAAAATATTGCTTACATGAAGTCCTCATGGCGGAGGAAGTCAACTAATTATGATGGTACGTTCTTGATCATGACCCGCCGTAATTGGATTTTGGTTTTCCACATCAGACGATTATAGGGTTGAGGAGGCGCGGGCGCCGCTGCTTCCGATCATTTTAAAGATCATATTTTTTATGCTGCAGCAAGCTGTTCTTGATCTCACTGCATCGTCGTCCTTGATTCTGTATGAAACGTTTATGAACTGCACTTGTAATAAAACAAAGCATTCTTCTCAGACATATTGCACTACTGTACATACGTGTTAGAACGGATTTAGCTTCAATTCGCCATACCTTTATTGTGACTGGAGAAGAAAGGACGAAAGATCCTCCGCCGTGGTCTCTTTTGGAGTGATCTTCTTCGCCATCAACAATAGAAGTAGGGGGAAAAAATAAAATAAAAATCTATAACATGTCTTACTACCGACTTTCGAGGAGGAAAAAAGGAAATAAAAGAGAAAATTGAAAATGAATGGTTTTGTACGGGAGATAAATAATATCTTACTTAGTAAATTTTCTAACTAAGAAACGTTGTACTTAAAATGAGAGTATTGGGGTCTGTTCAGAAAGAATTGTTCCATTCTTTAACATAGAATAACCTTCTACAGTATAAGTTAGAATTTATGCTAAAATTCCAGTTGTAACACATATTGGAAACTTGTACTTATTTCATGTATAACCTTCTACGACATAACCTAGCATTGAAAATGCATCTATTACATTGCTTTGAAATCTTAATCCAACCGAAAGTCTTTGTAATAAGACACATTTTATATGTGGAGACTTTAATAGTTATGTAATTTATGCTGAAATTTTAGTTGGAACACATATTGAGGAACTTGTATTTATTTCATGTTTAACCTTAGAATCACCGCAGAATAATTTTTCATCTATCTATTTTAAAATAAAACAATTTCCAGTCTGTTTATGTTTTGCAGTGACAATTAATAAAGCACAAGCGTATGCGTTATATTTTGTTGGAATCTATCTAAAATAACTTGTATTATCTCATGGGAAGCTTTTATTGCATTATCAACAGCTAAATCGTCTAATGAAATAAATATATTGAATGGATCATTACCATAAGCACAAACAAACAATCGTACAAAAAATATTGCTTACATGAAGTCCTCATGGCGGAGGAAGTCAACTAATTATGATGGTACGTTCTTGATCATGACCCGCCGTAATTGGATTTTGGCTTTCCACATCAGACGATTATAGGGTTGAGGAGGCGCGGGCGCCGCTGCTTCTGATCATTTTAGAGATCATATTTTTTATGCTGCAGCAAGCTGTTCTTGATCTCACTGCATCGTCGTCCTTGATTCTGTATGAAACGTTTATGAACTGCACTTGTAATAAAACAAAGCATTCTTCTCAGACATATTGCACTACTGTACATACGTGTTAGAAACGGATTTAGCTTCAATTCGCCATACCTTTATTGTGACTGGAGAAGAAAGGACGAAAGATCCTCCGCCGTGGTCTCTTTTGGAGTGATCTTCTTCGCCATCAACAATAGAAGTAGGGGGAAAAAATAAAATAAAAATCTATAACATGTCTTACTACCGACTTTCGAGGAGGAAAAAAGGAAATAAAAAGAGAAAATTGAAAATGAATGGTTTTGTACGGGAGATAAATAATATCTTATTTAGTAAATTTTCTAACTAAGAAACGTTGTACTTAAAATGAGAGTATTGGGGTCTGTTCAGAAAGAATTGTTCCATTCTTTAACATAGAATAACCTTCTACAGTATAAGCTAGAATTTATGCTAAAATTCCAGTTGTAACACATATTGGAAACTTGTACTTATTTCATGTATAACCTTCTACGACATAACCTAGCATTGAAAATGCATCTATTACATTGCTTTGAAATCTTAATCCAACCGAAAGTCTTTGTAATAAGACACATTTTATATGTGGAGACTTTAATAGTTATGTAATTTATGCTGAAATTTTAGTTGGAACACATATTGAGGAACTTGTATTTATTTCATGTTTAACCTTAGAATCACCGCAGAATAATTTTTCATCTATCTATTTTAAAATAAAACAATTTCCAGTCTGTTTATGTTTTGCAGTGACAATTAATAAAGCACAAGCGTATGCGTTATATTTTGTTGGAATCTATCTAAAATAACTTGTATTATCTCATGGGAAGCTTTTATTGCATTATCAACAGCTAAATCGTCTAATGAAATAAATATATTGAATGGATCATTACCATAAGCACAAACAAACAATCGTACAAAAAATATTGCTTACATGAAGTCCTTATGGCGGAGGAAGTCAACTAATTATTAAACATTTACAATAATTTTGGAAAAATACTTTCGAGTTGAACAATTTGATTCACAAGGCTGTTGTTCATTGAAAATTGCCAAATGATTTCACAGGTATTAGTTACAGGCAACAAGGGAGTTTGCTCATCGACGAGAAAATTAATAGCTCGCAAGTTACCACTGTTATGTACTACATCTTTCAAACCTGTAACACAATTGTCGACCCATCACAAAATATGAGGATGTAGAGCATTGTGTACGATCAAGACAACCGACAACTGGATAAGTTCTTCAACCAAAAAAATTTCTGGCATGATTAGACCTCCATCATCGGTTAAGTCATAGAATAATTAATTGCATAGAACTCGTGACAAATCCACTAAAATATATGGCACTGGATGGTAATTCAAAATCTTCTATCATTATTTTGATTATTTTTCCTTTTATTATCCTACATTATATATTGTATGTTGCATGTTCTGTTAACTACTACAACTTTATATATATATGTCTAAATAGATACTTATGATAAGAATGTCGATGGAAAGTTAATCATGCCCACACTTTGGACAAAAAATGCATAGCAGATAGGTACATTCGATTGCGGACTTAAAAAAATGAATGATGTTTGTAAGCATGAGTTAATGGATATTATTCCACATCTTTTTGGAGAGATTAGAGTGTAGATGTGTCATTGCGTCGAATGTATTTTTCAGTTTGGATAGTAGGAAACTGTTAAATTAAACTTTCATCGATGTATTTCATATATATATATATGTATGTATGTATGAGTTTGCATGTTCGTGCCTTAAATAAATTATCATTACATCATCGTATTAATTTATTATTGTATGTCTGACTCTGTACGTAGTATTTTTTTATATCAGAACATATTTTCCTACCAATCGATGGTTTTATTTTAGGAATGTACGAGTGACTTTTTTTTTTAAAGCAATTTACAAGTGACTTAAAGAGCCAAAATGATTTCTTTGCTAACACTCAAGAGAAAAGAAGGTTGTCATCAAGAAAGAAATAAATAGAAACGAAAAAAAAAAACTCTTGTCGAGAGAAAAATAAACACAAATGGAAAGTTAAAAAAATAATAACACTGAAAGAAAATAAGAGTTAATTTTGAACAAAAAAAAAAACTAATAAACCAAATAATGGGTCTAAGTCTACGATATTTTTCACTTTCTTTCATATCATATTTAAAAAATTTGTCTTTCAGAAATGGCATTGGTACCAAAGATAGACAACTCCTACACAAAGAGGTACACAATGGACAATACATTTTTTGTTTTGTGATTATATTGATTTTCCATTGAATTTTCATTTTGAAGGAACATAACAAAAATTTTTGGTTTTCTGATAAAAAAAAAAATATTTCTTCTCTTCTTATATAGAAACCAAACAAGAATAAAGAATTGATCTTTCTTTTGATTTTCATTTCTTTTACCGAAAAAAACTCTACAAACCAAACTCAGTGCAAGTGAATTGAAATTGCAACGCACGTCGTAAGTTTCTTTAATCGGGCCTTAGCCCATTAGTGAGATTACGTCTAGGCCCAATAAATGGGCCCAAGTAATAAGGATGCTCTTCTAGAGTTGTAGAAAGTTCGTTACGTTGGATCATTTCGATCTTTTATCCTCAGTTTCAATCTACCAAAACCAAACTACCTCCCAGCGAACAAATAAGAAGGAAATTCGTTCAATTCCAAGGGTAGTTCAGTGTTCTGCAATGGCCGCTCAAGGGTTGTCTGTGTTTATAACTTCACCGTCTTCTTCGGCCCCAAGTCAATCTTGCAAGAAACGCTTTGAGGAACAATCTCTAACATTCAATCTGTCCAATTCTTTCTTGGGGACAAAGATGAAGATTCAAGCTTTCAGCTTGGTTGTTTCAGTACGACGCAGTTCTGGGCTCTCCAACGTCTCCTGCAGTCTCCCCATCACGTAATTCTTCTAATTTAACCTCTGATAAACATATCGTATCCTATGAAGTGAAGCTGTTTTTATTTTTTTTATTTTTTTCGGTTTGTTTGATGCAATTTTTCCCTGCTTTTGTTTTCTTTCAACAGAAAGAAAGAGGTGGTTGCTTCTGATAAGATGCCCAAGTAAGATTGTGGGAGACCCTTATTTGAGTATTACATGTTTGATGGATTGCTGCTGAGAGTAATTGGGTTAACTGACATGTCTATGTAGATGGTCGGCAAGGGCTATAAAGTCATTTGCTATGGCTGAGCTGGAGGCAAGGAAGCTCAAGTATCCTAATAACGGGACGGAGACTCTCCTCATGGGAATTTTAGTTGAAGGTCATCGATCGTCGTTTGCATTTGCCTTTGATGATATTCATCTCATACTTATCATGCGTAGAACTTATCTTTGCGTCTTTCCATATTGGAGTAGAGAAGTCTTGAATTGCTCTGAGATCGCATTGAGAATAATCTTGGAGCATGTGTGCGAATTCTGAAGATCGATTGTTTATTGTTGCAGGGACAAGCTTGGCAGCCAAGTTTTTGAGGGA
The DNA here is from genome assembly GCA_028392965.1 of Lindernia subracemosa. Classification (NCBI taxonomy): domain Eukaryota; kingdom Viridiplantae; phylum Streptophyta; class Magnoliopsida; order Lamiales; family Linderniaceae; genus Vandellia; species Vandellia subracemosa. The sequence continues at coordinate 325,290 of JAQPCC010000152.1, read as the reverse complement.
AAACGGCATTACACTCTTTAAGGTTCGAGAAGAAACTGTGAACTTGCTTGGAAAGTCAGACATGTACTTCTTCAGTCCCGAACATCCTCCCTTGACTGAACCAGCGCAGAGGGCTATTGATTGGGCCTTTGAAGAGAAGCTAAAATCAGGTAATAGTGGATATATCATTGCTGAGTAGATCTCTATCGTTGAAGAATTGACTTGCTAGTTTTGAAAGTCTACTTCTTTTAGCGATTTCATCGTTTTCTCTTGCTTCGTTATTTCTTCTTTCGTCTTCCCCGAAATTGTTTTTTTTTTTTACGCAAGAAACACAAAAGATGCATACTAACTATCTGTAGTTGGTTCACTATCTTAAGCCAAAGTCATGTTACAGTGTCCTAGAATCTTTATGTTAAAACTCTTTAGTGAACATTTCAAACTAAGAATCAACATTCTTCTCTAAATGTTTAGGAGTGTGATGGATTTGAGTTAATCTGAAAATGCAGGTGAAAGCGGGGAAATAACAACTAGTCATTTGCTTCTTGGAATATGGTCTCAGAAGGAAGCTGCGGGGCACAAGATAATGTCTGCGCTCGGGTTCACCGATGAAAAGGCCCAAGAATTGGCTAAAACTGTGAGTCATTGCATATACCTTAAAACTCTCTTGCAACATATAACAACTTAAGTTTACCGTTTGAGTTAACATTGGCCTTCGTTATACTCCTTACGTGCAGATGGATAAAGATATAGTTTTGAGCTTCAAATAACAGCTTAGACGCCATGAAACCTTTATCTGAGATAAGGATAAACAATTTAGCAGAAAGTGGTTGCTTTTTGCTTATGGACGTCCCATGGAAGAGCAGCTGTTTGGACAAAGCCATTTTGTGTCTTTGTGTAATCTTTTACTGCCTCTTGGCTCAATTTTTAAGTTGTGATAATTTTACGGTATTATTGTTATTAGTATTTGATACATTTGTGTGCTCATCTCTTCATTACATATTTCCATGTCCATATATACAATTGGGAATAAGAACCAATGAATGACTCAAAAGGCTGAAGGAGAACTAATGAAAAGATATATATGTAAACTACGAATAATCAAATCCGAGATAAAAAAAAATATATAAGTTAATCATATTTCACAGTCTTTGTACAGAATATCTATTGACTCATTTTTATTTCTTTTTTCTCATTGTCTCAATTTTTGTAGTGTTAATTATTTAGTATGAATGTTTATTTTATTTTATTTATCAAATATTTTTTAAATACTGAGACTGACCTCTAATAATGTAGACTAGTATTTTACGCACAATTGATGCGTGTCCTCTAATATATAAATATATAATTATTTTAAAATTTATTGTGTATTCTTTTTAAGTATCTAAAAAAATTATTTATGATGATATGATTATAATAAATCAAAAATTAAATGATACAGTGATAATTATACAATTTAAAATAAAATACGGGTAAAATAGTAATTTTATTTGTAAAATTAAAAGTTAAAGAATAAAATAGTAATTTTGCATGACATGCCAAATTAAATTAAAATTTGACATTTTTTAAAAGGCTTTAAGCCTTAATATAATAGAATAGATAATAATGAAAAATAAGACATGCTATAAGCAAATGATTTCCTAAATATACAAATATTGACGCCATTTTGGTATAAGTCAATGTTCTTCATCAATCCCTTTCTCATCCTCTCAACAATAAAAATTTAATAAACAAAGAAGACCTCACCTTCGTTCATTCCTCATCCTCATCCTTCATAGCATTCCATCATTTAACTTGAATAAATCAATCAATGGCGGACGCCGATGAATGTAATTACGACGAGGATGAATATGAAATCGATGAGGAATATGAATTCAATGCACCGCATTTTTACGATTCCACGAGGTCAGAGATGGATTTCGAAGTCGAAGTCGCAGAACATTGGTTCGAAGTTTCTGGAAATGATCCTCCTTCTCGTAAGTTATACATACATATATATATATATATATATATATATATAAACATGCATATTTAGATTTTATTGCATTATTTGAGTTAGTTATTCTGCGTCCTTTATTGTTCTTCATTTGGGCATTCAAATGAGCAGCTTTTGTCATAAAGTTGAATTTGGAGAAAATATTATGTGACGAGCCGAACGAATCCACTTCAAATCAAGAAGGTATGACCTAAAACATAAAAGAATAATAATTATTTATTTTTTGTTAGCATTCTTGAGATTTTTAATTTCTTTGACTTTAGGGCGAAATTATTACCATCAAACACTCAAAGAAGAAGATGGGTCAAACCCTAACACGAAGGCAAATGAGAAGCCTAGTAGAAGGGATGGTTCGACGACCACCTTGATGAAACCTACGGCTTGTCACTTGGCAAAGCAACGTACGACTATGCATGAAATTATAAACAAGCACCATAGTATTACCGGCCAACTTTGTACGAGGTATAGTTTGAACATATATATACATTACTACTGCACCTAAAGACTTAAGCTTGAAAGATGTATATCATATTTTAAATTTTATAAATTTATTTCCAACATGTTCCCTCATGTCTGTTAAATATCATAACTCACATGTCATCCCACATCGATTAATTCGGGAGAAGTTGACTAATATATAAGTTGATGGGTCACTCCACCTATCACCAATTAGTTTTAGGATGGAAGCCCATAACTTATGCGGTCAACTCTCCTCCTATGTGGGCCCGTGTGCGTAGGCCCAATAACGAATTATTACGGGCTCTGATATCATTTTAGCATGAGTTCTACTACTCCACATAAAAACTTAAGCTTTAAGTGAATGCATTATGTTTTTGTTTATATATTTTATTTTCAACTGAAAACTCGCAGATTCCTGGCTGGTGTGGCTTGTCTAATGCGCGGGCGACGATCTTTGGCGACGTATACCCTATTCTAGAAGATCAACAGGTGGCCATATTATTACATCCCATTGAGAGCTTATGATTATTTGATAGGAAGAAAGAAAAAAAAAAGAATGAATTTTGAAAAGATCGTCCGATATCGTTGTCCAGGAATGGGCCCACGGACAGTACATAGCGAAACATCAACAGGGACCTTCGCAGCAGTGGGAAAATTTCTACTACTTTCGTATGGAGAACATAAGGTCTGGCCTCTCTTTTTAAAACGTCCGTTGCTCGGTATGTTTATGTTATGACAACGACTAAGATGTAGAGTAGGGTGTCCGAAAAGAGCAAAAAGTTTCGAAATTTATCCTAGGATTTGTTAGTACTACATCTTCAATCTTGAATGTTCTTTCTTTAAGTAATTTAGTCGTAGGTTAACTAGCGGGATTTCATATGCATGCAGCGATATATACTTCATTGGAGGCTTCGGCACTGTGGCGTGGATCAATGTTCAGGCTGCTCATAATTCGATCAGATTTCAGACGGCATCGTCGAAGCTGCATGGAAAAAGCCATTCGAACCAGGCAGGGTTTGATGACCTCGCGACCAAGCGTAAAAAACTCGAAGCGGGCTACTTGAAAATGGTGAAAACACTAACGAAACGACCGTTCTTCTTCGAATATATTTAATTTACTCGATATTTCCATGGCGAATTTAGAGTGTTTTCTTTGTATCATTGAATATTTATGGAATCGTATGTTATCCAGATTGCACAGTTGAAGGAGCGGTTTTCCCTCCGGCGTAAATCGTCAAAGAAGGTATAACATCGATAAACATGCAGATGGAAAGAAAACAATTACAAATATGGAGTTTTTTTTTTAGAAAAAATATCATGGATGATGATCATGTTTTATTTCATTTTTACATCATGAATAAAAGGCTATTGTTCCAAAAGAGCCAAATCTTCAAACACTGCTTAGAGCTGAGAGCAGAAGGTATGTATGCATTTCTCATAACTTGAATCATTGCATCACAATAGTGATTCACATATATATATATATATATATATATATTAGATCGAGGAAAAGTTCTTCATCAAGTGGAATCGAAAATCAAGAACGAAAGGGTCGTAACATTACGTCGTCACACTCATCGGAGCAAAAGGTTCTTGCTCCTATCCCGCCTCAGCCTAGGAAGAGAGTGCCACAATCGGTGAAATTCAAAGTAAATAATTTTTTTTTTAAGATATGCAAATAATAAATGTTATACATAATCAGATTGGTGATTATACAGTGTCACTAAATCGACAAATTTCGCCATTCAGATGTTAGGCTTGAAAACTGCAGACGGGGGGAAACGTCGCCATGCATCTGCTAAGGTATAATGTTGTTACTTCGGAAGGAACGGATAATACAGTTTTTGCATGCAATGCAACTGTGCAAATTATTACAAAGCCAAGCAAGTGTAAGATGCATATCAGATTATTTGTATTACTTACTTTTCATATGTTATGACATTATTTTACAGGTTTATCCGAGCGGAGAACACACGGATGTAGCTCAGCTGTCCAACCGCAAGCCCACGGCCTTAAAATTAGTAAATGCACCAGAAATTTTATTACATCGGCTATCTCATTTAAGTCACCAATCCACTTAAAATACTACCTTAACATAACAAATCGTGAGTAACTTCGATTTTTCCCTTTACGTAGCAGCCCTCGACTGGTGGCAAGTTCTTGGAACGTCCACTGGCAAATCAGTTCACAAAGGTAAACTAGATATATATATATATGTGTGTGTGTGTGTGTGTGTGTGTGAATCTTGTTATTTGACATGCATATATCAGAACGAAAGGTTTTCGTATCATATCATTTCAGCTCTCTATGCGGGTCGGAAAATAAGTGCATTGATCGGTCGGAAAGCTATGTGGTACGATATTTTTCGTAGAACATAAAATATATATCAATAAAGGTTGTTTTTTGTTTTTTTGTTTTTCGAATTCTCCTAATCAAAACTAATGTCTTGTATAAGAAATCCTGGAAAATTATAGTTATACGGCTTTAATTCTTTTAATTTTTTTTTTTTCCTTGCCCATTTATAAGAAGGATGGAAGCTTTTGTTAGATGGCTAATTATTTTCTCGAGCTATAAATATATTATTCATCGATTGTATATTAGAACAAGACCAAGAATAAAAAGAACAATATAAAAGCTGATCAGAACATTATAATGGATCATAGCCGAAAACTAACTTCATGTAAGAATATATCTGCTGTCAAGTTTAGGCAGTGATGTAAGCTTGTGACATAGAGAGTAATGTCATATTGTATCTATGGATGTACAAGAAAGAATCGTCGAGCGTCCGAGAGAACACAAGAACCGATCATCCGGTTCAATCAAGAAGATTTCAACTTACGACTAAACTCACTTCAACAGTCAAGGTTAGGATTCGAGTGAGGACAAACTGCCTTAACAGTATGAGAGAATCAGAATTGAGACTGCAATTTAAAGCGCTTATCTACTAGTCATTTATCTCCTTTTGGACAAAGTAAAATCGAAGTCAATCACTACAAGGTCAACATAGCTATTTTGAAAAATTGCGATAAATGCGCAAGTTAGAAGCTGGTTTTGAAGATTGACCTTGCAGATCTTTTGTCCTCGTTAGAGCAACGACTATCTTTAGGACCTTAAGTATAAATACACGAGGGACAACACTGAAGAACTATTTTTCACAACGAGAACATCTACAATGAAAAAGAAGCTAGAAGTCAAAAAAAGACTTAGAGGGTTAAGTTTAGAACTAGAATAGTTCGTTGAGTTGAACGTAAGACCAACTAAGTCTGCGTTGTAAAGTTTCTATGGTCGACTTTAAAAAGTAGGTGGTAGAAACTAAATCCAATCGACTATAAAAAGCGGCTGAAGTCGATCGATGTTAGAATTGGTCTAAATGTTTAGAGGGGAGTGAATAAATATTCTGTCAATTTGCGCTCTTTTGGGGTCACTTGACGGTCGGTTTGATGTTGACTGACTTTTGGTTGTCAATCTACAAAGTAGTGCTTAAATGCGGAAGATATATAACAACTAACTGTGAACCGATATTTGTGTGCACATGTGTGAAGTGATGAGAGGTTTGAATGTAACGTCCCCGTTCCTATTTCCTTTTTATACACACATAAAATTTTTCGCATTTCAAAACCCTTCACAGATCATACGAACAGGTGCGTACATCCTGACGTATCATTTGCACACATAATATACATATCATGCTTATTACCACAATATCAAAAGGTCGATAATGTTTCCTTAATCTACATGCAACGATGAACAGAGGGAAGCAGGATGAAAGTGTAGCCGGCCGACCTTGAATCCATGTCTGTACGCGGAAGCTTTACTTTAAAAACCGTTCGTTCGTTATCTACAACAGCTGTGAAGACAACTATTCAGAGTATGATCGCAACATGTAAATCTATAACTTTAAAACCGTAAACAGATAACATTTAATCTATCGAACTCATATAGTCACCAATTTCCATCATGTTGTCATTCTGTTAGATAAAAGACCATGTAACCATCATTCATATAATTCCGTCGAATCATCGTTCACATAACCATTCCATCAGATATTCCATCACGTAACCATCGTTCATGTGATTCCTATAACATATGCAATTCTATATGATGATACTCCCGTTATGAACCAGCTCGACTCGAACTATCGAATATATGTGTGCCCATGCGTGGGACTATGTAGGCATTTCTTTCTTTTGGTGCATGTACAAGACTCTGTCATCCCCCGATTTGTAGGGACGTAACCGTGGCATAATACCTCGCATCATCCAAAGCCATAGCAGTCATAACGGTTTCTCCATTTTCTTTACAGGTGAATGCATATGACATATAATACAAGGTATTGCGTAACAAGCCAATTTCCGAATCATGTATATCGCATAACGTATTACGTCGATTCACATAATACATTGCTTTTCATGTCAAATAACGTATCATGACATATATCAATCAGCTTTCATAATAAACAACATATCAAGTCAATTCATGTTTCACAAAAACGTCAGTCAAACAATTCACATATAGCACGTATAGCACATAAGACACACGTTGCGAATCATACTCACAGGTTTAGCTTATATAATCCCGTTTCTTTACTCGACTTTGTCATTGCCTTTGTCGAGATCACGACCTATAAACACGTCACATTCAATACATCAATACAAGACCCTATGAATAACATATATGCATGATATGCATGTTCTTATATATGAACAAGTCCTTGTTTTAAATCCTTAGTTTTCATCAACCTCTTATAATAATTTCCAAAATGACTTTCTGAAAATATTTTTCAGTAGTAGCAGTCTGCACTCTTTTACTCATATCTTTCGATACAGGACACTAATAATGTTGGTTCAAACTGTTCTGGAAATCCAACTCCATTGTCTAAGACTTTCGTTCAGTTCACATTCCCGGATTCTAAGTGCATCAGTGCCAAAATGAGCCATCAGCTTACTTCTTGGCTACTGCTGCTCAGCTTGGCAGCTGGTATCTTCTTATTTATAACTTTTGATATTCGACACTTATGAGGTTAATTCAAACTGGTCTGAACAGCCAACTTAATGCTCTAAAACTTTCATTCTTTACACATTCTCAAATTCTCAGGGTATCAACACTTAAATACGTCATTAATATGCTTCTTAGCTGCTGCCGTTCTGATTTGGCAGTCAGTGTCTTTTGTATGCTAACTTTTGATACACGACACTTATGACTCTGATTCAAAGTTCTATAGCAAGCTTACTCAATTCTATACAACTTTTATTCTTTGATATTTCCCATATTCGAAAGGTAACCATTCAAAAATGAACATGAACACAGGACAGAGGCTGCTGGAAAAAAAAACTGATATAATCATCTACCCCTTTTCTATCAAGAATCATGTTTCCTCCATGAATAAAAGTGCATAAACTCTCCATGCTCGACCCTGTCTTCCTTATTAAGCTAACCATGATCTTAACTTCACAATAATTCATCTAGGATGGAGAAAATATGGATTATGGTAATGAATTACACATGTATACCTTACTTGTGCCTAATTTGCTTCTTCACTTTGTATACTTGATTTGCACTTTATGATGAGGCTTTAAAGATCCTTACTTGCATTCTCTCGAGCTTTTCTCTTAGTTGGGGTATGGTGTTTCTTGATTACTAAGTATTAAATATGATAAGGTTGGCCAAAAATGTGCTTAGTAAGCTTTCTTTAAGCATGAGGTGTCAAACTTAGAAGAAGTTTGATCTTAATCTCACTTTACCTCCCACCAAGGGTTTTCTATACTCCTTTACTTATAAAAGTTTTCGATACTTCTTTATGCATAATAGAAGGTTTTCGGTCCTTATATGCATGAGAGGAAAAGTTTTCGGAATCATCATTCTATCCAAGTTTTCGGTATCTCTTCCTTAAGGTTTTCGGTATAAGAAATATTTCGGTATTTACTTGAGAAAGTTTTCGGTACCATTATATCAAAGTTTTCGATACCTTTATAAAGTTTTCGGCATCTCTTTATAAAGTTTTCGGTACCTCTTTATAAAGTTTTCGGTACTATCTTAGTTCTCGGTACATAAGAAGTTTTCGGTACTATCTTAGTTCTCGGTACATAAGAAGTTTTCGGTACTTAATAGTTTTCGGTACAGAAGAAGTTTTTGGTACCTAATAGTTTTCGGTACAAAAGAAGTTTTCGGTACCTAATAGTTTTCGGTACAGAAAAAGTTTTCGGTACCTAATAGTTTTCGGTGCAATATTTTCATGCATGAGTACGAAAATAATTCTATTATCTTCACCAAACCTTATAAAAATATTGCACATGCAATCATACAAATGCATGATCTTATAAAATAAGGTTTCGGTTTCGGTTCCTGACATTGAAGGTGCATATAGGATTTGTTTTTAAACAGGCCAACTCTTCATACGTCTCTCATTCTTCCCCGCAAGGAAGTACTTCCACTAAAAGACTTTGGCTTACAAGCTCAATCTTATACAATCCATCTAGCTAGACTCCTCGTGTCTCAACCTCATAGCTTGTTACGGTCCACTGACTTCAACCGCTTTTTACAGTCGAATAGAACTAACTCTACCATTAGCTTTTTACAGTCCACCGATATAGTTTACACTACGATAGCTCACCCAGTTCCACGTTAGACCTTTACAAAGACTTCTGTCTCTACAGAGTCTCTCAACTTTAATCTCTCAATCACTCAGATACTTCTCGATGTATGGTTTGGTCGTTGTGAAGTGTGTAAAAGTGGTCCCTCAATGTTGATTTTCAGGTATTTATCTGAGGACTTGAACTCGATATTGTAGGATGTGGAAAAAAGATCTTCAATATTTGTTCTTCGAAACCGGCTTCTCTGTTGTGCATTAAAATGCACTTTTTCAAAATGAATTTGTTGACTCTGAAGCTCATGTTCTCATTTTGCTTTGTCCAAATAGAGATAACCTCCAAGTTCAACGTCTCTCTCTCTCTCTCTCTCCTCTCTCTTTCTTCTCTCTCTCTCTCTCTCTCTCTCTCTCTCTCTCTCTCTCTCTCACACACACATGTTTAACTATGCTAATCTTCAATATTCGCAAAGTCTTGTCTTGACTTGGATTCAAAATTCAAACGTTAAGTAGCGTTCCAAGTCTTTATCCTGACTCTTCCTGGCTGAATGGAAGTTTGATCCTTTGATCAGTGTGGGCCGACCCTTGAGCAAGTGTGGTGTCGGTCTATCATCTTGATCTATCCAGTATACTTCTTGAAGTCCGATTTCCATTCAGTCGTTAGTCTATGATCTTGGCACGGGTTTCAATGTCTTCGGTCTTTAGTGTCTCCAGTTCTTTGATCATCAATATTATGGTCAATCTCAACTTCATGACTGAGGTACTGCTTTTCATCGGTTCGGTCTCAATTATTCTTCTACGGTTGATCAATAGTCCAGTATAAATTACAATTTAAGTTTTGTTCTTTTAATCACCGAAACGGATATTAATCTTAATTAGGTTTAATTCAAGATCACTAACAGTCGACTTTGAAAAACGGCTGCGGTGAGATAATATGAATTTAGTTAGGGGAACCTAATTAAGTGGGCAGTACAATAGTGATTGTAAATCAAAGTCTTCTAGTGAAATCCTTCCGAATGATAAGAAGGGGACACATAGAAGGAGTTAGCCTTTGAAATTCCCGAAAGAAATGTTGTGTCACTTACAAATCAATCTTGACACTCACACTCATACACATCGGTTCTGTTGAGTAAAATGAACCTAAAATCTCAGGATTAAAGCTTGGAATGATCGATCAAAAGTTGAGATGATCACAACTTCAAGAACATATTTAAAAATGTTAAAATCTATAGATTAAATGTGAGCTATCAGATTGATTTAGCGCATAATCAAAGGGATTAGATTTAAACTTATCATATTGAATATTGGACGTTGGATCTGGCGGCAAGAATGATCAATGACTGAGGATCGATCTCGCAAGTTTAAAACAACGTTTTTATTAGTAAAATAGCAGCGCATTGTACAACACGGAGAACGCGACGTACAAGTCTTTGAAGCACGAAAAGTGTAGGATTTGTCTTATAAATACCACAATGTAAATTTCGACTAGCCATGTTCATGAGTGTGTATCATTCGATATCGACAACATATCTAAAAATAGATATATGCCGAAATTCGTTATGGTCCAATTCTGACATGTGATTTGAATAATTGAAGAATTTAACAGAAATTATAGAGTGTGATTCAGAGAATAAAGTAGTCAACACGAACGTTAGAGAGAAAGTGGCACTTGTAATCCCTTCTTTCGGATTGAATAAAGAGCTTTGTTGGTCCATGGATATAGGCTTGAAAACCAAGCCGAACCACGTAAAAGTATGCCTCTGTTTTTCGTTTTTTTTTTCACTATTTTTGCATTCGATCACCTTCAAGATCAAGTTTCTTGATTTGATTATCACACACATTTGAAAGAACATCAAGTTTGAAATCGAGGGGTGTCATTTTCTTTACAGGTTCACCGTTAAGTGATAGATAACTTTCGCATCTAAAGCATCACCGTACGATTGAGAACCGACAATTAGTTTAAACCGGACCGATCGTCAGACTCAAATGTTTATTCACTCTTCTCTAAACACAAAAACCGATCCTTACAGTAACTAATCAAATTATGGGATGAAATGGATGTGACCTACCCAGTTACGGCCTTATGTGAAACTTTTCCCATTTTGAAAATATGGCGGATGTACTAAATTAAGAAACTCTTGCGAGACTTTGTCCAATAATGTCCGAAGAATCGTTGGTAATGGCGATTAGACAATAGAATAAATGCAATAATTGTACGGATTAATTCCTGTATATTTAATGGCTAATTATGATAATAATTAGTGTAACGTGGTCCACGAGCAAAAAAAATTGTTGGGTAATAATTTTTAGCACAATCTTTGAACGTAAGTTAAATCTTATATATGTAAGATTTGATGTCCATGTTTGCCATATTATATACAGAAATTAATGTTAAATGTTTTAGACACCGTTCGTTTTTCAACTACTGCATCTTAGTTATATCATTTGAAGACAAAATGTGATGTTTGATATAATTCACAGTCAAATACAGACATGCCATATCGGTAATAAATAATACATTTGTGTAAAATTATAATTTTGAGTCACCAATAAATAATACTTGGTGGCAAATTTATTATTTTGCCTAATACATAAATAATAGTATTTAATTAGCTCATCATATTAAACATTGTAAAATATATATTAAAAATTTGCTAATCATACTAAGCTAATTACACCACCTGCCAAAAGGTAGTTGGTTGATCCGTTTTTTGTTCATTTAAATTTATTATTGCAAAAATATTTTTCCTGGAAAAGTAATTATTAATGTCACAGTCTTTAAGACAAAATAAACGTGGTAATTTATTGATTGGAAAGGTCAGTGAATAATTGTTTTAAAACTAATTTGCTTTATTGCGATTTTCGTTTCGTGACACATTCTTATTTGTCGCTCTTCATCATATTGCAAATTGTCTAATATTAGTGTTTATTCACAAAACTGATTAAAGATCGATCTACCCACGTTATTCCGACAAAATAAGTCAAGAAATGGATCCATATATGGTTTTCCGACTTGAATAAAATGATTTTCCAATTCATTTTGTCCGAAAAATAACCGAATATTCAAACTTATTATATTTGCAATTATGAAATATACTAATCGAAAATCGCTATAATTAGTGACCCAAATATATAATATTCCCATTCCCTTCATTTGATTATAATATTCTCCATAACAAACCACCATTCAACTAAAACAGATGAAACAAGTTAACTTTTGCTTAAAAACATTTAAACAAATCAAAAGAAATTCAACCAAAAGAAATAAAGAAAGAAACTATACATATAAAATACAGTTGCTTACCAGGTAAACTACACATGCTGCAATATTCTATTTCTAACCGTACCTTTCATCGTATGTATATATATATATATATATATATATATGGGTTAGGTCGTGGGATCGAATCCCCCTCCCACAATTACTTGAGTAGTACTCATGAGATTTATTTTCCATGACTATCGTTGTCAGGTGGGTTTGGGACGTATTCATCTGACCCCGGGGATTAATTCCATCACTGGAGTGTGTGGCGTAATTAAGCCTCCGTCAGGTGTGTGGCGCAAAGCCCACGCCGGTATTTAGGGACTGACCCATAGCCAGATCGAGTGGGGATACCTCGGAACCCCAAAAAAAATAAAACTAATATATATATATATATATATATATATATATTATATAGGGTTTCTTGCTGGTAAAATAGATTGGTCCTCGCACTACTCCTTTCGTCCTCAGGTTAATTACCTCAAAAGACAATCTTTATTTCTTCTTCGCTTTATATGTTTAAACGCTTCCATCTTTGCTGTTTTGATTCACTGAAGAAAACACAGACACAGACAAAACTCAGTTTTTCTTTCTGGGCGGTTCGATTTGAATCAACTCAGAGATCGATCCATAAGCATGTTTCCAACTAACAGTGATGATCAACCTTTGGCATTCCATGAGCCCTTTGACAGTATCTTCGACGATCTGCTCAGAGATTGTCAGAATAATAATAGTAATAATTCCGAGGGTAATATAACCGATGATGCCTCGAACAAGGTTAGCAGCAAGAAGAGGCAAAGGAAACTACCTGCAGATGGTTCATCTAAAGAATTAGCAGCAGCAGCAAAGTTTAAGGATAGCGCCAGCGATGATGTGTCCAAGAAAGTTGTGCACAGAGAAATCGAGAGGCAAAGAAGACAAGAGATGGCTTCACTGTATGCTTCCCTCAGATCCCTTCTTCCTCTTGAGTATGTCAAGGTATCTACTAAATAGTAGCAGCAAAATAATATTCATTATTTATTTTATTAGGTTTTTTTGTTATTCTTTTATTTAGGTAATAACTATATCTGCTGTAAATAATGAATAACTATTTGCCTCTATCATGATTATTATAATCCCCAATCGAATCAAACTGTAGGGTAAGCGTTCGATATCGGACCACATGCACCAGGCGGTTAGTTACATTAAAGATATGCAAAGGAAGATCGAAGAAATGCAAACGAGGAGAGAAACGTTGAAGAGATCTTCGACTCATAGAGCATCATCGAATTTAGGCACTTACAACAGCCGCGCAGAAAGAGATCCAACCAGCAGCATATTCACGGTTAAGGTGAACCCTTGTCTGATTGGTTTGGAGGTCTTAATAACATGTAAGAACGGCCGCCTCGACAATGACGAGGGTTTCCCTATATCCAAAGTGATTGCTGAGTTGGTCCGAAGAAGGCTCAACGTAGTTAGCTGCGCCTCTACGAGAACGAACGAGAAGTTCGTCCACAAAATTGAGATTGAGGTTTGTGTAATGACTATATAGATGTGGTTAATAAATCGAATAGGTTCGAAAAGTCTAGCAGCTAATATAAGTTCTTTGGTTGGATCACTGTCTCTAATATATGTTCCATGGTTGTTGCAGGCCGATGAAGTTGAGTGTATGGATCCATCGGAGCTGCAAGAGAAGTTGGTTAATGTGATGAAATCACATGTCTTTGCTTAAGTTGAGCTTCTTCAGAGGTTCGAATAATGATGGAGATTTATACTGCCATCTGAAAAATGGTTTGTGTTCATATATTGGATTGGATTGATGCATTTTAACTAATGAGAGGGAGAGAGAGTTGCACAAAATGTGTATGAAAATATTATATGATGCTTTTGATTATATAATGGTACACTGTGTTGTAATAAATGTGTTGGAAATAAATGATATTTATTTAATGAGTTGTAGGTGAATTGTTTGAATACATTTAAACTAATTATGGTTAAATTCATTGAGCGATCAAATAAATTCATTTAGTTAATTTGAATGGCATGAATTAATTAAATAATATTCATTTGATTAACTAAGTTCATTAGATTAAATTAGTGAATCCATGTACAGATTGGTATTTACCTTTGCGAAATTAAGAATGTATTAAGTCAGTTGAAAGGTCTTTATCGAACTTATAATAGGGGTTTCATTTTCAGTTTGAAACACATATTGAAAATACATAATCACATAAAAGAATAAAAAGATGAGTCAGTCTCATCATTTCTTAGTGTGTTCGTCTTTATGTTCCGTTTGTCTGTAAAGTTATTTAATGCAAAGTAGACTTTACATTTCTATTGCATTCTGAAAAACAATTGTCCACTGTCCCCTTGCACGTCGTGGAGGAAACAAATATGTTTAAAGTGATTTAGTATGATCCAAGGCATATTCAAGCATGGATACAAATACGTTCAAATCAGATTAAATAATACAAATAAGATTGTGAAGATAACTCTCATAAGGACTCAATATAATACACATACATGCATACACATCGCAATATGTCTTCTTTAAATTGAATTTGCATTCATATTGACAAGTTTAATTAGAATAGAAATATATCATTCGAGCGTAGTTACATTTAGGACACTAACTATATCGATTTTTTATGTTGAATAAAATGGTTAATGGTTTAATATGTCGGACTAAATCTGGATCTCATTACTACTTTCTAATAAAGTAAGTCGAAAATTATATTTGATTGTTAGATGTGTAATGTTTTCTACCACTTAATTGCTGACATTCCAAGCAGGATTTATGATTTAGTTTGTCGTAAAAAGGAATGGAAATTCGAATTTGTTCTTATATGTGAGATTAGTGATCTAATTTTGCATTTATTAAATGTAGCTATCCAAAATCAAAAGTTGGTATTATTAGCAAGTCAAATCAATAATTTTGCATTAACATGTATTTAGGAAAAGGAAAATTTTATTCCATAATATCAATTGGACAAAATTTTACAATGGAATCACTAAACAAAATTGCAGAATAATACGAAGGAACGACAAAAAAGATAGATAAACTAGTATCACAAATTGCAATCCCTTCTTTAAATAATATCTCAATTGCAATCCCTTCTTCAACCACTTTTGATATTATCCAATCAAGACCCATAACTCCATTGTTTGAATCACCAATACTAGCACGTGGTCCATTTCTCAGATCTATTTTGTAAGATCATTGCAAATTCTTATTCAAAGGGAAATACTCTCATACGATAGAAGAAAGACTCTCATACGAGAGAAAAAAAATCTCATACGAGAGAATAAAGAAATTGTGAAAGAAAATGAAATAGATGATGGGTGCTCCAACCCGATCCGTCGGTGACCATGGTGGCAGTATATCTATGGCCGATGACGGAGATGAAAACAAAATTAGGATTTTTTTGTATAAAGAGGTTTTTGTGGGAGAGATCACTAAACTATTAATAATTTCATTGGCTACTGATTTTTTTCAGAGGTCCTGCATTAACATATGTATTGATAAGTGATAGCTATATTATTATAAAAGTTAAATAATTGTGGACTCGACACATATTATTTAATCAATTCAACATTGTTTATAGTAACAAAATCGCAGGAAAGATCCTGCGAGAAGTGTATATATTAAAATTTATTTTTTTTATGTACGATGAGAAATAATTTATTCTGCAACTTGTAAGGATATATTAATCTATTATGTCAGTATGTGAGCATATGCATATTTCGTTGGAATTGAAGGTCTTGTGCGAGAGAAGGGAAGCCTCGAAAGTAGAAACCTACGATAAAAAACCTATGAAAACAAAAAAGAAAAACAGAGAAATAAATTAAAATGTCTAATCTCAAGATTATGTTCGGTTATGGACGTACTAAAATGTTTGGTTGATTATAAAAACAAAGAATTCAAAGATATTTAAGTCCATTGGTCATAAATCTTTGACGATGGAATCAACAGTTTCTCTCTGCAATTATTTCTTGTATTTATATGGTATCCATTCACTAAAATTATATAGACACCAAGATATTTTTTATTTTTTTTCAAGCTCTCAAATCTCGTAAACTTCGTAATTTTCCAATATTTAATCTTCGAAAAATGCGGATGATTTAACTTCAATTAGAATAATATAAATTGTTGACTATATTACAGCTGGAGACCATGGTATTAGTTTTAATTGGGATATGAGTTTTTGGGATATTTGGTTGATGAGTTTTAGTAATGACGTATGTTGTGTTTGGTAGATGAGTTTAAATAATATTAGATTTAATTAAATTAAATTACAATATTACCCTTATTTTTTATTTAAATATTTTTATAAATAAATGATAAATTTGTCGAATATCATGAGATTAGATAAAGAGATGCGGAGATGCTGATTTATTTAATACCTTATTGGGGGTATTAACAAGTTATTAACTAAATTCTACCAAATTTTAAAATACAACAGTACGCTAATAAATGATTGATTCCTGTTTCGTTAGTAATACTGATAGGTTTTATATTATAAAATTGATATAGGAAGTGGTAATCAACAAACACGAAAGTACTCTTTACAATTTCTTAAAAACACGAGCTAATTAGTCGTAATTTAAATAGTGAAATTATTTAAATAATTTTAGTCTATTTGGGTAGATTTTTCTATCTAAAAAAGAAGGAAGAATTGAGTAGTCACTTTTAAAACATAAGTTAGGTAGATGGAGTAGGCTTGCTTGTCAGCGGGCGGGTTCAGGGCGGAGCTCGAATTTCCATCTCCGCCCCGTATTTTTTTTGGGAAAACCCGTCGGGGTGGATCCCACCCCACCCCACCCCATGGAGCCTTCAAGAGGGGCTTATGATATATTGTATTAATTTTGTCACGTATACAAAAGTAATTTCATACATATTGAAGATTGTAATTAAATAGACCCACATCTATTTATACTTGGAAGAGTAATGGAACTTGAACTAAACCACATTCAACTTATTAATGTAATATATATATATATATATATATATATATATAATATTCAAATGTTGCTAATAGAAAAGACAAATTAATGAAAGAAAAAATAGCCCTAAATCTTATGAATTTTCCATCAGAAAATACAAACCGCATGCTGTAGAATAAATCAACCTAAAAGAAAGGCTAATAGTTATCGCTGATATATAACTAGTTGTTCCGTGCCTGATTAATAAAATATAAGATCGATCGTACATATCATGTAATAAATAAATGTCGTCAGTTAGTTTATTATATGGTTAATCATTGAGCTACACCATGAAAATGTCTACAATGTTGAGGATATCTACAAAAATAGTTTTATACAGAGATAGTTTTATACAAAATGTAATTAAATTGATATCTACAAAAATAAGAGATGTGGTACAAAATTAAATTGATATTCTTCCTATTATATATATTAAAAAAAATAACTTTTAGACTTTTCTCTCTAGGGTTAAAACCCCCTCCCATCTCTCCTCTCCCCAAAGCCGCCGCCTCCTCCTCTCTCCATCAGCCTCCTCCCCCTCCTCCATTAATGGAGGTTGGGGGAGAGCCCATATTTATTCATTTTTTATTTTTATTTTTTTGTTTTGTTTATTTTGTTTTCATTCTTAGTTAAAAAAATAAATTCCCTCCCCATCATTTGCCCAATCACCCCGTCGTTGCCACCTACTATCACTACCCGTCGTCGCCACCTGCTACCACCATTCGCCAACCCGTTGCCGTCACCCTGTTGTCGCCGCCACCTGCTACCACCGCTTGCCACCATCCGGTGCTGCCGCTACCACCTGTATGTCTCTTGATTAGGGAGTTTTGTATCATTTGTGGAGCTTCTTCTCCCTTGTGGAGCCCCCTCCGATGAAGATGAGATTTTGAAGTCGAAGATCGAAAAAAGTGACGAGTGTGGTAAATTTGACTTAATGGTCATTTTTGTGATAGGTTTTTTAGTTCTTGGGGTCCAAGTGTTAAAGAACATATTAAGTAAACTCTAAATAATGCAACAACTCCAATTTATCAAGTAATACAAACTACTCAAATCAATTCACATATTAAATTGGATGAATATATATATGATTTTTTGAACGTTCACAATCGTTATTTCTTGGACGGTAATGCGAAAAACAATATAAAAACACACCACAACACAATCTTCTCCTTTCCTCGATTATTTTCGTTAGCTCTCTAAAAATCACTGCACTTAAAGAATACATTATCGTGGAATAACAGTTGATGCGCTCTGAAAAAATCCGAGGGTATCTTACCTAGAATGATGCGCCCGAGGTCTCGAGCAGCCCGTGCCTGGATCGATCTCCGGCGTCGCTTCGCCCTTTTATACCCCGTGGCCTATAAAAAATACTCGTTAGAGGGGAGCCGGCGGGGTGCCGGCGAGCCCCCTCCAACGTTCAAGTCAGTGTCGGCGTACGAAATAAAATCCGGGAAGATATTCCCGAGCGCTCCAGTGTATAGCCGGGCTTAAGTGTGTATATGAACGTGATAGTAGAGTGCGTGTGTTCTCGGGACAGTATCACAGAGAATAGCACAAAAGCGTGTATGTCGCGGTGATCCGACCTCTCTCGAATGAGGTCCTTACCTAGCTTTTATAGAGAGTATGTCATAATGATCATTAGTGGCTTTAAATTACCTCTAAATGCTCCCATGATGCTCCATAATGAGGCCTCTCTTAATGAGGTCCTTAAGAATTCCGTAACCGCTCCATTATGCTCCATGATGAGATGTAACTCATGTCGTCCATTGGTATTCCATAACCGAGGAGGGTATCTTTTGTCTTCTTCGGGTAATATCTCGAGTAGAGTTATCGGTTTTCCTCGGGCGAATGACCGAGTGGCTCGTTCCGACTGATTTGGTCCGGTCGAATATTTTACCGAGTATGAGATAAATCCCGAGGGCAACACAAGTCCCCCCGCCAAATAGTCTAAAAGGAGTATAGCGAGTTTTGGACGTAGTAAGTAAAATATTCGAGTGCGCACCTGGGGTTTCCAGCGCCTATCTCGAGCGACCCGAGCACGTCGGGGCTTACGCGAGTGCGCCTGGGGTTGCCAGCACCTGTCTCGAGCGGCGCCAGCGGCCTGAGCACGTCGGGGCTAAAGCGAGTGCGCGCTTGGCGCCTGTCTCGAGCGGTGCCTAAGTCTCGAACGGCCCGAGTACGCCGGGCTTACGCGAGTGCGCGCCTGGGATTCCAGCGCTTGTCTCGAGCGGGATGCCAGCGTCTATCTCGAGCGGCCCAAGCGGTCGAGCCTTACGCGAGTGCGCGCCTGAGGATGCCATCGCCTCTCGAGCGGCCCGACCATGTAGGGGCTTACGCGAGTGCGCGCATGGGGTCGCCAGCGCCTAAGCCTCGAGCACCCCGTGCATGTTGGGGCTTACGCGAGTGCACGCCTGAGATGCCAGCGCTTGTCTCGAGCGGCCCGAGCACGTCGGGGCTTACGCGAGTGCGCGCCTGGGATCCCGAGGGCTGTCCGCTGTTGAGGTTTATGCCCTAGATGCCGTACGAGGATTAGATAGTACGAGGACATTAGTGTAATTTTGATGTGTTTAACATTTGTAATTGAATTATTTGATAATGAAATTATTATTATTTGTTTATTGTCGAAATTAGCATGACAAACAATACAAAGACAGATTATTATTTCGTCTAAATAAATTAACCTTGCAGTCGGGTAATAAGACGAATTAATAAAACTCCAATATTTACAGTTCAGTTACTGATTCTGTGGGGACAGAGAGGGGGCACCAGTAAGCTGACATACTGTAATATTAAATTAAGTCCACAAGTCTTTGTCTCCAGTAGGGTGACTGGATTGACGAGTACGACTTGTTTGTCGACGGGTCCAAAGTGGTTGTGCCAACCATTCACTTGGGAAGTGGGAGCTCGTGACATTGATACAAGACGAATCAGGGGATTGTCTGTATTTGGACACTGACTCGTAATCGAACGATCACACGCTGGTAAAGTCGATGATCGATCGATTGACTATAGTAGTCTACGTGAACCTTAGACCGAAAGGGTTTAACCCGGGGTTGGTCATAAGGTCTTGATTTGTCACTAGTTTGCTAGGCCCAAATTGCATGAAGCAAGGGTCAGCGGCGAAATGCGGTCTTGACTTTTCGACGTGATTGCCGGTTATACCGCTGAGCGGGATTTACGGCCTTGATTAAATTCAAGGTTAACGTCCTATGCAGTTTTCGATGTGCGGGAATTTACCTAAGCCTCTGGCCAGAGCATATAACTGACTCACGAGTGTCGTGGAGGGCAGTTTTGGTAAATATCACCGACACGAACATCATAGCGTCGAGTCCTGTAAGTTCGACTACGCGTGACTTTCACTCGACCGGGACAAACGTAAAGGATTTATACGTAGTACGATAATCTATAGTCGGTTCGTGAATAATACCTATTCGTACTCAACTCGGGATCGGTTCGGTACCACGGGGCTGGCTAGGTGAATACCGAACTCCTGGATTCCTCCCAGAGCCGGTTGAGACGAACCAAGAGGGTCGGGCTTAAAAAGGGCAACCGACACAACGTCAATATGAGAATAGAGCAGGCTGGGGCCTGGATTGAGAGATTAGGGTTTGGGGCTTGGCCGAAACCCTAAATGGCCGAAAATGTAGTAAAATCGCGTGAGGGGCAAAATGGTCTTTTCACCTCACGAAATATTTTGGAAATATTATATTGGATATTTAATATTTAGTATATGATAATATGATTTAAATCTTTATTATTGTTTTAGAAAAATAATAAATATTTAATTTAGAATTAAAAAATATATATATATATATTAGATATATATAATAATCGATTTTTTATTTGATAAAAATTTCGAAAATTAATTAAATATATATATTGGATATTATATTTAAATATACTAAATATAGAATTAAATATTAATTTATTTTAATATTAATTTGAATTTGAATTTTTAATTTAAATTCAAAAGAGAAAGACCAAGTCAACAAGTGACTTGGTATGAATAAGTGGGTGAGATTTTTTCTCCACCCAACTTACTATTTTCGGCCACTACACCCTAGTATAAATAGGGTTTGATTTTTGAAACAAAACCCTAAGTGATTTTCGAAAAAGCCAAGAAGAAAAAACAAGGGTTTTGCTCTCTCCTCTCTCTCAATCTCTCTCGTTCTCTTTCTCTCTCGCTGTCCTCTCTCGGTGGCTGTGCCGCGCGCGTGAAGGAGGTGACGACGAGGTGTTCTTGGCCTAGCCGCATTAAGAAAGGACAGCCTCGTGACGTTGTAAAGGTGCCGGCGTGACGCTCTTGCCCCGTTCGTGCGCGTAAAGGTGCTTGGAGAGGGATACTACATCCCGGGGAATAGAAGGGTTCGAAGCTCGCCATCGTCCTGTGATCGTCAAGGTATCATGGCTGTAAAACTCTTCTCCTTTCGTGTATATATGTTCTCGTGTTATTACCGAGCGGTCCAAGGGAAAAGCAGGAATCCCAAAAGTTTTAAAATTCCGCCGTTCAAGGAACGAGGGCCTCGGGCCCCTTCGGGGATTCCCAACACGCGTGTTAGAAGGCTCTCCGGCGAGTCTCGCGGTGGGCTCGGCTTCGCCGATGGTGGTGGTTAGGCCAATATACGCGGCTACGAACTCTCGCGTGCACAATGGCCGACTAGACGGGCCTCTGTTTCGTGGCAGCTCGGTGTCGATCTCGATGGTGGCAGCAGCTGCTCGAGGTGGTATTGCTTGTCGCTTGGGATTGTAGGAGACCTCGGTACAGAACTTACGGGTTTCTCCAGAACACATCGTTTTTTTTATATCGTTCCCAAAGACGGCGCCAATGATGCGCTCTGAAAAAACTCGAGGGTTTTTTACCTAGAATGATGTGCCCGAGGTCTCGAGCAGCCCGCGCCTGGATCGATCTCCGGCGTCGCTTCGCTCTTTTGTGCCCCGTGGCCTATAAAAAATACTCGTTAGAGGGGAGCCGGCGGGATGCCGCCGAGCCCCCTCCGACACTCAAGTCAGTGTTGGCGTACGGAATAAAATTTGGGAATATATTTCCGAACGCTCGAGTTTATAGCCGGGCTTAAGTGTGTATATGAACGTGATAGTAGAGTGCGTGTGTTCTCGGGACAGTAGCACAGAGAATAGCACAAAAGCGTGTATGTCGCGGTGATCCGATCTCTCTCGAATGAGGTCCTTACCTAGCTTTTATAGGGAGTATGTCATAATGACCATTAGTGGCTTTAAATTACCTCTAAATGCTCCCATGATGCTCCATAATCATGCCTCTCTTAATGACTGTTCCGACTGGCTCGTTACGGAATTCTTAAGGACCTCATTAAGAGAGGCTTCATTATGGAGCATCATGGGAGCATTTAGAGGTAATTTAAAGCCACTAATGGTCATTATGACATACTCCCTATAAAAGCTAGGTAAGGACCTCATTCGAGAGAGGTCGGATCACCGCGACATACACGTTTTTGTGATATTCTCTGTGCTACTGTCCCGAGAACACACGCACTCTACTATCACGTTCATATACACACTTAAGCCCGGCTATACACTCGAGAGCTCGGGAATATCTTCCCGGATTTTATTCCGTACGCCAACACTGACTTGAGCGTCGGAGGGGGATCGCCGGCACCCCGCCGGCTCCCCTCTAACGAGTATTTTTTGTAGGCCACGGGGTACAAAAGGGCGAAGCGATGTCGGAGACCGATCCAGGCGCGGGCTGCTCGAGACATCGGACGCATCATTCTAGGTAAAATACCCTCGGGTTTTTTCAGAGCGCATCAACAGTTATGGTGAATAAAAATATATATATATATATATAACGCATTCCATTGATGATGATAATTGATAACTGAGCTTGTACTCAATATAGTTAGAAGAACTTGCTAGGAAAACAAAAAAGTATCTTTATAAATAAATCTGTATTAAAATCATCACTTGAGGTCCGAGGGCACTTATTATAAAAGTAACTTTAATGTATAGCACTCATATAAATTAATAATAGTAAGTGCACCCGATCATATTTTATAAAATTTCATCGCATGTTCTAGAAATATATA
Organism: Lindernia subracemosa; assembly: GCA_028392965.1. Classification (NCBI taxonomy): domain Eukaryota; kingdom Viridiplantae; phylum Streptophyta; class Magnoliopsida; order Lamiales; family Linderniaceae; genus Vandellia; species Vandellia subracemosa. Next base: position 301,993 of record JAQPCC010000152.1, on the reverse strand, counting down.
GGCAAAATTATAATTCTAAGTCACTAAGTATGCTTGTTTTTGTTTTTTGGTCACTATATTTGATAATTGCAAAAGTAGGTCACTAACTTTGTATCTCAAAATAATTTTGGGTTATATTTTCAATTTTGGGTCACTAAGTATATATTTTTCGATTTTGGGTCACTAAGTATCAATTTTTCAATTTTGGGTCACTCATTTGGCTTATTAAAAATTGACCCAAAATTGAAAAATTGATACTTAGTGACCAAAATCGAAAAATTTATACTTAGTGACCCAAAACTGTTTTGACATAAAAAGTTAGTAACCTATTTTTGTAATTATCAAACATAGTGACCAAAAAATGAAAACTTGTATATTTAGTGACCCAATTTCATAATTTTGCCAAATATGTATTGCGTCGCTAAAAAATCAAATAAAATAAACTAAAATAGCGTTTCAAGTTCCACAGGAAATCAATTCCTTTCCGCAAAATACTCATCATTTGACTTTTTGCAATACATATGTTTTATTTTATTTATTTGTTTATTTTTTAGGAAAAGGAAAATTTTATTCCATTATATTACTTTGACAAAATTTTACAGTGGAATTAATAAATAAAACTGTTGAAGAATGTATATGAAAGAATAACAAAAAAGATAAGTATCACAAATTGCAAACTATTTTTCAAATAGTATCATCAATTACAATACATTCTTCAATCACTTTTGATATTATCCAATCAAGATTAATAACATATTGTTAGAATAAAAAATGTCAGCAGGATGTCCATTTGTTAGATTTATTTTATAAAATTATTACAAACTCTTATTCAAATAGAATTACTCTCATACGAGATAAAGAAATTATCATACGAGAGAGAGAAAACTCACCTACAAAAGAATAAATAAAATATAATATAAAACAAGGAAATTGTGAAAGAGAATGAAATAGATGATATGTCCTCTAACTCGATCCGTCGACAACCATGGCGGCAGTAGATCTGTGGCCGCGGAGAAGAAAACAATTTTTTTATTTTTTTATTTTATGTAGAGAGGTTTTTTAAGGGAGTGAGAACGTGAATTTTTTTTAAAAAAAAGTCTTTAGATATGTTTTATTTAATTATATCAATCTCGGCCGATTATTAACGAATAAAATAAGTAAGTTATTTTGGTTAAAAACAGATTAAAAGAAAAATCCAACGAATATATTATAAATATATATATAAATATATTTAGGGTTCTTGGTGGTACTATAGACTGGTCCTCGCCCTAGTCGACCCATCCTTTGATTTACCTCAGCAAGCAATAATCTCTAATTCATCTTCCCTTTAGGTGTTTTAATGCTTCCATCTTCTCTCTTTCAACTCATTGAACACACACTCAAAACAAGCATGTTTTCTATAAACAGTGATGACCTACCTTTGCCTTTCCATGAGCCCTTTGACACTATCTTCGACGATCTGCTCAGAGATTGTCAAAATAATGATATTGGTAATAATAATTCTGAGGGTAATAAAACCGATGATGCTTCGAACAAGGTTAGCAGCAAGAAGAGGCAAAGAAAACCTGCTGTTGTTTCATCTAAAGAGGAAGAAGAAGCTAAGTTTGAGGATATTAATGTGAGCATCAATGATATGTCGAAGAAAGTTATGCACAGAGAAAGTGAGAGGAAAAGAAGGCAAGAAATGGGCTCACTGTATGCTTCCCTCAGATCCCTTCTTCCTCTTGAGTATGTCAAGGTATCTACTAAGTAGGTCATAAATATTAGGTTTTTTATTTCATTAAGGAAATGACTATGTCTTATCTGCTGTAAATGGATTAATTGCCTCTCAAAGCTTTGTAATAATCCCCCAATCGAATCGAACTGTAGGGCAAGCGTTCAATATCCGACCACATGCACCAGGCGGTGGGTTACATAAAAGATATGCAAGGGAAGATCGAAGAAATGCAAAAGAGGAGAGAAACGTTGAAGAGAACTTCCATTGATAGAAGTTACAACAACCGCGAAGAAATAGATCCAATCATATTCACGGTGAAGGTGAACCCTTGTCTGATTGGCATGGAGGTCTTAATAATAACAGCCCGTAAGAACAACCGCCTCGACAATGACGAGGTTTTTCCTATGTCCAAAGTGATTGCTGAGTTGGTCCGAAGAAGGCTCAACGTAATTAGCTGCGCCTCTACGAGAACGAAGGAGAAGTTTGTCCACAAAATTGAGATTGAGGTTTGTCCAATAATTTTATTAATAAATCGAATAGGTTCGAATAATAAGCTCGATCATTCTCGAGCTACTGAGCAATGGAAGTCTAGCAGCTAAGTTCTTTGGTTCATTCTCTCAAATATATATATATATATATATATATATATATATATATGTTCCATAGTTGTTGCAGGGCGATGAAATCAAGTGTATAGATCCATCTGAGCTTCAAGAGAAGTTGGCTAATGTGATGAATAAATAGCCTTGCTTGAGTTTTATACTGTGATATGGAAATTGGTTTGTGTTCATATGTTGTGGATTTGCTTGATGTAATTGAAACCAATAATAACACATAATAATACTGTGTACTTAAAACTTTGTATGATGCTTTCGATGATATTATGGTATTGAGTAGTTGTAATAAATCTATCGAGTAAAATATGAGCAAATTCAATGTCTATGGGTGAAAAACAGTCGAACAACCGCAACATTTTAACGTGGAAAACCAAATGTTAAAACTACGGTATGGATCTCTGATCCAAGGAAACGATCAACTATAGCGAGATTAATGGATGCAAATATGTTGAAGTGAGCTGAAAATACAAATAAGATTGTGAAGAAATTGAATTTGCTGAAATGAAGATTTTCTGTTATGACAAGTTTAGTTGGATTACATAAGACATATATATCATTTCACCGTAAGCTAGGGTGGGTAAAGTTATATAATATGTGGGCAATTATAAAGATTCGAGTCACCATGTCTATTTTGGATTGTGATTTTTCTTTTTTTTTTTCTGCAGAAAAAATATCACAAATATCACTAACTTCATGTGTTACAACAAAATTTGCTTTGCAATCATCTTTCAAACAAAATATATCGAAAATCTTACTTGATTGTTAGACGTGAAATATTTTCCACCCACTTGTGCTGCTGACACGGAATACAATGCTCAGTAGGGTTTTCGACTTGGTTTCTCTGAAAAAGAATCAGAGCTCCAAATTTGTTTTGGCGTGAGAAATTAGTGACCTAATTTTGTAATTATTAAATGTAGTTGCCGAAATTGAAAATTTATACCATATATAATGAGCGAGCACCTTATCGTAACTGCTCTTAAATTAGTTTGGTATGGCAGGTAAAAATACAATAATTACATTTCAATTTTTCTATTTATTCTTATTATATCACCATAATTTCTTTTTATTTACTTACAAATAATACACAAGTAAAATTAAAATTTCATCTACTAAACATTTTAAATTAATAATAATCTTAAGACATAAAAAATATTATTTATATTAATATTCTATGCATGCATCACCGGATGTGTTTAAAATAATAGTTGTTATAATTAGCCACCCAAATTCATAACTTTGCTAGTAATACTTAGATAGAACTTTTTAGGTGTGATTGTTAATACGTGTATGTCACGCACACTCGATGTGTGTGCTTAAAATATAAATATGTAATATTAAATATTTGTAATTTATAATATTTAATAGATAAAATATTATTTAAAGAGATAATTTGTGAGGATGTAATTAAAATGACTAAAAATTGAGGAGTATAATTATAATTACTCATATTAAAATAAATTAAAAAAAAGGATCAAATAACAATTAAATTTACACACCAATTGATAATATTTATCTATCTCCCACATTTAATAAATGGTATAGATGAATTGATGACTATTTATAGTAAAAGTTTAAATATCTAGGGACTTGACACATACAACTACACAATTTATTCAACGTTGTCTATATTAACCAAATCGCAGGAAAGATCCTGAGAAAAGTGAATATATTATAAGTTATTTTGTTAGGTATGAGAAATAATTGATTCTGCAAGTTGTCATCCATCTTTCTAATCAATTATAAAAAATGTATAAGCATATATATATATATATAATATATATTTGCTATAGTGTCCAACAAACTACCGTGAACACTATAATAAATCTCTCACCTATTATACTTTCCCTCCCTCTCTGGTAGAGCTGAAAGTTAGGCCGGCCTGGATTAGCGGGCTGCCCAAAAATTATGGGCCGGGCCGATTATATACGGGCCTAACGAGCCCATGAAATGATGAGCCGGGCCAGCCCGGCCTGGGCCCATCGGGCCTAATTTTTTAGAAAAAAAAAATTGTTTTAATTTTTGAAATCATTTTTATTAATTTTAATTTATATCTAGTAATAATATATATAATAATACAAATACATAGTTTTGATAGAAATTATATTAATAAACACATAAAAGATACTTTTTCTTATAAAATTGAATTTTATAAAATATTATATATAAAAATAAAAGAAAAAAAATTAAAAAGACCGGGCCAGTTTTGGCTCGCGGCCCGCCGGGCATACTGGCCCGCTCCTAATTCGGGCTTAAAAAATTCAAGCCCAAGCCCACTTTTTCCGGGCCGGGCAGGCCTGAGCCCGTACTTTCAGCTCTACTCTCCGACGCCGTCATCGCCTCCGCCCTCCCTCTCGACTCTGCCGTCACCTCCGTCGCGCGCCTCCGGCGCATTGATTTATCAGAAATTCATCATCTCGACTCTCAACGAGAAATCGAAAATAAAAATAAATTTATGAGAAATGAATGCGATGGAGGTGACGATAGAGTCGAGACTCGAGAGGAACGACGGAGGTAATGTCGGTGCCGGAGAGGAAGAGAAAGCACAATTGGTGGGAGATTTGCTATGGTGTCCACGGTAGTTGCTGGGCGGTGGGTAGACAACAAATGTCTCTATCTATCTATCTATATATATATATATATTATATTTATTAAGTGGGAGATAGTGATAAAAACTATTAATTTTGGTATGTAAACTTATTTACAATATTACCCTTTTATTTATAATTTATTTTAATTGAGTAATTATCATGTTTTACTTAAACCTTTTTATTATTATAATTATATCCTTACAAATTATTTTTGTAAATATATATTAAAAATACTATTATATTAATCCTAGGAAGTCAAGGACTTGTCGGGGAGAAGACACATCTCAAAAGTAGAAACCTACGATCAAGGACCTGAAGAAGAATAAACTAACAAAGAACAAAAAAAGAAACGAGAGAAAGAAATTAAATAGGGATAAAACACAAAATGGTTTCAAATGTTTACCATATGAATCAATTTAGTCCCCGATGTTTTGTCTCGACCAATTTAGTTCTCAATGTTGTCGATTTTGTACAAATTTGGTCCTTCTTTTACGATAAATGTCAATTTTAATGGAAATCTCACACGTGTATCATAATAAATCATGTGTGGATCAATAAAACTGAAATGGTTGCGTATTAGGGCACGAAACTAAAAATTTCTCCTCCAAATTTCAAATATGAGCTTCAGATCGTCTGTTTCGTCGATCATCATTGACAGTTGAAGAAAACAGTAAAATTCGATTCATACATGATTTATTGTGGGGCACCTGCGAAATTCCTGCTAAAATTGATGTTAATAATGACGGAATGACCAAATTGGTTCAAAATCGACAACATCGGGGACTAAATTGGTTCAAGCAAAATATTGGGGACTAAATTGGTCCACATGGTAAACATTGGGGACCGTTTTGAGTTTTCCCCCAAATTAAATATCTAATGTCATGATTATGTTGAATTAAACATCTTCCGACGATTAATAATTACAATACTACATGATCTCTAGCTGTAATCTATTCAACAATTAAGGATAATTAGTTAATTAAAAAGAGGATGAGAGAGACCAATAAGTTGTCAGTCTGATTTTAATTAATTAAAAATGGAAATCTTTTTCATGTAAAATCATCCACATTTTTTGAAGATTGTAAAATTATGAAATTGACCAGATTTGAGTACGTTAAAAATAATAATCTAGGAGTATATATAATATATATATATATATTATATTTTATATATAATTTTAGCGAAACATACAATATTAATACCAGCAATAATTATTTTGAAAAAACAAATACAAGCAATAATGGCATATCCCAGTAAGACAAAGGATGCAATATTTGATTTATTTTTCATTGTATTACTCCTTATATTAATGGTCGTAGTTTTATATTGACTTTAAAAATGGATGAAATTCAAAATGGTTCCCAATGTTTGCCATATGTATCAATTTAATCACTGATGTTTTGCCTAAACCAATTTAGTCCCCAATGTTGTCGATTTTCGACCAATTTGGTCCTTCCGTCACGATAAACGTCAATTTTTACGACAATCACACGCGTGCCTCACAATAAATCACGCTTAATTGGAGGAAAGATAAAATAAATTTAGTACAAATCAGCATTTTCGGTGCCACGTGTATAAAATTCGGGCTGAGCGATATTGACGGATAAGCTGTCTTAGTTCATGAACTACGGTTTCCCCCAAAACCCTACAGTTCCAAATAAGTTACTCATTTAGACCTGCCGAGTAGCATCTCACCCAATGCGCCCTAAGCTTACTTATGTAATTAAAATTTAATCAAGTAATTAATTATGATAATTAAGGAAACCATATTTTACGGGATATATATTGCATCTTTTTGTTGAGACCTTAATATTATGCATCATAGTATATTATTCTTTACGAAACTGCCCAAATCTTAACAACTTGTTTATCTAGAGTTTCTCCAAATCATCTATTCCATTTTGTATTTCACGGTATTCCACATATAATAAAATTAATATTATTTATTTTTCTCTATCTTACTCATCATATTTTCTTTCTTGTCACCTTTCTCACCCCATGTTAAAACACCCAAAAACATTGTTACATTCAATTCCTACGTAACACTTTTTTTATCTCTCATATTAAGTATTTTTTTAATATGTGAAATATCTAGTGAAATATAAAATGGAATAGAGATCTCAACCGCAGTTTCTCATTTGTAAAAACAACACCTTTTTTTGTAGGCCTACGAAATGAGTATCCATTGTCCATTGAGAGATTAAAGTACAAAATGTCATGGATTCATATGACTCTATTACATGAGCACATCCATGATCTTACTTATGTTTCTTCTTCATCCTTTTGTTCGATGATCCATTTCGAAAAAAACACGAGAGTATCCATATCAGCCCTGTAATGTTTCTGCGTAAACTCAAGAAGGTTTTGCCACCTAAAGTTCGGACACAGTCTAGGGTTTTCCCAGTCCACCAAACTATCCGGGGGGCTTACAACCTTATCCTTCTTCGGAGATAGAAAAAAGGCGAGTGATTTCCTCGGAGCCTTATCGTTCACCACTGCCCTGTGCAGACAGCTCTTGTAAATCCCATTCGACAGTGCCTGCCACGCCACAGAAAAAGATCGATCTTACATGTCGTAATAAATAAATAAATGTCGTCGGTTAGTTTAAATGATTCACCATTGAGCTGTACCGCAGACAGCTCTTGTAAATCCCATTCGACAGTGCCTGCCACGCCACAGAAAAAGATCGATCTTACATGTCGTAATAAATAAATAAATGTCGTCGGTTAGTTTAAATGATTCACCATTGAGCTGTACCATGAAAGTGTCTCCAATGTTGACGACGAAAGCACCAAGGTTAGGCCTAATGGATCTCCATTCTTGGTCCACAAACACCTGGAGACCGCCTACGGTGTCTTGGTGGAGGATCGTAAGAGACGTCGGGTCACAATGTGGTCCAGTTCCTAGGGTTTTTTCCGGCTTTTGGCAAGGCGGGTAGTAGTTTAATCTCATTATCGATTCGTTTTGTTCGAAGAAATCTTTGAAGTAGGCCCGGCCCACTCCTAGGCTCATCCCTAACAGCTCCATTATCCCTAGTGACAGTTTGTTCATTGCATCGCAATAATCTTGATACACTTTCCTACAACATTCATTTCCATGACAAACCAATATTAATAATAGTTTCCATGACAATATAGTATATATGTACAATTTCTTTCTCCTTACCCTAGGTGGGCATAACCTTCACCTAATCTCCCATCGAAGTACTCCTCCACGACGCCCTTACGATCTTGAGGAGAGTACTCGAACGATAAAGTCTCCTTCCACGGAAGCTTCGAAGCGAATCTTCCAGTGAAGCTACTTGCATAGCCACAATGCTCGCCGAGCTTTCTTTGAGCCATTTGCTTCTGATGAAGGGGTTGCTCGAAGAAATGGTCCATGCAAAGGTGAGCTAAAGATATAAGTTTCGGATCAACACCGTGGTTAACTACCATGAAGAATCCATGCTTCTTACAAGCCTCTCCTACGAGCTCGACCGTTCGTTGAGAATCGATCGGGTCGCCCGAGAGAAACCCGCCAATGTCTATGAATGGGACTTCGAGTTCGGGCGGGTTCGAGCCGGGCTTTTCGTGGTCGGGCCATACGAACTGCGGCGGCACGTCGGATTCGTTGTTTAGTAGGGCTGCTAGTAGGGCTGCGTCGAAGGTTAGTGGTTTGGAGTTTGTGGGCTGAGGCAGTGATGTGTCGCTGTTGATCACACAAGTGGTTGTCATTGGTTGAGCTTTTGTTTGTAGTAATTATTACTTCAAGTAGCTTAGCCAAAGATATGTGTCTTTGTGTCTATCTCTCTATATCTACTTATATATATATATATAAGTGTAAGAAAGGGAGGAGAGATCGAAGGTAAGGTTGAGGAATGTGATGGGAGAAAAGCCAAGGCGAGGCCGTTCGTTATTGTAGGAAGATGGTGGTGAACAAAGCTTGGAATCTTTTATTGTAAGAATTTGCAAAAAGGGGTTTGAAAAGAATTGTTATTGCATAAAGAGGGCTTCAATTCAATGTGAGATAAATGAATTATGGGCTTCAACGGGATCTTTTGTTGTTTGATAAGTAAGTGACAGTGAGCATTTCCCCAAGGCCTTTGGCGTTTAGTCTGCTAGAAAAATAATATGTATAAATACTTAGTTATTGTAATTTATAATCGGGAAACTTACACTTAAATAAAATCAATTCAGTCCCTTTTTAGAATTTTTTCATATGTAAATACCTAATAAAATAATGTTTTTACACATAGGTACCTGTTTGGCTAAGGTACATCACAAGAAATTTAGGTACCATAGATTGTGATACATAATACATTGAAAAAAAGGTACATCATATTCTACAAACATATTTAGATACCACAGATACGGGTGATGTGGTACGTAATTTACATATAAAAAGATTCGTAAAAAGCATGATAAATGATACTTTCACCCAAAATGGGTACCTATGTGTAAAAACTATTTTAATGGATACCTACATGTAAAATTTATCTGACAAAGGACTGAATTGATATTTTTTCTATAAAAAGATGTAATTAAGTAGTTCACCTTAATTCTTGAAATACTAAATTGAAGAGACTGAGTTACAAAGAATCAGAGATTAATTATATTATTATTATGAAATAATTAAATGTGGATGTTTTAAATAATAATATTAGTTAAATTATTGATGATTTGGAAGTATTATATTAAATGATGATAATGTGATAAGATGATAAGATGAGGTGTTTAATTGAAGAGTTTGTATTTTAGTGTGAGGTGTATAATTGTAATTAATGTGATTAGTTGTAATAGTGAATTATTAGTAGTATAAATAGGTGATTAGAGTTCATTGTAAATCAGATCAAGTATTGAAATACTTAATCTCTCTCTAATCTCTCTCTTTATTATTATAAATTATATTATCATTATAATCTTAATATAAGTATAATTAAAATAAAATAATCTTAATATAATATTAATCACAATTAATATTTTTATAACACGTTATCAGCACGACCGCTCTCCATCGTCAAGATCAACCTCCGTCGAAGATCTCGTACGAGTTTAGTCAAGTAATATGTCGAACTTCGCGAGCCTTGAGTTTGTTGCACTCGATATCACTGGAAAAAATTATTTACCTTGGGTACTAGATGCTGAAATCCATTTGAAAGCAAAAGGTTTAGGTGACACCATTGATCCCACGAAAACCACAACTGAACAAGACCGGCGAAAGCTATGATTTTTCTCTCGCCACCACATTCACGAAAATCTGAAAGTTGAATACTTAACAGAAAAGAATCCAGCTGAGTTGTGGAAAAACCTGAAAGAACGATATGGCCACTTGACAACTGTTATTCTCCCCAATGCAAAATACGAATGGCTGAATTTACGATTGCAGGATTTTACGTCGGTAAGTGAATATAATTCTGCCGTTTATAGAGTTACTTCCACGTTAAAATTATGTGGAGAGACAATTACTGATAACGATATGCTGGAGAAAACATTCACCACATTTCATCCACAGAATATGATATTACAACAGCAATATCGGGAGAAAATTTAAAAGTATTCAGATCTAATTTCTTGCTTTACTTTTGGCTGAGCAAAATAATGAATTGCTGGTGAAAAACACGAATCCCGAACGACTGGTTCTACTTGCACTCCTGAAGCGAATGCAGTCAAATTAATAATGACAACAGTCGAGGTAATGATCGTGGACGTGGTCGTGGTGGATATCGCGGCCGTGGACGTGGTCGTGGTCAAGGTCGTGGTCAAGGCCGTGGTCGTGGCCGAGGATATTATGGTGGTGGTTATCAATATTTCAGTGGTGGTTATCATAATTATCGTGGCGGTCATCAAAATATTCCCCAGAAGAGGAAAAGTTTTGATAATAAAGATGAAAGAGGCAAACTGAACAAAAGAATAATGATGAAAATGTTATCGTTGCGGTGGTTCTGGCCACTGGTCGCGCAATTGTCGTACGCCCAAACATCTTGTTGAGCTATATCAGGAATCTCAAAAGGGCAAAGGAAAGAAAATCGAATGAATTTTGTTCAGGGTGAATTCGCCTCTACCTCTGTGATTCCATGATGAAAATGCTCATTTGGAAGCTGCGGATTTTCTGATCGATGAAATTAATCTGCTATGATTTTATTTATGCATTATGATTTACTATTGTGTGTTTTATTATATATCGTTGTTTTAAGTTATCTATATGTTTGTAATGCAATATTTCTTTTTCAATAATAAATATTATGTGTTTGTTTATAAAGGATATTATTTGATGGATGCGGGCATGTGCAATGAAGAATTGTGTCTTGCAGACTGTGCAACGACGAATACGATTCTAAAAATAAGAATATTTCGATCATCTTGATATGAAGAAGCCAGTGTTATTACTATCGGGTAGCACGAATATAATTGAGGGCTCCGGAAGAGCTAATGTTTTACTGCCCAGGGAACAAGGCTGATAATTGAAAATGCTTTATAATCTCCTAAGTCTCAAGAAATTTATTAAGCTTTAAAGCTATTCGACATAACGGATATATATTGAGACTGCAGAAAAAGGAGATATTGAATATTTGCATATTACAAAAGTGATATCGGATGACAAAAGAATTGTGAAAATATTACCATCTTTGACTCTGGGCCTATATTACACATATCTTAAAACAATTGAATCACATTCTATCGTAAACCAGAAGTTTACTAATGATAATACATTTGTTGTTGGCATGACCGGTTGGGCCATCCCGGTTCAATTATGATGCGGAGAATAATTCAAAATTCTCGTGGACATTAATGAAGAACCAGAAGATTCTTCAATCGAATGAATTATCATGTTGCTTGCTCTAAAGGGAAGTTGATTATTCGTCCATCACAATAAAAATAAAGAATGAATCCATAAGATTTTTGGAGCGTATACAAGGTGATATTTTGGACCGATACATCCATCGTGTGGACCATTTAGATATTCATGGTATTGATTGATGCATCAACAGATGGTCTCATGTATGTTTGTTATCAACGCGGAATGTAGCTTTTGCGAGATTGCTTGCTCAGTTGATTCGATTAAGAGCACATTTTCCGGATTATCCAATAAAGAAAATACGTCTTGATAATGCTGGTGAATTTACTTCCAAGGCATTTAATGAATATTGCATGTCTATTGGAATTGATGTTGAGCACCCCGTGCCACATGTCCATACGCAAAACGGTCTTGCAGAATCGTTGATTAAAAGGTTGCAATTAATTGCAAGACCATTATTAATGAAGTCGAAACTTCCCTCATCTTGTTGGGGACATGCTATATTACATGCAGCGACACTAATCCGCATCAGGCCAAAAAGTTATAACGATATCTCCCCGATACAAATGGTTTATGGTCAGGAACAAAATATTTCCCATCTGAGAATTTTTGGATGTGCGGTTTATGTTCCAATTGCTCCACCACAACGCACTAAGATGGGACCTCAAAGGAGGTTGGGAATATATGTCGGATTTGAATCTCCATCGATAATAAAATATTTAGAACCTCTAACTGGAGATTTATTTACGGCTAGATTTGCCGATTGTCATTTCGATGAATCGAATTTTCCGACATTAGGGGGAGAAAAGGAACAACTGGAAATGAGTATTAGTTGGAATGAATTATCGCTAAATCATTATGATCCTCGAACGAAAGAATGTGAACTAGAAGTTCAAAAGATAATTCATTTACAAGGATTAGCTAATCAACTGCCAGATAGCTTTACTGACCTTAAAAGAGTGACTAAGTCACATATACCAGCTGTTAATGCTCCTGCAAAAGTTGATGTTCCTGGAGAACATATAATGATCGAGCCTAAGCCGCAACTAAAACGTGGTAGGCCCTCGGGTTCCAAAGATAAAAATCCTCGAAAAAGAAAAGGAGCAAATAATAAGAATGGTCCAGTCGAAGATTTATCGACTCTAGAAGAGTCAATGGGCATTAATGATTATGATAATGGAAATCAGGTACCTGAAATTTTTGAGAATAATGATAATGAAGAGATCTCGATAAATTATGCTCAAAATGGAATTAGATGGAACCGAGAAAAAGTCAACGTTGACAATAAATTCTCATTTAACGTAGCGCTACATGAAATGAATGAGATAAATGAGAATGAGGATCATGAACCAGGGTCTGTAAAAGAATGCAGACAAATAAATGATTGGCCAAAATAAAAAGATGCAATCGAGGCAGAATTAAAATCACTTGAGAAACGAAAAGTTTTCGGACCTGTAGTCCGCATACCAGAAAATGTAAAGCCGGTTGGATATAAATGGGCTTTCATTAGAAAGAGAAATGAAAACGGTGAAATTATGAGATACAAAGCACGGCTTGTTGCACAAGGCTTTTCACAACGACCTGGTATTGATTATGAGGAGACGTATTCTCCTGTGGTGGATGCAACTACTTTTCGTTATTTAATTAGTCTGGCAGTACGTGAAGGACTCGATATGCGTCTAATGGATGTTGTCACCGCTTATTTATATGGATCACTTGATAGTGATATATATATGAAACTTCCCGAGGGATTTCAGTTACCTGAAAATTCAGGACCCCGAAATGAGTACTCAATCAAGCTAAATAAATCGCTTTATGGATTAAAGCAATCTGGGCGTATGTGGTATAATCGCCTAACTGAATATTTATCAAAAGAGGGGTATAAAAATGATCAAACTTGCCCGTGCATATTTATGAAAAGATTTGGAAATGAATTTGTCATCATTTCAGTTTATGTTGATGATATTAACATAATTGGAACTCCTGAAGAGTTATCAAAAGCCGTTAATTGTTTTGAAAAAAGAGTTTGAAATGAAAGATCTCGGTAAAACGAAATTTTGTCTTGGACTGCAAATTGAATATTTAAAGAATGGGATATTCGTACATCAAGAGACTTATACGAAAAAGGTATTGAAAAGATTTTATATGGATAAAGCTCATCCATTGGATACTCCAATGATTGTTCGATCTTTAGATGTGAATAAAGATCCGTTTAGACCTTGCGAAAACGATGAAGAACTACTTGGTCCTGAAGTACCATATCTCAGTGCTATTGGAGCCCTAATGTATTTAACGAGTCATACGCGACCTGATATAGCGTTCGCTGTGAATTTATTGGCGAGATATAGTTCGTCACCGACTCGTAGACATTGGAATGGAATTAAGCGGATTTTTCGATACCTTCAAGGAACAACTGATATGGGATTGTTCTATTCTAATGAATCAAAAACAGATTTGATTGGGTATGCAGATGCTGGTTTTCTATCTGACCCACATAATGCTCGATCGCAAACGGGCTATTTATGTACACATGGCGGAACCGCTATTTCATGGCGGTCAGTTAAACAAAGTTTAACGGCTACTTCTTCTAATCATGCGGAAATTTTAGCTATTCATGAAGCTAGCCGAGAATGTGTTTGGTTGCGATCGATAATTGAGCATATACAACAAACCAGTGGGCTAGTATCGAAAAAGTTACTTCCTACGATTTTATATGAAGATAATGCTGCATGCATTGTCCAATTAAAGGAAGGATATATTAAGGGAGATAGAACAAAGCATATTTCACCAAAAATTTTCTTTACATATGATTTAGAGAAAAATGGTGATATTGATGTACAACAAGTGCGATCAAGTGAAAATCTTGCAGATTTATTCACGAAAGCACTTCCCCCAATAATTTTAAAAAGATTGGTATATTCAATTGGAGTTCGAAAACTTCGAGATCTTAAATGATGTCATCATCAGGGGGAGTAAATACGCGTTGCACTCTTTTTCCCTTCACTGAGGCTTTTCCCATGTGGTTTTCCCATTAAGATTTTTAATGAGGCAACAATCGAAAGCGTATCTAAAAGAATCATGTACTCTTTTTCCTTCGTTAGGTTTTTATCTCATTGGGTTTTTCCTAATAAGGTTTTAACGAGGCATATTCTTTGAAAACATCCATGGGGGAGTATTATGAAATAATTAAATGTGGATGTTTTAAATAATAATATTAGTTAAATTATTGATGATTTGGAAGTATTATATTAAATGATGATAATGTGATAAGATGATAAGATGATGTGTTTAATTGAAGAGTTTGTATTTTAGTGTGAGGTGTATAATTGTAATTAATGTGATTAGTTGTAATAGTGAATTATTAGTAGTATAAATAGGTGATTAGAGTTCATTGTAAATCAGACCAAGTATTGAAATACTTAATCTCTCTCTAATCTCTCTCTCTCTTTATTATTATAAATTATATTATCATTATAATCTTAATATAAGTATAATTAAAATAAAATAATCTTAATATAATATTAATCACAATTAATATATTTATAACAATTATATAATTTATTTTTATTCTTTTTTTCTATATATATATATATATATATATTCTTATTCGTCCTTGCGTTTGGAGTTGGGATCGTTCTATGTGGTGGAATTTACGACAAGACGTAGAGTAAATCAATTTTGCCTGCACTATGAAAAAATTAAATAAAACATTACTAAAATCCATCGTGCGGAGTTTAATTTCTCACACGATAATATTCTTTTAGTGACCCAACTACTTGTAATAAAACATGAAAATGCTTTTCTTTCTTTTTTTTTTTTTTTTCTCTTTTACTACAGAGCATATAATTAATAACATTGGAATATAGAAATACGAAAGATTGTCTTAGTGCGTTGCACATGAACATATCTGACTTTATATCAGTCAATCTTATCGTGGATAATGCCTTAAGAAATAAAATGAAATGAAATGAAGTTTTCGATAAAACCGCACATATTTGCTAAATATAGATGTGCCAAAGTCCAAGATGAGCCATTTTACCAATTTCCGATGTTTTAGATATAGTTTATGGTCACTTCACTATCACTTGTCTAACTTTAATCGTTTTCGTTCAATATTATCTCTACCACATTCTATCTTTTTTTTTTATCGTATAATATTATATTATATTTTAAGCGTTATTTTTATTTAAAATATTTAATATATAATATTATAATTTATGTTTAATTGATTGTTTTGCGAGGATATAATTGGAAAGAATTAAAAATTTGAGGATAAAATGATGATTAAACCTGACATACCGAATTAAATAAAGATGTTATGTTATGGATATGAGTACATGTATGCCAATTTCCACTAACTCATGGCGCATGCGAGGGAAAATATGGGAAATTCAGGTTGGAATTCCTGTGTTTAAGGTTTTTTCGGTTGGTATCGAAAGTATTTTTCCACTTTTGTTGGTACCCATGTGTTTAAGGCTTTTTCAGTTGGTGTTCAAAGTATTTTTCAACTCCGATTAGTAATCATGTTTTAAGGCTATTTGAGTTGGTGCCCAAGTGTTTCATATCTTCGAGATTTTTTTTCAGATCTTCAACTTTCTCTTTTATTTGATACACTGAAGAATCAATTTTCCGTTCTCGACTCTACTACTTCATCATTATCATAGCTTATGATGTGCTCAAAGCTAACCCACATGAAGAAATTACATGGTGAACATATGAAATAAAGAACATTTTTGTTCTTCATCGATTCTGAGATCTTCAAATTAGGCTTAATAACGCAACGATGACACTTTTGAGCTCTTAATTTCAACCCGTATTAGCATTGAGTTGTCTAATTTGAAGAACTCTCATGTGAATAAGAATCCAACTGGAAAACCCTTAAACATAGGGGTACCAACCGGAGTTAAAAATACTTTGAACACTAATTGAAAAAGTCTGACTCACGTGTACCAACCGGAGTTGAAAAAAATTTCGACATCAACTAAAAAAACCTTAAACAAAGGGGTACCAACTGTAATTTTCCAAAAGTATACCAGGCGCTAATGTATCTTTTGTCGAATAAAATTTGCTTTTCGAGACATTTTGAAAGTTTTAATGGAAATCAATCAATCAACTTTCTTATTCTATCATATAAACTGAGTGTAGGTAGAGTCAAATAAAATAAGACGATAGATTTTTTTTTAATTTGGACTTATCATTTGAGTCAATTGTCTTTATGCATTGACGCATTCGAATTTTTCAATAGGCATAGTTAGATCTGTCTAATACGAGAACTTTACCAAAATAATTTGAACTTAAAAGCATCCATATCAAAAGGATTAAAACGCTTAATGTATCAAGCGGAGGCTCTGATACCACTTATTAGGGGGTGGTGGTGTTTGATATGGATGTAAACTAAGTTATCAGAAAAACTAAAATGTTGACCATAATGTTGAGAGAACATTCGGGATCTGAACATTTTTGCACAGCAGAAAAATAAACTTAGTTATAAAACGATGTAGGCACACGTTGGACAAAGAGTTTCAAAAATTGCAGCTAGTTATAAAACTTGCTGCGAGCCTTCAGGGCAAAATTTCACTACGAGAATGGATTACAGAAAAAAACCAACTATCAAAGATAGTAAGAGCAGCCTAGAAAAGAGTATATCTACACTACCAATCTTCACACAAAAACTCACGTATGAATCCTAAGTCCTATACAAAAGTGTAAAGATAAAAAATAGGCACAAAGAGATCGAAACATATAGATCATTGAAAGTTTCCATTTCTTCTTGCTCCTTGCACGCGTGCGTCTTTCTATCTGCTATAAGTCTCGATCCTAAAACTCGATTGGAGTCTTCTGTATATATATACGTGACTCCCCCTATTTGACATGTTCAAATTGACTTGTTCCATCTTGTACTCCTTCTTCTCTTTTTTTAGTAAATGCACCTCCTATTTTTAGCTCCACTCAACTTCTCTATTTTTACTCAGTCCAACTCGTAAATAACTCCTGCACACACTTAAACAAAGCCACAAAAATAGGATAAACGGTTATTTGGGCAAGAAAGACAAAACATCGGTTGGACCAAGTCTGAGTCAACGATGTTGACTCAAGTGTAAACATTAACTCCATTATTCAAAATATCATATTTAGTAGAATGTAGTCATCAAATAAATAGGCTAGGCGAAAGTTAAAATACTATAAAAATAATCTTTAATATATAATTCATATATATATATATATATTTATATTCATTAATCAGAATAGTTTTGCCCATTCACCAAGTGTGAGATCTCCAAGCCACAACTTGCCCTCTTTACACATACATATATACAGTTTGATATCCATTTAAATCCATTGGTTTTACCTTTCTATCCGTGCATTATTTGATCGATAAATATATATATAACATATATATATCTTATATATAAATAAAAGTACATTTATGATTTTAAATGATAAATGGGGAGCAAAGAAAATCTTGAACTGATCTTAGGTTTAGATTTTCCTAAGTTTTTGCTGCATCCAATGGTGCTTCTTTTTTTTTTTTTTTTATGGGACCATATGGCACTATTACATTTATTTGCAAAGCATTGCTGCATTATTACGGCTTTTTTAATTAAATAAATGGTTTTTTATTTTTTATTTATAAAATAAATGAAAAATAATACTTATTAATAAAATATGTTTTTCGTAATTAGGAGATACGAATTATAACTCGTATCTTTAAGATACGAGTTATTTCACTTTATAAAAAAAAAAGGTTGGACCCACATTAAAACACCTTTTTATTATATATTACATCAAATCATTAAATCATCGTTATTTTATGTGCTTTATGTTATAAAAACAAATAAACATATCTAATTTATTGGTCAAATTGATATCCATATCTTAAATTTTTCGACATTTATAAGAATGGTATTTTTTGATAAATTGTGAAATATGAAACATGGTGTGGACACTGCTGTGGAACTGATGATTAAATTTAAATTTGGACAACTAAGCTTGTATTTAGGGTTGGCAGTTGGGAGGGGAATCCCTGTCCCCCGCGGGGATCCAGTGTTATGAATTATAAAAATATTCAATTTATATTATTAAAATATAGATAATCTTTAAAATACAATTTAAATATTGTATACATTTTCTCTAATATAATATAAATCATACTTTTAATATAAAATCTCACGGGGACAGGGATCCCCGCGGAGACGGGGATGGGGACAATATTGTCCCCGTTTCTTGTAAAATGGTTCGGATATCAGATTAGGCATCTGTAAAATCGAAAACCGAATAACAGAACCGAAATTTGTAAAAAACGGACCGAACCTTCCAATGAACATCCCTAGAATAATGTTGTGAATTATTCATGATATTATTTTATTAAATATTGATTATATTGTAATTAGTTGTAATAGTGCATTTTTTGTAGTATAAATATGTGATTGGAATTGTATTGTAAATCACGCCAAGTATTGAAAGAATTTTGTACTTCTCTCTCTAATTTTCTATTTAGAAACTTTATTATCTTAATATTATCATAATAATATCATAATTAATCTTAATATAATACTTAATCACAATCTTAATACTAAAGTTTATTTATCTATACACTTTAAATTATTTTTAAATATATGATGCCTTGTGAGTAGAGCTGTCAAACGGGTAGGCCCGTCCGACCCGCCATTGAACGGGGCGGGCCAGCCCGCCAACCTAACGGACTACTAAACTGGTAGCCCGCCTCGCCTCACAGCGGGGTGGCGGGCTAGCGGGCCAACCCGCGAAACCTCTAATTTAACCTAAACGTTAATAAATATTGGACATTTTCAAATAATTCATATCAAAATATAGTCCAAGTGATGTATTAATTACTTTTAAATCTTATTTATTCATATTTTTTTAAATAGCGGGTCAACCCGCCCCGCGACCCAAACGGGCTGGCCCATGTAGGCCCACTTTTATACGGGCCTTTAATCTATCAACCCACCCCGTCTATTTTTCATGGCGGGGCGGACTAACCCGTTGGGCTCGACCTATTTTGACAACTCTACTCCTGAGTGCTTTTCCGCTAATTCGGCCAGCCTTGTAACTTTATTAGTCGAAGATGCATACTAAGCCCAATATCAATGCCATCGAGAGAAGCCCAAAGAGATTACTAGAAAACTTAAGCCCAATTCGTATTGGCCCAAAAAATATAATAATAATAATAATAATAATAATAATAATAATAATAATAATAAGATATTTGAAAGCTAACTAATTTATAGTACAAAAATTGCTTGTAAAATAAAATGGTAAAGATATATTTTGCCAAAAAGATGCACTTGGACCAGAATTTGAATGGCATATTTAAAAAGATTTTTCTTTACTAGCATCTTTCCATATTAAGTATGTGGTCACACACCCACATGGCATTTCACTCTTAATTTTATTTATTTACGTTCATTTTTTTACATCAATTTTAATAAATGCTTGCCTGCAAAAAAAAAAAAAAAACCTAGTCAAGCCACATGATTGACGCAACCTTATCAATTTGTTGTTGCGTTTGTGCTTAATTCAGTTCCATTTAATATTTTGATTTTAAGGGGGAAAAATAAAAGAGAAGCAGATAAGATTTGATTTTATTATTATTATTATTATTTAATCAAATAAATATTAGAAAACTTGGCACTAAAAAACGTCGTGGGCCAACGTCATAAAAATGACCATTATATTAGTTTTCTTTATAATGAAAGAAAAACTCTTAAGTAATTAATAAAAAGAAAGCCAATAAGATTGCATAAATTTGATCTTAAAAAACCCTCAACCCACGAGCAGCAAAAAGATAAGAAAATAAGAATATACTAGAGATCATTTTGCAGCTTATAGAAACGTAATGAATTATTTTTCATATTATATATATATAATTCAATAGTGTGAAGAAAGCAACTCTTCGAGGTGTCCATTCGATATATTCGCATCTTTTCATTATTTTATGTATTATTCAACTGT
The DNA here is from genome assembly GCA_028392965.1 of Lindernia subracemosa. Classification (NCBI taxonomy): domain Eukaryota; kingdom Viridiplantae; phylum Streptophyta; class Magnoliopsida; order Lamiales; family Linderniaceae; genus Vandellia; species Vandellia subracemosa. The sequence goes on along the minus strand of JAQPCC010000152.1, from coordinate 281,345 downwards.
ACTGACACATTTAGCCACTGAGATCTTAAAGGATTGTTCAGAAAATTATATGTTTATTAAAATTTCTGGAAAAAAAAAATATATTTATTATAATAATATTGGGTACTGCTGCTATATATGTCATGTGATTTTCTATTATTTTATACAATTACGTTTTAAATTAGTGTTTTTCCCTCTTTCGTGATATAATGTTCTAATTCAAATTATCATAAACAAGCAAACAACGGCTAGTTGGGAGGACTTGACTACAACTTTAGATTTCCTCTATATTTAATTAATTGATTCAAACTGAGAAATTTAAAATTAAATGTTAAAGAAAATCAAACATCAAAGCATTTCATCATTAATATATATATATATTCTATATAGACATAATTTAGTAGTTCAAATACATGATAATATAATACCAACTAATATTATTTTTCTTATTACATGGAAAAAAAAAACCCCTGCCACGTCATCATATCTTTCACTCTCTAACTTCGTCTTCTTTGTTCCTCTAATATTCCGACCACCGTCTCCTTCACTAGAAGTTCCACCACTTCACCTTCAATCTCACACATAATACTCTGCAATCCCTCGTCGGAATACTTACTAGATTCCCACTTAGGCATCTCTTCGCCGATCAAGCAATCGATATCTTCGAGGACCTCACACTTTGCCGCCGGAAAACTGTCTATTTTCCGGCACAGCTCGTCGGAGAGAGGGTCCTTGTCGTCGTTCGCAGGTCTCAAGCCCAAGTGACGCTGCAATAACATAAAATACTATCAATGGTAGCGACGAACGATGCTAACATTTCTAGCATTGAAAAAATGTCACATACAATGCTGACATGGATCGTCATAGTGTCAGCCAAGAGCTCGTTCAGCAGCTGAAAAATCAGCTTCCTATTGCAACGGTGACTCAACGCGCCGCCTCCGCCGCCGCCGCCGCCGTAGTTGAAGAGCTCAAGGTGGTAGAAAATGAAGGGGTCGATGGGTTGCTTAAGGCCTTGTTGCCATTTGCTGGATCTTTTTGTGATGCAAGCCCTCTTGAGGACTAACTGAATGTACTTTCCGTACTCCTCCGCCGCGCCTCCGCCTTGGACGGTTGTGGTGGACGAGTGGACGCTGCGGCCGCGGCCGCGCGGCGGGTCAAGTTCTTCTCGAAAACCTAATATTTTATTATCATTGTGGTTGTACGTTGAATGGCTCGGTTTACTAGATAACCGTGTGCTCCTTTTCGGTGCAAGAGCATCTGCTGACATAATCTGTCATAATAATACATATATTTTTATTTTTAACCCAGAGTGAAAATAAAAATAAAAATAAAAATATTAAGCAAGATTAGCAAGGATGAAAATGAAAATCAAAAATAAAATTTAATGGGATGTGACAACCACAACCATGTCTGATATTTGTTTTCTTTCTTCCTTTTTTTTTCCCATTTTTGATGAAGCAAGAACCGCAAAGAATGCATGCTGCTGTTACATAATTTATAACGTATTGTATTATATAAATTACGAAAATAAAAAATAAAAAATGAAGGATGTAATATAATGCATTAATTATCATTTAAAAAAAAAGAAAAAAACGGAAATACCTGTTTTTGAGGTAGCTTTGTTGGAGAAGGACAAGGGTCTTTCTTGACTTGCTTTATGCTCATAACATCGTTAGAAAACGCAGCTTTCTTACACTTCTTATCAACCAATAAGTTCGCCCTATTCTCTTCTTTCTTCCTCGTCGTCATGGCATGTTCAAAAGCTTTAGGTGTAATTACAAACTTTCTGCTGGGGACACTTGATGGATTATTATTACAACATGGCTTATTAGCACTGCTCCCTTCAACAGCCCTACTTTTTTTGCCTGCTGCTGTTACTTCAGAAGAAGACGAAAGCCTCGAACTTTTTCCTCCTGAAGTACTGCTGCTACTTATTCTGTTGTTCGAACGGCTCTGATCCTCCTCGTGACGATGATGATCAAGAATTCTGACAACCTTGTTATTATTAGTCTTCTTTGTCTGCTCGACGAGGATAAGGTTTTGATCCCTTCGGTCTGTACTTACGTTGGTAATATCAGTTAGGCCAACCCTTCGCCTGCTCATAACGCTTTCCTTAACATTCTTCACTATCTGCTTGGCGTAGCTGCGTGGGCTGCCTATGCTGACTTTATTATTCTCCTCTTCCTGCCATTGATGAATCTTACTAAACCTTCCCTTTCTTTCCTCGTTCAACGACAATCTGTGATGCTGCTGCTGCTGCTGCTGGTGGTAATAATAATATTCGCCGTCTGATTTTCTCACGGCGGATGATAACCTTGGGGTTTCAGGCAAAGACCTTGCCCCGACGATAACGTTATCTTCTTCAAAGAAACCTTTAGATTTGGTCTGAAAAGAGCTCGCCCTTCGATTATCCCTCGAGGGTTTCTTGGAATTCGAAGATGAAGATAGTGAAGGTGAAGAATAAGTGCTGCTACATTCTTCTGGAAGTAAATCCAAGCCCATGAGCCTGGCGACTAAAGATGGAGTCTTGGGATTTCCTGGAGAATCAACCATACTGCTGCTGCTGCATTGTGGGGACAGAAGATCATAATGGTTTGTTCTTGCAGCTGACGATGATGATGATGGTTGGGGTACTTTGGTCTTGATTTGGATGCCAGCCTGAGTTAAGTCCAAAGTGATTTGCGTTAATTAATCTCAGACCAAAACATAATTCATTGTAATTATCTCTTAATGCATTGGAAAAGCCGTCAATCAACGCGGCTTTTGAGTGCTTTGATATTAGCAGCAGAATCATCCTTTTGTTACTGAAGAATAAATGCATAAAAACAAGAAGAAGAAGATAACACACAGTTAATAATAATTATTACAAAGAAGTTTTTTCTTACGGGGATATGCAAATGGTTATCTCCTTCCTCTTTAACGGCTACTGAATTTGAATCTGCGGCATCCATCTCCAAGCTGTTTCTTGGTGCCTCCACACCTGAGAATTTTTTATTATTCTTTACCAAACAAAAAAGAGAGAAAAAAAAAAGAAAAAAAAAATACTACCTTTAGTGAAAGAAGGTGTGATTTCATCTTCTTCGAGCTGATCAAATGGAAACTGAAGATGATGATGATGATGGTGAACGTCGAAGAGATGAAGCATAGCAGCAGCAGCACACATGCAAGACCCTACCGGCGTGTCGTCGCGATCTCTTACGACGTCGTCTCTTCTTCTTCTTCTTCGCCGTCCTTTCTTGCCGTCGTCGCCGGAGGATCTAACCCACTGCAACAGCCAATCCCTCATCATCGTCGCCATGAACTGACCTTCCCTAACAAAGAACGCAGGAAAAGGAGCTTAAGGAAAAGCTGTCTGATGAAGATGGTAGAAACGTGGGTGGATCTGAGGATTAAAAATCAAACTCTGACGACCCCATTTCTGTTTTTGGTCAAGAAAACGTACAGCAGAGAGAGAGAGAGAGGTAATAATAAATGGAACAGTTTTTATTGCTCACTCCCAAGCATTTTGTAGCAGCAGAGGGGGAATCGTAACATAGGAAAATTGCCCAAATTCTCTCACTATATGTCTTCTGATACTACGTTCTCGGGAATGCAAACGATGACGAAATCAATACGCTCTCTTGTTTTTGGCTCTTGCTAGCGGGTGGGTCGGGTCGGGACGGGTCGGGTTGGAGATTTTGAAAATTTAAGGTTGTTTTTTTATTGTATTGTAGGGATGGGATGGGATCTGATCTGCGGCATTAGTGTACTGTGAGGCCATTATTTATTAATTTTTTAGTCATATAATTTTGCGATGTTACATTATATAGACATAGAAGTGAGGAGTGGCAATATAACTTTCAAAATTAAGCAATTTTGGGATATTATACACATGAATCCTAGATTTTGTCATAAAATTGCTTAATTTTGAAAGTTATTGTTCGTAAAATGTCACCCTCTAAATTCACCGGAACACTAGATTATACGCCGGAATCCTAGAATTTAGGGCAAAATCTAGGGTTTCGGCGTATAATGTCACAAATTTACTTAATTTTAAAAGTCATTATCTGTGTAATGCCGTCACATAAATTCATTGTCCTTAAAATATCATACCTCCTAAATTACAGGACTAAAAATATAATTAACCCTTTTTTACTATTTTTCTAATAAAAATATGTTGCACCTCCATTATGCAATAGAATTTAAATTTTAAAATAATATTTTAATTTTAATTAATTTAAAATGGTGATTATATGATAACAGTTTGATGATGAAACGATCATATATCGGGACGATTTATTGACGTTAGCTTTTATTAATGAAATATTTTTTTTATAGTTTTTTATAATATGTTTTCGCAGACAGCATTTTTTTTATTTGTGGGCTTTGCTATTTACGAGAGAGATTCTCCCATTTGAAATGGCTATCTTAGCTTAAACCTTCTCTTAGCTGCAAAATATATCAAATGAAATATATATATATATATATATATTATATTTGAACTCGATGCTTCATCGTACATACGTAATTATGTAAAAAAAAATAATAGAAAATAATTGCTAAAACACACACACATTTTCCATTCATTTTGATTATGAATGAAATAATCATAATTATATCATTATATCATTTACGACCTTGAAGATAAAATAAAAAGAAAGAAAGAAAAACCTCACATGTATCTGACATAAATGTTTTCTAATATTCTTTCTTTTTTGTCGTTGTTTTATATGTATACTATATTCAAATGAGTTCATGATCGAATGGAATAAAATTTGTATGTCACACATAGTAACCACAAAAAAAGACAATGAAATGTTCCCGAGTAAAATCAGTAGGGTTATTTCTTCGTCTTCTTCTTCTTTTTTTTTTTTCGTAATTATTTATGATTAAATATATGAAATAAAAAATAATAATTAGGATGTTGATGAAAGATTCCCGACAATGGTAACCCGGCATTAAGGGGCAAAGAATCCGTATCACCCCATATATGGTCCATGGACCATCCTCAACATAGGTACATAATAAACCCTATTAATTTTTCTTTGATCAATTACTACTAACCATGGTTAATAATTTCAAAAGAGTACCATTGGAAAATTAAATCAACTAAACTATCTCCACTGAAAATTAACTCGACTTCATGACCGTTGAGCTTGAGTTTTACTTGACGAACTGATCTCGAGTTTCATCTGAACTTCACTAGACTCAATGTATAAATCAAATAGGAATCTCTCCGATTATTCACTATGAATCAATTCGTTCGTGTCATCAATTCATCCGAATGAATACGTTTAACTCATTCAAATGAACTTACTTAAATTTACTTAAATCAATAAATATAGCTAGCCAATTTATGAATCTAATAATTTACATTAACCCCTTAAATAAATAATTATTTATTTCTATCTATCATGCACTTTGGATTTCTTTTTCACGATAAAGATTGATATGATAACGACCCATGAAAAACTAAATTAGTACAAATGGTGTGATGACGACCCATATAATGTCATGCTTGGGAAATATTTGATTGGGTACTAAATAAATTTTGGAAAGAAAAATCCAGAATGTCACGGAGCTCCATGTCAGTCTTATTATTACAAAATAAAAAAATAAAAATATAAAATCGAATATCGGATTACTCAATGATTTACAAGTTTGAATTTTTTACATCAATGTTCTATTTGAATTATCTTTCATTTTCTCCCCAAATTTTTATTGTTATTTATTTATGATTGGCAAGTTATTTTATTCACTGAAAAAATAAATGATGGAGACACTCTGAAGTGTGGCCCATTAAGTCTACATTAGCTAAATCTTAATAGGGGAAGAAAGAAGTGAATAATGGGCCGTAATAGGCCCATTAAGCATCGTCCTACGTTTGATCTCTATATCACCTTATATTGTAATGTTTGTGCTTAGCTAGCAGCTCAGCAAAGAGTCATTCTTCGCAGAATTCTAAGCAGTTTGAACCATTTCTGATTGGTCCAAGTCCTCAAGATGTTATTGCTCCGCTACGTATGCTGACGACGGAATATAGCAATAGTCTCACAAGATACCACGACAATGTTTCGAAATAGAAACAATTCAAATGTCGAAACCAGCGAACTTATGAAAGCTTTTTGGACTCAAATGACTATTTGAATTTTCAATTATGCAAATGAGAATATGAATACCCTATTTATACATGTGGAATGTGCTGGAGCGTTCATGGATGGTGACAACTTTTTACCATTCCTTATTTTGAACAGGCAATGATTTTCATAGGTTTTCAAGTAAAGAATTGCAACCTTCATAATAATCATATTATTATTATTATTATTATTATTATTATTATTATTTATTTCTTTACATCCCGTTGTTCTTTATCAGTTTCAAGTACCTTAGTTTGAGCGTGTATAACTTCGATTAGAGTGATTATCTCGAGAAAATATAAACATAAAACTTGTAGATCTCATTCCTGTCTACTGTAAACACTCGTAAAGCAATAAAGAATTCATCTTTTTGAGGTCCCGTGGAAGTAGGTTTTATCAAACCGAACGACGAAAAATATTTTGATGTGTCGCCGTTTATCTGACTTTTCAATCGAAGAATTCAGTACGAACCATTCGCTGATCAGTACAAGAAAAATTGTTGATCTAATCTACATCAAGATAAGAATCAAAGACAACCGAATTTTCAACTTATATAAGCATTGAAGCTCCATGTATGTTACTCATCGAAAAATTCACTTTCGATCTCTTTTAAGTTCTCCCTTAATTTCTTCCGGAGCACGTCGTTATATTTGATCATCCAAGACTGATTTTATTACATCTTTATGTTGAATGAAATCCTCAAACATCAATTAGTTTGAAAAAAAAATCTATTTACTTCGATCACCACTACATTATAAATGTTGGTACACCAACCCAACTCTTTAGATTTTCGGCACTGTCATAAAAAATTCAAAGTTTGAACGACGAGTCGAAAATTCAACGGAGTTGGATTGCTATATAAGTGGGTGGTGAAGAATAGACCGTTTACTTCTATGCAAGGTACTTAGATTCAGAACTATCTAACATCTATAGGAGGAATCATAAGTTTCACCGAAGCACTTGGCTGCGTAAGGCGAAGCATGTGGGGACAACGATCTTATACCTGTTTGAGATCCTGACTGGAATGAAATTACAATAGTCGGTTTGACCATTTCGAAAGTGAAACGATGACCTACGTGCCAACTTTCTGAAATCGGAGCGTTTCTATTGTCATGGCCGATATATCGGGAAAACGGTGATAGATCACGATCGAAACGGCGTTATATTGGCAAGAATGACGATATATCAGTTGGAACGACGATGTTCCAAGAAGTTTATGATTAAATAAGCATATGAATAATTTGAAGTTAGGAAGAAACCACCAAATGCCTATTCCATATGACTAGGGGTGAGCATGGGGCGGTTAGGGCGGTGTTTAGTCAAATTTTAGCCTGACACGATGTATTGCGGTTTTTAATAATATACCACAAACCCGATCATAAAAATTTTAACCCGATACACTGCGGTTTGCTTGGGTTGGGTTGGGTTGAGGCGGTTTTTGCGGGTTTTAGATCTTTTTTATCATAACGAAAAATCAGTAACCTAGTATGGGTAATATTCTTTAAGTATCGATAGTATAAAAATATATATCATAAACTTGTTTATAAAAGTTAAATTGTATATAGAAAAATGTCATCATAACAATAAACATTAGTAACAAATAATAAAAAATTAACTCGAATAAGATTCACATCCCCTCTATTATGAACGAAAAAAATTATTAATATAATGAATCACTACTAGTATTTTCATCTATTTAGGTCTTTTTAATTTGTATTATTTACATTGATGATTATGACCTTCCCAACTATTACGAGTTACGACTAATATCCATTAATTTATAACATATTTAATAAAATATAGTATAATTTTAATATTATTAAATACGGTTGGATGCGGTTTTTTGTGGTTTTAAAAATACAAAACCAAACCCGATTGCAAAAGATGCGGTTTTATTTTTTAAAATCCAAACCAACCCATCAAGTCGTCAACCCGATACTTGCGGTCTGGGTTGGGTTGGGTCGATTGGGTGGGGCGGTCCGACGGGTTAAATGCTCACCCCTACATATGACTATCAAATCAAAAATGATAATTGGATCTTTGAACAATTCTATTATCTTTAATACAAATTCCTTGAGTACTTAAATCGATAATCTAGTAGTTGGTTTGGTTCTAACTTGAAAAGTTGATCAGTCCGCAACAATACAATGGAACTGGAATACTCATATTCATTCTGATGTCCGCAACTATTTACAAGAACTATGGTTGTCGCATAGTCAATATGGGAGGCCGATATTTCTCAAGACTTCAAGATTTGTGGGAAACTTGCGTTAGGTTGAATCCGAACATATGGTATATAAATCTATCAGGTATCCAATATACTAACAACTATTTAGTATACTAGTATTTTAAGCCTATTTGTTTGAGGGTAATAAGGGGAATTAAAGGGATTAGATGTAATTAATGCATCGTTTGGTTGGAGGGTTCATTTAATGATATGATTTAGTTCATGTGGGATGGAATCATCAAACATCAATTCGTTTGAAAAAAACATGTTTACTTCGATCACCACTACATTATCCATGTTGGTACACCAACCCAACTCTACATTTTGACACTGTCATAAAAAAATCAAATTTTCGACAACGAGTCGAAAATCCAACGAAGTTGGATTGCTATCCAAGTGGATGGTGAAGAGTAGACCGTTTACTTCTATGCAAGGTACTCAAATTCAGAACTATCTAACATCTGCAGATGGAATCATAAGTTTCACCGAAGCACTTGACTGCGTAAGGCGAAGCATATGGGGACAACGTTCTTATAACTTTTTAAAAAATAAACCACGAGGGTGATTTACGCTATTTACAAACCGTAAAGGTGTTGCTGTATATTTTTTAAACCACGAGTGAGTTATATGCAATTTAGCCAATAAATTTTAGTCAGTATCAGAATTGAAGCAATTTTAGTAAAGTTAAATCTGAAAACCTAATTCATGTCTGAAATTTATACACATAGCACCAAAGATGCTGACTTGGACTAAATTTGTTTCTCTTTTCTTTAATTAAGTGTCACTTTATAGTCCAAGTCAGCATCTTCGGTATTATGTGTATACATTTTGGGCTGAAATTAGGTTTTCGGGTTTAACTTTATTAAAATTACTTCAATTTTTATACTTACATGACTAAATTTTATTTTCGTTTCTCCAAAATTAGGCATGTAGTTTTGTTTATTTTGGTGTGAAATTAGGTTTCTCGATTTTAATGTCCTAAAATTGTTTCAATTTTTATACTTACCGAACTAAAATTGACACAATTAATTTTAGTGTTCTTAAAACATCACCATGCAGGAATAAAAATATATTTAAGGGTATCTATTATATAAAGTATCTTCCAAGAAACAAAACCAAATATTATACATATGAAAATGTTAATCGATATTCCGTAGATAATAAAGGAAAACCGGGTTTTTTTATTTCTGATGACCTAAAGTAGGTGGGCCATTTATGGGGGTCTGGCCAGTTGTCATCCAACGACAGTTAAGCCATGGACGCGTGTCAGAATCAGACACAACCGTAGGACCACAACAACGCGCTTGCATCGATATGTGTGCGGGGTCCACATGCACAGTGTTAGGGGCCCACTTCCCACGTGCAGCCTATGCACGCCCTCATCTCTTCACTAACGAACTCATAGCAACTTGTCTTAATTATATCTTTCCCATTCCCCCCTTGTTTCCGAAAACAGTGCAATTTTCGCCGGTCAACACTACCTAACTGCACTTAAATATATAAAAAATCAAACTAAATTTAATAGTCTGACATTGCCTAGCCACCCTATATCGATATTAGGAATTTTCAAATAATAAAAACCCATATTTACAAATTTTAATTAGAAAACTCAAGAACTAAGATTAGATATAGCTGAAAATAAAAATAACAATACGACAAAAACGTACAGTCTGAACCCTAATATTAAAAAAATAATAATAATCATCATCTTCCACGAACTAAAACCCTAATCTCATTATACCATCGGCTAACGGCTTCTTCTTCATCGTCTTCATCAGGGTTTTGGTGATTGGCCGTGGCTTTGATTCCCTGCATCGGACCCCACCATAAACTGAAGCTCCCTCTTGTCGTAAACATCCGGCGAGGCCTGCGACGGCTTTGTAGCTGCACCTTCGGCTGCGCCGTTGGTACTCGAACTGGGCTGTCCGCCAATCGAAGCCACCGAGACTTTCTCGTCGGCGCTGGTGCTTCCGTTGGTGGTATTTCCACCGTCTCCAAGACCAAGGAAGCTTGAAACGGGCCGATAGACCGTCGTCGGTATGGCCCAGAACTGCGGCGGAGTCGACGGGACGGCCGCCGTGGTCACGTAGAACGCACCGCTCGGAAACACCGGGACCAGCCCCTGGGGAGCGATCGGCGCCACGGGGGCGAAGCTGGAGAACGAGTTGATCGGATTTACGCCGCCGTTGATGTTTTCTTCAGTCGATGAGATGTCGTAGAACTCGCTGTTCGACGGCCTCTTGCGTCGTTTTCTCTGTGATTCCGCCGAGGAGATGTCGGACGGCGAGGTGGTGGGGATCTTGAGCGTCCCGTTGACGGAAACGGCGATGGCCGGGACCGTTCCCGTGCCGGTGGCTTCGATTATCGCCGGCTCGGCCCTCTCCAGAAGCCAGCGGATCGTCTCTCCGTCTGACTTGTGGCCGAGCTCGCGTGTGAGCTGGAAGATACGCGCCGCACACGCCGCCGGCATGCGGATGCGCCGTCCACGGCCCTCCACCTTGGTGTGCCGGTCCTTGCTGGAACGCTTCGCCGGCGCCGGTGTTACCTGGGTTTGGTCGCGCAGCCCGACCTCGTGATGTTCCAGCTTGAGGAGGGGGACGGCGGTGGGCGTCTGGTCAGGCTTCTCAACGGAGGCGATTGTGTAGTCTTTGGGGAGGAGCGGGTCGGCGGCGGCGGTGACGCCGTCGTCTTCTTGGTGGTGTGGTACAGCCGACGCCGAGGCCATGACTTTGTCTTTTTTTATATATATTTATTTAATTTTATGTGGATTTTTGGACCCACTTTTGTTCTGTGGAAGTGTAATGTGAGTTCTGAGGGACCCTCCTCGGAGACATATATCGAGAGGTCGAGATGAAACGGACGGTTGGGATCAGATTTAAGGAGTGGAGAGATGATGACACGTGTCAGTAGCAACAGTAACAATTGCTAAAATGACTTTGACCTTGTGGTTGGGTTTTTTTTTTCTGATAATAAATGGGCTTTGATTTTGATCTTTATCTAAACCCATAGTCCAATAATATATTTGGAAAGATTTAAATAATTTGATTACATTAATGGATAGCGATCACCGATTTAGCGTATGAATATTTGTGTCAAGAATGTTAAGATTCCCACTGGTACTGAATCATCTATATATATATATATATATAGAAATTGATGCGTAGTAAAAAAAAATATACTGTCTCAACTCTCAAGTGATGCATTAAAATAAATTTGTTCGTCCGAATTAGGGATGGCAAAATTTTAGATCCTATTCATACTTATAAGTTTCTATTCTATTCATTAATAATGTGTATGGGTCAGACCCAAGTAAATTTAAGGTGGTATTAGAGCGTTTTTCATATGCAATATAGTAATGGTTTTATGAATTCTAGATTTGGACGTGTTATATATTCTTTTTCTTCATGTAGCACTAATTGTAATTAATTTGTGGGTTTATTTTGATGGCAGACCACATGCAAACTCAACAAGAATCAAAGAAAGTGAAACACAAGAATCATCATCCTCTCATTGGACCAGGAAAGTAACTTCCTATGCTCTCTTGTGAACCCAATAGTGAAACTACACATCTTAGAAAGTATATCGAATGTACTTGCATGGATAGACATTTGAAGTTGAAAAAGGGTAATAATAAAGTCGATGGATGGATCGGCTATTGTAGAGCCTTTTGATGAAGAGACTAGCGATAAATATGATAGTGGTGCATGGATATATATCTTTTATCAATGGTTGGTTGAGCATAGTATAGTGGCTTTCGGAGATATTGTAAGAGCCTCGTTTAGAGTAATGTAAGGAGGAAGAATATTTTGAAAATATTTGAGAAGGAAAAAGTTACACTCAAGGACAATTCGGGAAGACTTGTCATCACCACAAACATGTGGACTTGCTTCAACAAAAGAAAAGGTTACATGGCATGGCAATTACTTCTCACTTTATTAACGAGGAATGGATCTTAAGAAGTAGGATAATGAAGCTTTCGTATGTGTCGTGTCGTGTCCTCATACGAGCCTTGTTCTTACAAATCTTATTACAATTGTTTATTCCAATATTGATTTCAAACTTGAGAGTATTGAGCTATTGTTAGCTGGGCGTTTCTTGCATACAATGTGTAGTAGTACTCATATTTTGAACTTGGTAGTCAAAGAAGGGTTAAATCAAATTGGCCAAGTGATTGCAATTGTCAGGGAATGTGTTCTTTTTGGATGTTAACGCCGAAAAGGATTGAAAATTTTGAAGATGTTTATCGTGCATACAAAGTTACCTAATGATCGCGGCTAAGGTGTATGAAAATACGGGTTTATGCAACAAGTGATAATTAAAACGAATATCAAATAATAACCTAGCGCGATAGGCAGTGTACCTATCGAATGTAGCGTAGTTAGATGAGTATCCGAGTATCGATCACGCGGAATAAAGCAAGTACTAGTACTAAACCTAGGATTTAATATCTAGCCTAACAAATAGTTCGATGATTTACTATCTAATGAAATTTAGAATATCCAAACCTAATTAAGAGACTAGTTTGACGGAAAACAGGAAGAAAATGATTAGAGTAACTTGATTAATAAAAGATGTGCCCGGGATTTCGAATCCTGCTAGGTCTCGTCGATAATGCCGTGATTCCCCGTTCCCACGTATTTATTCCTAAATCGCAACAATTTCCTACTCGAGATCGAATTTGTTGTCGCCCTAGACGATCTCGAGGATCTAAATCGGTATTGTTATTAGCGAGGGTCGGTTATTAGGTGTCGCCCTCTAACCAAGCCCTAACGTTTATGAATAGTCTAATCGTCTTTAGCTGTCGCCCTCGACGATACAAAAATATTCGAATCAACACTTAGACATATTGAAACGAAGAATCGAATTCATAACGATAAGAAGGTTAAATACGTGTTCACGAGTAATTCACGTCAATACAACGATCTTAACCTAGCATTCATCTAATCCCAAACACTAAGGGATCTAGCTACTCATGATTGAATTAAGCATGAAACGAGATGAGAAGAAAACAGAATGAAACATTGAATTCCCTGAGTGAAATATGCTCGTTATTGGGAGAATTCACGTCACTCGTCGTCTTCTCGTTGCTTTCACGTCCAAATCTTTCTCCTACGCTTTGGGATCAATTCCTTGCGTCTTGAGGTGTGTATTTCTTCCCTTTTCCTGTCTCAAGTTAGGGTTTTTCGAGGTATCTCTCCTCCACCCAAAAATCTGCTCGATTAGGGTTGAAACAAGGCTTTTATCAGTGTTTTCGACTGGTCCACGGTCACGGGTTGGGCCTCCCACGACCGTGGACGCATCGATTTACACTATACCTTCGAAACCTGACTTGATCCACGGTCGTGGACATAAGTGCTACAGACCGTGGATCATTTTCTGCCTCTGTCCACGGTTGGATGCTTCATCATCCACGCCCGTGGGTCTTGATCTCGTTCTGGAGTCAGTTTCTATTTTCATCCACAGCCGTGGGTCATGATGTTCCTGACCGTGGATGCTTTAGTCTTCAACGCATGCTTCAGTCTTCGTTCTCTGGCACTATCCACGGTCGTGGGTTCATTGTTTCTGACCGTGGACACGCACTGTTCTGCTCGTTTTCGCTGCGTTTTCACCCGAATCGTTCCAAATCGCATCCTAAGTACAAATAACAATAAAATAGGCATAAATACCAGTAAAAGTACTTAGACACTGCCAATAAACTCACTGTAGACCTATTTATACGATCTAATAAACGTATAGAAGTACGTTTATCACCTACCAAAAGAATAATTCTTGATTGTGAAACTCGATGGAACTCTACTTATCGCATGCTTAGAGCTGCGATTCCGTATAGGATGTAGGGTTAAGAGGTTCAATAAGAACCTGAAATTTATTGCTTCTTCCGATGATGATTGGAGAATAGCTACGATTATTTGTGAGAAGCTTGAGAAGTTTTATAAGACTACAAATCTTTTCTCGGGTAGGAATTATCCTACTATAAATTTGTTCTTCAGAAGAGTTTGTAAAATAAAGCTTGATTTGATTGATTGGTCATTAAGTGGTGCGCATGAGGATTTGGATGGAGTTGAACAAGAAGTTGATGAAGTTGAGATACTTGATATGGTATGTTTAGAATTTCAGAAAATTTTAAAATTTACTTTAACTTTAGCATTCCTTAAATGATTTTGTTTAAATTTAAGGATCTCGATGACGTGCAATCCTCTCACTTCGAAGATGATATTGAAGCTTCGACATGGACTCGACGCATGGATTTGCGACTTAATTATTTATTTATTTCTACATTTTCATAATTCTCAAATGTGAAGCAGTATGATACTGTTGAAAGACTTATATGAGATACATAATTGAAGTAATGATGTTTTTTAAGTTAATTGTCTATTAAAAAAAATATATTTTTAATACCTAATAATATATGTTTACCTTCAATGAGTTTGGGTCTATATCCAATTATTGAGACCCATTAAATATTGGATATGGTCCATAATCAATTATTTAATTGGATTTGAGTATGTGTCTAGATGGGTATGTCTATACCATATCCATTGTCATCTCTAATCTGAATCGATCTCTGATGCATAAATTAGTCGGAATCTTTTTTAGTGTATTGTAAAAGAGCTGGAGATCATCTTAGATGTGGATAATATTATTATGAACGACAGTATGATAAATGATTGAGCTTATTATGTAAATATATGGTAACTAAGAAAATAATTCTATAAGTAGTTATATATACTAGTATTTCACGCACACTCAATGCATGTGCTTATAATATAAATATTTAATATTAAATATTTGTAATTTATAAATTTTAATAGATAAAATATTATTTAAAAAATAATTTATGGGGATGTAATTAAAATAAATAAAAGTTAGGACTATAATTATAATTACTCATATTAAAATAAATTTTAAAAAGAAGGGTCAAATAGCAGTTAAGTTTACACATCGATTGTCAGTTTTTATTTATGGCTCTCACTTAAAAAATAGTATAGATAGTAGGGGTGTGCAACGGTTTTAGAAAACCGCCCGCACCGCCCGCACCGCCCGCACCGCACCGCACCACACCGCACCACATATTAACCGCCTAAACCGCAGTTTTCTTTTTAACTATCAAACCGCACCGTAAAAATGGTTCGGTGTAGATTTTTTGTACAAACCGCACCGAACCAAACCGCACCCTACATTATATCTATAATTTTATTACTTATCAAATATTAATATTTAGTTATATATTAACTTTAGTTTTTAAATTAATAAATAATTATAAAGTCGTAAATATTTAGTTATATCATCGTGCGGCTATAGAAGATATTGAACAATTTGAGGAATTTGACAAAGGTAAATATTATATTATTTTAAATTAATAAATAATTATAAACCGAGCTAGTTTATGACCAAAGAATAACACGTGTTGCCGACGCTTCAAGTTCTATATTTGCGTAGTATTTGTCATATTTGTTCATGTTTTTTCTTTTTCTTTTTTTTTTCGCGTTTGAGCATGAAATATTTACGACTTTGTTAGTCCTTGGTTCTACCCTAGACTCGTTAAATAATAATAATAATAATAATAACAATGAAATATAAATAATTTACTTGTATCAACTAAAAACCGCACACCGCACCGCAACCGCAAAAAACCGTTCAAACCGCACGTGTGGTTTTATTTTTCAAAACCGCAATTTAAGATTTTTTTTTTAAAAAACCGCATATAGCAATTCGGTGTGAAATTTATCGAAAACCGTCCAAAACCGCACCACGCACACCCCTAATAGATAGTGAATGTTATCGATGGAATCTTTAGTTTCTTTAACCCCGTGTAAATTCATTTTTCATTTGAATATAATATAGATATATATATATATATATTGACATTGGTTTAGAATGAGAAACTAATCAATATGATATTCGGAAAACTATTATTTGATATAACTATATTAAGTAAACTATTATTTGATATCTCTTTAACTAGAATTAAGAAGTCCATTTAAAATCTCACCAAGAAGAATATATAATAATTATATTTCGACTTAAAGAAATATAAATGGTGAAAACATTACCATACATATACGGAATACATTTACGGCCCGCAAAGAAAATTAGAGTTCTTCGTGTGTGTGTGTGTGTATGTTTACATAATTATATAGACATCATTTCTATAATGAAATCACAGCACTAAACCGACAAATAATTTTCATATACAATTAAGATCGTAGTGTTATCTCTTGTCTTTCCTCTTTCTATATGTCGTGACTCTTACCACCAACGTAAAGATATCCAAAAATAACTCCTTTTTAAGCTATTCCAAATCCAAGAACGAAATAATTTTGATTTCTTTTTTTTTTTTTTGACCGACTTTCATTAATTAATGTTTACCACATAAAAAATAAAATAGTGGAAGCGCTAACTTAATGTCGGCCACTACAATAATATTATTTAGTTAGCATAGCATGCACGATCTAAGCACAAGAAAAAGAATGCTGTAGCAAATTAAATCATCATACCCAATAATATTTAGAAGCTGCCGCCATTTTAAATTTAATTTCTACCAAACCATTAATATTTGTTCTAATCAAATCCACACAATTTCTTTGTAAGCCTACGCATGCTTCTTCACCTACAATTTATTGACACGCGTCCAATTTTAAAGTCAATAGATTAATACATTTGACTTTTGACAATTACCTAATAAATATATATATACATGTGTATATATATATATATGTGTGTGTGACACGTGTGTACGATTGTATGTCTACACTACTTATAAGTAATTAAGAGAACGTAACTTGTAATGACACATATTGTTACATCGTTCACACGTGTATACCTTTTATGATACATGTTAGCTACTAACTATCAATGTCTCATTAAAATTAATTAATATCTTAATCAATATAGTCAGCGAGCTAAGTTTGTTATTATGGACTATTAAGTGTAATTGGAATCCCAAAGGTCATGAGTTTAATTTACAAAACTATATACTGTAATTAATTTTCACTTGAATAAGATCAAACCATATTATTACATCAATTACAAGTGTGTCGATCGCCAGTTCTGAATATAACATAATATAATAATAATAATCATACAAACATACGTAAAAGAGAAAGAAGAATGAAACGAGAAAAAAAAAATGAAAGATAGATAGGTGAAGAAGAAAGAAGAGAATCACTCCTTATATTATATATTAAGTTCTGTATAGGTATAAAACATCAAACCCTAATAAGCCAGACAAGAAACACCCAAAAGACTATGTTATCATAGAAGGGTCCTAAACCCTATTAGGATTTGGAGTAATCTTGATGACTAGGCCTGGGAAGACATCATCAGGGTCGTGAATATGAGGGTTCTGCTCGACGATGAAAGGGTCGCCGCACTTATCGCTTATCGTATGAAGAGTTTCGCCTTCTCGGACGACATATATTTCATCGCAGGGCTGCCTTAGGGACTTATTCGTCGTCGATGATCGACCGTCGTAGTAGTAGTTGTTGTTGTTGTTTTGTTCGAGAGAGCTGCTTAAGAGGATCATGGCTAACAAAGCTATTGCACAGTACCATGAAGGCACGGCGGCGTCTTCTAACCTGCGCAGTATGTTCGAAGATGGTTTAGCCATCAATATGTCGTTTGGAGATGGGAGTGTTTGTGTAAGAGAGATGAAGAGTTGTGTTAATAAAGGTTTGATATGATGATGCCTTTTGGGGTTTATATAGAAGTTTGTTTTTGATGTTTATATTATACTATATATTTTTATTAAAGGGTTGGGAAGGTTTGGCTGATTTAATTGACTTTTCATGTCTCCTATTCTTTCATGCAATTATATGTATATGTATATAGTCATAAGTCGAGTTTATTTTTTATGCATTTTATGTTTTCGTATAGTTCTAATTTTTTTTTAAATACAAAGGTCGTCTGTACCTACTGGCCGCAAGATATTGAAATTAGTTTGTTAGTACAATTTGTTTTTTTTTTTGTAATGGACATATGATTAAGATTTAAATGAAATTTCATTGAAGTGATGGTATGTACAAAGAATATCGTCTATACTATCATCGAATTTTTATTTCCCTCAAGCAATCAATTGTTGGATTGATAATGATTTAGGACTAAGAAATTGATTTGTATTATGAAATAATTAATAATGTGGATGTTTTAAATAATAATATTATTTAAATGATTGATGATTTGGAAGTATTGTATTAAATGTTGATGAGATGATAAGATGAGGTGTTTAATTGAAGAGTTTGTATTTTAGTGTGAGATGTATAATTGTAATTAATGTGATTAGTTGTAATAGTGAATTATTAGTAGTATAAATAGGTGATTAGAGTTCATTGTAAAACACACCAAGTATTGAATACTTAATCTCTCTCTAATCTCTCTCTCTTTATTATTATAAGCTATATTATCATTATAATCTTAATATAAGTATAATTATAATAAAATAATCTTAATATAATATTAATCACAATTAATATTTTTATAACACGTTATCAGCACGACCGCTCTCCGTCGTCAATATCAACCTCCGTCGAAGATCTCGTACGAGTTTAGTCGAAGTATGGTAATTTAATTTTTAATTTATACTAATCATATATTAATTGTGATTAATTTAAAAATATATATTATAAAAGTATAATTTAAAAGTTTTATAACTAAACGCCATAGCTCGAGTGGTTTCGCAGAATACCGTCATTAAAATTGATGGGAGGTCCAGATTTCTATTCCCCATAGTGGCGTGTGGATTTATTTTTTTTTAAACGTGATTTACGATTCAAGTGTTTTTTTTGTTTATGCACGTACACAACACTAAAAGCCCACGAGGTCTTGCGGTTATTCCCACCTCAGTAGCGGCATATTATTGATTTTTTTATTGAACAATCTTGAAATAATTATTGGACCGAATAGTTTTGGACAATGGACAAATTTTATTACTGCAACCTTACTGGAGCTTGGACAATAATTATGAAATAATAAAGAACGGGTTTTATGAAACAATACATATATTTTATCATTGATTTATATGCTATCTGATTATTATGTTCTTTTTCATCTTATAGAATCATGTCGTTTTATACAAAGATGGATCTTCTGTTGCTTACTTTATTTACGGTGATCATTACGACTATGTGGATATTATTTTTACCAATGTTTTTAAAATATAATTATTAATTATAATTTTTCTTTAATATTATAATTACTGAAATATATTTTATTTTGAAGGATGACGCTTTGTTCGATGTTTGATCTATTACTTATGTTGATTATTACGGCGACAGTTATTTGGATGTGGATATCGTTTTTCATTAGAACTTTTACAAAAGAAGATATAAAAGAAGATTAATTATAATTTTTTTTTAATGTTTAAATGATGAGTTTATTTTTATGATATCAATATATTGAATTTGGCAAACTTTGATTTATCACTCTCAATTTTATACTTGCTAGTGATTTACACAATTACTTCGGTATATTATAAAGCATTCACCACGTTCAGTCCATCGGATATAATACGAATAAATATCGTGAGAAAATTATCAGAAAATATTATGATGGATGAATAAAAAGCATAAGTCCGGCTAAATGATTATGTTGCATTCCCTGAAGTGAATGTATTCGCAAACAATAAAAGTGGTCGTGAATATTATATTTACCGTGGTTATTATTAATATTTCCCCCGAAGTGGACAACTAATATATGATTGAGAAAGATGTATTGAGAAATATAAAGATTATTATAATATTATCGTTGGTTAGTATTCGCACCTAAAGATCCCGTTGATCTTTATAAAGAGCAATTAAAAGTGAAGTGTCGATGAAATTAAATTTTGCTCAAGATTACGATATTTCATAAAATTGGTGCTAGATCTTATGCTCATTTGAATATTGTGGTTTTTGTTAAAGATCCAAATAAAGAAAACCGATACATCGTTATAAATTTTATTTAAGCATTATTTATTTATTATTTTATCTTTATATATATAATTTTATTTTGACGCTTATTTATTTAATAATACTAGTTATTTATCAATACAATGGTTACAAGCATGTGCAATGGGGAGTTATGTCTTGCAGATTGTGCAACGACTAATACGATTCTAAGAAATAAGAAATATTTCTCCCATCTTGAAATGAAAGAAACAAGTGTTATTACTATATCGGGTAGCACAAATATAATTGAGGGCTCCGGAAGAGCTAATGTTATACTGCCCAGAGGGACAATGCTGATCATTGAAAATGCCTTATATTCTCTTAAGTCTCAAAGAAATTTATTGAGCTTTAAAGCTATTCGACATAATGGATATCACATTGAAACGGCAGAAAAGAGAAATATTGAATATTTACACATTACAAAAGTGGTTTCGAATGATAAAAGAGTTGTTGAAATATTACCTTCGTTTGACTCTGGATTGTATTACACGTATGTTAAAACAATTGAATCACATGCTATAGTAAACCAGAAGTTTACTGATGATCATACATTTGTTGTTTGGCATGACCGGTTGGGCCATCCCGGTTCAATTATGACGCGGAGAATAATTCAAAATTCACGTGGACATTTAATGAAGAACTAGGAGATTCTTCGATCTAATGAATTATCATGTGCTGCTTGCTCTAAAGGGAAGTTGATTATTCGGCCATCACCAGTAAAAATAAAGAATGAATCCATAAGGTTTTTGGAGCGTATACAAGGTGATATTTGTGGACCGATACATCCATCGTGTGGACCATTTAGATATTTCATGTGCATCAACTAGATGGTCTCATGTGTGTTTGTTATCAACGCGGAATATAGCATTTGCGAGATTGCTTGCTCAGTTGATTCGATTAAGAGCACATTTTCCGGATTATCCAATAAAGAAAATACGCCTTGATAATGCTGGTGAATTTACTTCCAAAGCATTTAATGATTATTGCATGTCTATTGGAATTGATGTTGAGCATCCTGTGCCACATGTACATACGCAAAACGGTCTTGCAGAATCGTTGATTAAAAGGATGCAATTAATTGCTAGACCATTATTAATGAAGTCGAAACTTCCTTCATCTTGTTGGGGACATGCTATATTACATGCAGCGACACTAATCCGCATCAGGCCAACAAGTTATAACGATATCTCCCCGATACAAATGGTTTATGGTCAGGAACCAAATATTTTCCATCTGAGAATTTTTGGATGTGCGGTATATGTTTCAATTGCTCCACCACAACGCACTAAGATGGGACCTCAAAGGAGGTTGGGAATATATGTCGGATTTGAATCTCCATCGATAATAAAATATTTAGAACATCTAACTAGAGATTTATTTACGGCTAGATTTGCCGATTGTCATTTCGATGAATCGAATTTTTCGACATTAGGGGGAGAAAAGAAACAGCTGGAAATGAGTATTAGTTGGAATGAATTATCCCTAAATCATTATGATCCTCGAACGAAAGAATGTGAACTAGAAGTTCAAAAGATAATTCATTTACAAGGATTAGCTAATCAACTGTCAGATAGTTTTACTGACCTTAAAAGAGTGACTAAGTCACATATACCAGCTGTTAATGCTCCTGCAAAAGTTGATGTTCCTGGAGAACATATAATGATCGAGCCTAAGCCACAACTAAAACGTGGTAGGCCATCGGGTTCCAAAGATAAAAATCCTCGAAAAAGAAAAGGAGCAAATAATAAGAATGGTCCAGTCGAGGATTTATCGACTCTAGAAGAGTCAATGGGTATTAATGATTATGATAATGAAAATCAGGTACCTGAAATTTTTTAGAATAATGATAACGAAGAGATCTCGATAAATTATGCCCAAAATAGAATTAGATGGAACCGAGACAAAGTCAACGTTGACGATAAATTCTCATTTAATGTAGCGCTACATGAAATGAATGAGATAAATGAGAATGAAGATCATGAACCAGGGTCTGTAAAAGAATGCAAACAAAGAAATGATTGGCCAAAATGGAATGATGCAATCGAGGCAGAATTAAAATCACTTGAGAAACAAAAAGTTTTCGGACCTGTAGTCCGCATACCAAAAAATGTAAAGCCGGTTGGATATAAATGGGTTTTCATCAGAAAGAGAAATGAAAATGGTGAAATTGTGAGATACAAAGCACGACTTGTTGGACAAGGCTTTTCACAACGACCTGGTATTGATTATGAGGAGACGTATTCTCCTGTGGTGGATGCAACTACTTTTCGTTATTTAATTAGTCTAACAGTACGTGAAGGACTCGATATGCGTCTAATGGATGTTGTCACCGCTTATTTATATGGATCACTTGACAGTGGCATATATATGAGACTTCCCGAGGGATTTCAGTTACCTGAAAATTCAGGGCCCCGAAATGAGTACTCAATCAAGCTAAATAAATCGCTTTATGGATTAAAGCAATCTGGGCGTATGTGGTATAATCGCCTAAGTGAATATTTATCGAAAGAGGGGTATAAAAATGATCAAACTTGCCCATGCATATTTATGAAAAGATCTAGAAATGAATTTGTCATCATTTCAGTTTATGTTGATCATATTAACATAATTGGAACTCCTGAAGAGTTATCAAAAGCCGTTAATTGTTTGAAAAAGGAGTTTGAAATGAAAGATCTCGGTAAAACGAAATTTTGTCTTGGACTCCAAATCGAATATTTAAAGAATGAGATATTCGTACATCAAGAGACTTATACGAAAAAGGTATTGAAAAGATTTTATATGGATAAAGCTCATCCATTGGATACTCCAATGATTGTTCGATCTTTAGATGTGAATAAAGATCCGTTTAGACCTTGCGATAATAATGAAGAACTACTTGGTCCTGAAGTACCATATCTTAGTGCTATTGGAGCCCTAATGTATTTAACGAGTCATGCGCGACCTGATATAGCATTCGCTGTGAATCTATTGCCGAGATATAGTTCATCACCGACTCGTAGACATTGGAATGGAATTAAGCGGATTTTTCGATACCTTCAAGGAACAACTGATATGGGATTGTTCTATTCTAATAAATCAAAAGCAGATTTGATTGGGTATGCAGATGCTGGTTTTCTATCCGACCCACATAATGCTCGATCGCAAACGGGCTATTTATTTACGCATGGCGGAACCGCTATTTCATGGCGGTCAGTTAAACAGAGTTTAACGGCTACTTCATCTAATCATGCGGAAATTCTAGCTATTCATGAAGCTAGCCGAGAATGTGTTTGGTTGCGATCGATAATTGAGCATATACAACAAACTTGTGGGTTATTATCGGAAAAGTTACTTCCGACGATTTTATATGAAGATAATGATGCATGCATTGCCCAATTAAAGGAAGGATATATTAAGGGAGATAGAACAAAACATATTTCACCAAAAATTTTCTTTACACATGATTTAGAGAAAAATGGTGATATTGATGTACAACAAGTGCGATCAAGCGAAAATCTTGCAGATTTATTTACAAAAGCACTTCCTCCTATTATTTTTAGAAAATTGGTATATTCAATTGGAGTTCGAAGACTTCGAGATTTGGA
The DNA here is from genome assembly GCA_028392965.1 of Lindernia subracemosa. Taxonomy (NCBI): domain Eukaryota; kingdom Viridiplantae; phylum Streptophyta; class Magnoliopsida; order Lamiales; family Linderniaceae; genus Vandellia; species Vandellia subracemosa. The sequence goes on along the minus strand of JAQPCC010000152.1, from coordinate 257,515 downwards.
ATGATGTTATCATCAGGGGAGTAAATACGCGTTGCACTCTTTTTTCCTTCACTGTGGTTTTTCCCATGTGGTTTTCCCAGTAAGGTGTTTTAACGAGGCATATTCTTTGAAAACATCCAAGGGGGAGTATTATGAAATAATTAATAATGTGGATGTTTTAAATAATAATATTAGTTAAATGATTGATGATTTGGAAGTATTGTATTAAATGTTGATGAGATGATAAGATGATAAGATGAGGTGTTTAATTGAAGAGTTTGTATTTTAGTGTGAGGTGTATAATTGTAATTAATGTGATTAGTTGTAATAGTGAATTATTAGTAGTATAAATAGGTGATTAGAGTTCATTGTAAAACACACCAAGTATTGAATACTTAATCTCTCTCTAATCTCTCTCTCTTTATTATTATAAGCTATATTATCATTATAATCTTAATATAAGTATAATTATAATAAAATAATCTTAATATAATATTAATCACAATTAATATTTTTATAACAATTTGATATAAATTTGTTCCGTTTTGGTAATTTAAAGACTCGCGATTATGTAGGTCACGACTAATATCTTATGTATAATATATATATATATATATATATATATATAAATATGTTAATATAATATATATATTATTATATGTATATCACACTCGCACATTGCATTTCCATCATGGGTTTGAGGGACACGTAACACTGGGATATTACCAGATGAACGTATATTAATAAATTTATATATTTATTTTTTCTATTGAGATATTATTTCGACGTAGATGTTTCAGCAAATAATGTATTTACAAGAACTGAAATTTAGCTAATGATTCAAATACTTGAAAATATATTACTGAAATTATATATTTTTTCTTTTTTTTTTCTGAAATGCAACGATATAAAAATTCAAATCTCATGCTATTTTAGCCTTCACCAACCTGATCCCCAGATAATTTAATTTAATGTTTGCTAACATATGGCAAAAAAATATTATTATGGACATTCATTCCAGTCATTATTATGCTTGCTTATAATCAAATTATATTGTCGGAATAATAAGTAAAAAACTGAAGTTTTCCTTTTCTTTATCTTTTATATCACGTGGTGTAACAATTTATTTATTTATTTATTTTATTATGTTTCTTGTTAAATTTTTTATGTTTTATTTATCGAGATGTGCTACACAACTTATTCTATTCTGAGAAAATACTTGTAACATCTGAATGTGTAAAGAATATTATATCCTAGTTGTAGATGGGTATATCCGTGATTGCATAATCAGTCGCTAGAGTGATATGTTATATGGGCGCAAATATTTATTATGATTCAAATATTTATTATAATATTTTATCTTTTAATTCGAATCCACTGCTCCTATTTTATTTGTTGTGGTTCGCTACTCCTATTTTCCAACACTCATAGTTCGGGTTTGCTACTCTTACTCTCCAACATGTCGTTTAAATGGAGACAAGTAATCAAAATGTTTATTCGAAAAGGCTATTTACTTAAATAATCCTCCAAAATATATATAAATGGAAAAGTAAAAATAAGCCAACATGCTATTCATTATTAGTTATAAACATTTTAAACATTTTATATTTATTTTAAACATTTTCAATGTAATAATAAGTTTATTCTTTTCTTGCTTTGCAGTATTGATATATTTTATGTCGATGCATGAATGGAGAATGAGGTGAGCGAAAATAAAAATTTAATTGAATTTCCATATCCAAATTACTCATTACGTTCAACTGATATATGGTATCAACAATAATACAATATTTCATAATAACTTCTTCTAGTTGTTCAAACATTTTGCTCACTAAATATATATAAAGTTAATAGTCTTGTAGACCATTACATGACACGTCTTGAGATACCACTCAAATTTATCAATGTAATTGTTACAAAGATATTGGATATAATGGAACCACAACATACGAAATTGTTGAATTTGATTGCACTAGAAGCATCACGCGGTTATCTTGAATGAAAATTTCTCAAGAAGATTGAAAATGGGGAAAAAGAATATTTGATTGTTCTGAATTCTTTTGGAATTGGATATGGGGTCCAAGGATTTCTAGCCACCGAGTTCAACACCGAGTTACTTGTTCATTTTTGGATTACTATCATCTGTACTAAAATGGAGAATTTGAAGGTAAATTATTGATTTCTTTTCATGTGTCCCCCCGTAAGTCACTAATTGACTATTTGGAGATTCTAACTTCGCAATTAGTAGATGGTATTTATTTTGGTATTCCTTACCTTTGTTTTGCAACTTAGTATGTTCTTATGAAATAACTTTGAGATTTTGAAATAAGTGACTAGGAGGTTCGACATTAATGATTTACAATATCATGTACTTATGTAATTGTCATTGCACGTATGAGATAGTGTGCATGATTTGTGATCGAGCTTCCAACATTTTGTCAGGGTGATTTTACTTAGATATGCAAGAGTACTTTGAGCAGTTATCGACAAATTTCAAAATCTCATATACGTGATCATATACATGAAATGCAAAATAACATGATGGGTGAAATTGAGCTCAAACTAGATTACATGTTACGTTATATTATTGCAATTGAATTTCTAACGAAAATGTATTCTATATATCTTCATGAGGTGAACATAATGTAATTGTTGCAAATATGTTATGTATGATGAAACGATAATAGATGAAATTGTTGAATTTGATTTGTAATGTAAGCATCACACGGTTATTTTGGTTGGAAAATTTCTCAAGAAATCGAGAATGACGAGAAGCAACATATGATTATTCAAAATTCTCATGAAATCCATTATGGGTTCCTAAGATTTATAGTTAGAGAGTTTAACTCTGAATTATTTGTTCATTTTATCAATCCTATGTTCTAAAATGGATAATTTAAAGCTAAATGTATCTTATATATTTTTCATTCTTTTTCATTTACATTTGATTTGTTTTTTCTGTTTCACAGAATCCACATAATTAAGAAGGGAGAAAATGAAATTACCACCAACGAGAAACGATGAGAAGCAAGTAACCAAGAGATTAATTACTTTATAATTGACCTTAAATATTAATTTCTTTTCATGTGATCTCCATATGTTATTTCTGCATAAATTAAGTCGTCAGTTGACCATATTTATCTTTTGATATTTTAAGTTCACAGCTAATGGATGCTACTGATTTTGGTGTTTTTTTTCTCAAGGGAGTGTGTTATTTTGCTCCAGAATTGTGAAATAAATGACCAAGATGTTCAACATCAAAGATTTACTAGATTATATACTTATTGAATTTGGTTTGCACTAGAAGCACACTACAAAAAAACTTTAAAATAGCGAAGGACAACACCGTCGCAAATCCCGTCGCTAACTGCTTTTAGCGACGGATTTGCGACGGAACGGAACCGTCGCTAAGGAGGTTGTCGGAAAAAGGGACCCATCGCTAACTCCGTCGCAAATTTTGCGACGGTTATTGCGACGGAAATTTCGACACATTTTGCGACGGCAAAACCGTCGAAAAAATTAAAAAAAAACAAAAAAAAATTAAATTCCGGAGCCACCCGCCGGAATCTCGCCTCTACAAACAGCCCCTCGCAGCCTCACCTTATCAGATCTGGTCCTGGTAGGCGCGATAAACATTCTTACATTCACCCTATTCAATTAGAGAGAGAAGTCATTTGCAACATTAGGTTTATTTTTAGACATTTTCGCAAAAATATTGAATGTGTACAGAAATTTAAGTTCTTGTATCAGTACAATTTGAAGGATTTTGTAGATTCATTGATCTATTGCCGATACTAAGTAGCAGTCAAAAACCTTCTTCAAAAAGGTTTAAAGGGTAACGTTCTTATTTAAACGCATAAGAACACAATTTTATATGTACTGTTATTATATAATATATACATAGTATTAAAAATTTCGAAAATTTTGGGGGCGGGCGATGAATAGATCCGTCCGTGATTGTATCTCTCATTCTTAGGTTCCTATAATAATGGGCTTTTAACTTCAAGTCCAACGAAGGTTTGTTATGAATATGATTTTTTATTTATTTTTTGGCCTTTTAAGCTTCCTCCTATTATATCATTTATCAATGGGTGGTTATGCCTTGGCCTATTCCTAATGTATTTAAATCTCCATAAAAAAATATATATCATTCCAAATATGCATGTACTTTACTACATGATAGTCTTGCCATATTTAAGCAACATTTATGTGCATCATATTACCATAACCCATTGTTGATCTCTCAATTAGAGATCTCTAGAATCTTATTTTATATAATAACATCTCCCTTCCCTTCAATGTAAATAATAAATAAATCAAGGGAACCATAATAAACCTTGTGGAATAGTCAATTCCTAAGCTCTCTCATAAATATAACTTGTAAGTGTGACAAACATTTATTTATTGTTCGTTATTTCTTTTCTTTTTCTTGTAAACAAAGTTAGTAAGCGACTCTTCCTAAAAGTGAATGAAAGGAAAAGCTACAGCTAAGACAAAAGGAGACCAATGAAAACATAATAAAAACAAGGCGAGGAACAAAGCAGATCAACTAAGTGAAAAAAAGGATTCAAACGCACTCTCAACTTGGAGAATTGTCATTGGGCTGGGAATCTGCGCCCACACTACTGATTTTATCTAGCTCTTTCTCTCTCATTGTTAGGTAGTGCCTTTGTCTAGCACCTCTAGTTCTTTCCCCTTTTCGCTTAATTGTAAGAAAGTTGTGTTTTCTGAAGGATTACAGATCTGGGTTTTGCTTGATAGAGCTCAAGTAATTTGTGGGTTTCCTTAATTTTCTCGAATTTTTTGCTTTATGAGTTCTTGGGCTTCGTGTGTTTGTTAGTTAGGGTAGTTTTTATTTTTTCTTCTTCCTTTGTCTTCTTGCTTTTGAATTTTGAATTTGGAGACGTTCCACGTTTGTGGTTTGACTTGATTGAGTTCAATTGGTGCTTTGATCATCTAAAGCTGTAAGCTTTGTACTTTCGCTGTCCTCTTATCTGAAGCAGATTCTCCATCTACTTTGAATCCATTCTCATTTGTTGATTTCATCTTACCTTCTTCACCTTCTCCTACTAATTTAGAAGTATCAGATGTCTTTTTTTGTAGAGAATCGAAAGTTGTGGCTAAAAGAAATTGACACTTTTTCACTTGTAAATTTCCAGATCCAGCTAGCTCTGGAAGAGAGTCAATGGTTGAATAGTTGAGGGTTTCATCGTTTGCCTTTTTGAGTCGTTGATCTACAGAGAAGCTTCCCATAAAGTCATAATAGCTTCTTTGAGCACTTGCCTGAAGTTTCCATGTGCATATGCCATCAGAAGTCAACTTCTTTGACTTGCGTATAGAGCACACTATCTTGTGGTGAGGAGAACTTCAACGAGTTAGGTCATATACAAAGGTTTTGGAAGTAAAATTATGATGTCTTGGTAGACAGTTTCTTGGTATTGGGTGGGTTGAACTTGAACCTCGTATGGCTGTTGCCAAGAGCAGCAGCTATAGTGGATCATCCTTTTGGCCCTGCAGTTGCTATAAAAATCCCAGCTTGGCAGTCGCTATTTTAGATGCGAATAAGATTGGTAATCTGACTGATAAATATGTTCTCGGGGAACAATTGGGTTTGGGACAGTTTGGAATCATAAGGGAGTGTGTCGATAGGTTCAGCGGCGAAGTCCTAGCATGCAAATCCATTGCCAAGGACAGGTTAGTCACCGAGGAAGATGTCCGAAGCATCAAGCTTGAGATCGAAATCATGACGAGGCTATCGGGCCATCCCAACGTGGTGGATCTGAAGGCTGTTTACGAGGAAGAAGGCTACGTCCATCTAGTCATGGAGCTATGCGCAGGAGGCGAACTGTTCCACGAATTGGAAAAGCATGGAAGGTTCTCCGAGCCCGAGGCTAGGGTTTTCTTCAGACAGCTCATGGAAGTGGTCATGTACTGTCATGACAAAGGCGTTGTTCATAGGGACTTAAAGCCCGAGAACATACTCCTATCCACGAAAACCTCTTCTTCCCCTATTAAATTGGCTGACTTTGGTCTTGCCACCTATATTAACCCCGGTCAGAGCTTACATGGCACGGTAGGTAGCCCGTTCTATATAGCCCCGGAAGTTTTATCCGGAGGATACGATCAGTCTGCCGACGTGTGGAGTGCTGGCGTGATTCTTTACATTCTCCTAAGTGGGATCCCGCCATTTTGGGGGAAGACTAAGTCCCGAATATTCGAATCCGTTAGGTCAGGTGGTCTACGGTTTCCTTCTAACCCATGGGATTTTATATCTAATCCCGTGAAAGAATTGATCAGAGGCATGCTATGTCGAGATCCTTCTAGAAGGCTCACGGCTCAGCAGGTTCTAGGTGGGTTCTCCTCCGTGTTCATCCTTCTTTTCAATCATTACATCATGGTACGAAAAAATGTTCTATGTATTTTGCTTTGCTTGCTACAGATCATCCCTGGGTGAGGAACGTGGCACCTTATTCCAGCCATGAGCAGAGCTACGAACCGCCACAAGTTTGTTTATCTTCTTCTTCTTCTTCACTAATCTCTACGAGTCGGGACATTAGCTTCGGCAACGAGGTTCGGTCAACACAGTATGCCCACAACTCCTCATTTTCTGCATTCTTGGTTGACCCGTCGGCGCCTTCTATGGAAGCGGGCGGGTTTTCTTTCCAGAGCAGCGCCGGGTCGGGCACGTTGGAGTTTTCTACGTCGGTCATCGCACTCCCTAGCTTTGCATTCATAGGCCAAAGCGTTGTAAACGAACAAAGGAGCGATTCTCTGGACCCTCGAGCTAATTCGCCAGGTAATTCCAGTTACTTGCAAAAGTTAGATCTTTTATTCAATCTATACATTTTTGTTTTTCGAACCTGAATGCTCGTGTAAACAGCAGGCAAAGAGAATCGTAAACCAGCCGAGGATAGAAAGAGTAAGTCTAGCGGGCGTAGATTAAGTAGGAGGAACCACACCATTGGGCTCGGCGAACTCGAACAGCTCGATCTTATGGTAACGGAATCGGTTATCAGATGGGCGTCTTGTACTCATCTGTCGAAAGCAACCTCGTTTAGATCTTCGCTTGTATGTTAGAAGGCTTGATGAGATTACTGCATTGATGTTGTATGCTAATTTTTATGGTACTAATCTGGGAAATGTTGTAGTTGAGCCTCCATAGCAAAATCTTATTTTTGTTTATTTATTTATGCCTCACTTGTTTGGTTGATCCCACGTAGGTATGTTGTATATATATCATGTGATATTTATCATAATGTAGCTCTGTTTTCTTTGTGTGTTGAATTCAAACAATTCTTACATTGCATGAAATTTGAACAATAACATAGACTACAGTAAAAGATTATCTCATATCCTCAGACAATTGTCTGAAAATGTTGGACTGTTGTCACTCAAATGCAAGCCTTTGTGTGCCAACAAGGGAAGCATAAGAACCCTTGTTCTCCAACAGTTCCATGTGGGTCCCAAGCTCTGTAATCTTCCCGTCAGAGACAAAAGCGATTTGATCGGCGTTTTGAACCGTGCTCAGTCGATGGGCTATCACCATGGTTGTTCTACCCTTCATCAGACGGTTCAAAGCGTCCTGAACCAGGCGTTCGGACACAGTGTCCAAAGCACTCGTCGCCTGGGGCAGGACGAATATAAGGAAACTCTATTTGCCAGAAATGGTTTTTTAAGTCAATAATACGAAGTTACCTCATCAAGAATCAAGATCGGGGCGTTCTTGAGTAGAGCTCTGGCTATGGCGATCCTCTGAAAATAAATAAAAAACGGAAATATGGGGCGGGTCAGACAAGTTTTGGCCCGTTCAGACGATAGATAATCCTTTTACCTGTCTCTGTCCTCCGCTTAACAGCCCACCACGTTCTCCTACTAACGTATCATAACCCTGCGGTAATGATATGATGAACTCATGAGCATTGGCTGCTTTAGCAGCCTTTATTACATCGTCCTTGGAGACGTAATCGTCTGGGAGCCCATATGAAATATTTTCTCCGACAGATATAGAAAACAGAACGGGCTCCTGATTGACGATGGAGACGACTCGAGCCCATTCGCTCTTATCGAACGAACGCAGGTCCTCTCCGGCGACAGTTATGCGACCTTTGTTGGGCTGTGAAAGTTTATATATTGTTTTCCATTTATTCAGAAAGGAAAAAAGAAAAGGAAGCTTGAAACTCTATTAATCAAATAAATAGGATGAATAATATGACTATAAAACCTCGTAAAACCGAGCTAAAAGCTGGACAACTGTGCTTTTGCCTGCACCACTGGGACCAACGAGAGCGGTTACAGTTCCACATTTTAAGGTCAGGTCAAATCCTTGTAGGATTTCTACATCGGGTCTTAGAGGATAAGAGAAATAAACATCTGCAAGAAAAAAAAAAGAAAAACAGAAATTTTCTGTGTTTGTTCCATAGTTATGACTTATGACCTAAAGCAGTCAGGGACAAGTAGAAAACCTTCTAGGCAGATATCACCAGTCCGTGCAAAGCTACAAACATCTCTAGCAGATTTTAAGGATGACATGTAACTCTCGGTCTTGATTCGTACATTTCCGTTCGAGCCATTGGTCAAAAGAACTTCAAGGCTTGGATCGGTTGGTTTCCTTTTCTTCAAGTCCTTCTCTAAAGCGACAGCGAGCGGTTCGTCGATTTCCGAACTGGTTAAGACAGAGTTGATCCTTTCGGTGGCAGCAAAAGCCACACGAAGATCTCCGAAGGTGTTCACTACACCTTGAACCTATAAAATTTAAAGATTTAATCTTGAATTTAAGCAATAGAAAAATGCAGACGAAATATCACGGATTATCTTAGGATGTGTACGCACGGCAAATGTCAGAGTAAATGTGTATCCGATGAAAGAAACCATTGTTCCCACTGCAAGTTCACCCTGCGTTATAGATTACAACATATGTTAGCATTCATCGTACGCAGTGCAGGCAAAGAAAATTTCCATTCAGGACAGAGAAGAGAAGTAATTTTTTCTTACAGCTTTTACTTTGCTTCCTCCAAGACAATATAAGGCCATTAAGGAGACGTACACAGCAACCCTGGTGATGGATTCGTTTATCGACTTGAAAAACCCCAATGTAATACCACTTCCTTCATATTCAAGAACCTGAGTCAAAACATTGAGTTGTTTTCTAAATTTCGATAGAAGCATCGTGTTATTACAACTGTTATTCACTGAAAGCATTCAAGGCCATTAACATAGGCGGCCGTACCTGCCCGCCAAAAATCGACATTTGTCGTTTTTCACCCCCGAATGACCTGACCTGAAAGAGCATCATCAGAAAAATTTATTACAAAACCATTCGCTAGAAGTCCATGAACCGTCATAATTATGGGAACATGTCATCTTCAACTTACCGTACGTATAGCTGAGAATGTTTCACTGACACAGTCAGCTATTGCAGCTTGAGCAGATCCATGAGCTTTAAATACATTCACTGTTGTTCTTTTATACACAGCTGTATGATTCATAAGTGTTAGAGATATTCTGCAAATAAGGTGGAAAAAACTCTATCAGACAGCAAACTCACCGACTAGTAGAGACACTGTAAGCATCAAGAAGCCTAAGACTGGTGCTAATTGGACTGAAAGTGCAAAGAGCAAGAATAGAGTCCCAATGACCTGCATGAAAAGGAAGAAGCTAACAAATGGACGAAACTATGATGATTCAACAGAAGATTGAGGCAGATAATAGTCTCTTTCTTAGTAAAGCTTAGCTTGCAAGTGCAGCACATATAAAAGTTTAAAAAGTTATTCTAAAATGAGAATAATTATTACTCAAGATTCGGCTTCACATCACATTTATCAATAAGGCAAGTCCTTGCACGTAATTAAGGGAGCCGCTGAAAGGTGACTGCCCGAGCTAATGATAGAGGCAAGAACACTAGATTTCATATTAAAGCTCACTTTTGCTTAGTGTAGAGTAGCTTGCCTCAGAAATTGCCCTGAAACCACGGTCTCTTGATACGTTTTCACTAACAATATTCTTCAGCGAACCCAAATCAGAAGTCAGCAAAGCAGTTAGTTCGCCAACCTAGAGCATACAGTTCAAGATTTAGTCATAAAACCAGGAAACTGAAGTTACTAGCTACTTATATATGAGACAGACATAAAGAACTACAAGTAGTTATATCCATTGATTTCGTATTAACTTGGCAAATCAAGCAAACACCATAACTTGGAATGAATCATGCATACCTTGTAACGGTCAAAGAACTCAACCTGAAAATACAAATGATAATATTAAAACAATTCTATGAGGAGAATAAAAGTTAGGATAAAATGAAAATTAGCCATCTTATGTCAATCACCTTCTGAATCAACACCCTCTGAAATATTTGTGCTCTTAAGCTAGACATAACCTTCTCCCATATTGCATTCATGTTTATCACGAAGAGGATTGTCAAAATCGGCTCCAATGCGTACAAAATACCCACTTTACTCAGCAGTTGCCAGATGGGCTCGGGCCGTGCTCCGATCAAAACCTCAAAAAACCTACCTGAACACAATCCCAACAGAGATGAAATCCTGCCACTGCCCCTTTAATGATTAAGCATGTAATAATAGAACAACTGATAGAAGAATAACATGTTTAAGGCAAGCCTCTCTAGTTTCTACTACATTCAAGAATTGAATCAGCCCCCATTAGAAGAAAAGAGCTTACCCGAGTATATAGGCATAGCAAGGGTACAAGTCGTACATCCCAAGAGTGTAATTACAGAAATAAGAACCCTCCATTTATGCCTTGAAACAAGCCTCCAAATCAGGCCCCAGCTTATCACATCGAGGGCCTGCAGCTCAATAATCTCCGAGCCATCGTCTAATTTGGGGTTGTTTTCCGATATTATTGCATCAAACGCAGGCCCAGATACATAAGCATGCGCGACTACCGACCTTCTCCTCGACGGTGATATTCTTGGTGTGGTGAATGCTTTTTGACTTGAAATCAAAGAGGGGAAGCAAGAAAGAGAAACAACTCCCCTTAGACTGCTGCTTCTTCTGAGATTAACTGATGGTATTTTGGAACGTTTTGGAGAGATGAAGGTAGGGCGAGGAGGAGTGAAAGGAGCGACAGCTGCCATGTTTTCTTGCGAGGGTTGGAGAAGTCAAAGCGAATATGGTGGACTCGCTAATGAGCTCTCATGGCGATGGTGCAATGTAAGGAAATCTTTCTTTTATGATTTTGATTGTCTGAATTTCATATTATCCACAGTCCGAAAAGGTATAAATACCAATATTAAATAATAGAAAATAATATAAAATATATAGGAAAACTGAATGATATGACATTACCAATTGTTATAAAAAAAAAAAAAAAAAAAGAGGGTTTTTTTCTCCATCATACACGAAATCTTGGGAGCAATTAGGAACGATGAAAAGTCTACTAAATTAACGTACACAAAATACTACAACTGTTTCACGTCACGATATTAAAATTTTAATTAATAAATTATAGGTATTGGTATGTTTTAATTAATCGCCTCTAATTATTATTTATTGGAAATAAATGAGAACAGTAACTTTGCCGTACATGGTATAATCTCCCATTTAATAACTCTTCCCATAAGAACGTGCCATTAAACTCTAATGAATATATATATATGAGAAATTAATTAATTAATTACTGAAAATAAATTTGTTCGTATCTTTCAAGGCGAGCGTCTCCAATAAATACTCCGAGAAGAGTGTGACCTTCTGGCTGAGCCAAGAATCATCATGGTTCTAATTCCACTTAGCCAATCAATGACTACTCCAACTATAGACATTATTATTTATTACTCTCTTTGAAAACTTTTCAGACCCTTAGAGATGAAATAACACTCACTAATCTGATTAGGGATTGCATCGTCTGCTTGCATATTTGCCAATTACAGTGCTAGGAAAGAAGAAAAATTCATCATCAAATATGATAACTTCAGCAGGTTAACATGGTACATGTATGGAGGCTATGTATTTCAAGAATGAGAAAGTCATAACCTTTTTATGCAAGAAAGTTAATAAAATAATGTTGTCATGTGAAGAAAAGGAGGTAAGAAACTGAGGGTTAACTGACCTCAAAATAAACAGAATATAACAACCAAGGCAGGCACCATTTCTCATGTACAAACAAACCACACAACTATGTTTTGTTTCTGACCCACGGTTGATACAGTATTATGTATATGATAATCAAGAATCCTTCATAACCATTTACAAGATGCATATTGCTGTTTTGACCCTATGAAACAAAATCTCCAGGGAAAAAGAAAACACCTAAGGAAGAAGAAGACAAGCCACAACTCATACTGCCTTCCACCTGGGACTGGGCATGGGCATGGACATGGCTGTGGGCGACAATGGCGTCAGCTGCTGCTGCTGCGGCGGAAGAGCGGTGGACATCCCACAAGGAGACAGAACCCGCGGGGGGGTTGCCGAGGAAGAAGAAGCTGTCTGCTGGATTATGGATCTCATGTAAGCTGTGACAGGGGACTTCGCGGTAGTTGGTAGGTTAGGGTTGTTGTTTTGGAAGCATCTGCGCATGTAGGCGGAGATCGGAGACTCCGCCGCGGAATGGACGGAGGGTAGAGGAGGAAGGGGCGAGGGAACCTGGGGCATCACAGATCTGTTGGTGATTTGAGAGAGCGGAGGTGGTCGGATCCTCTGGAGGCGGGAGCTGGGTGGCCTTGTTCGGGACGGTGGTGGCGACGGTGGTGGATTGGTGGGTCCCAGGCGCTGCTGAGAGCCGGTGAGCCTCTGCACGACGTCTCTGAAGTCGTCCTTGTTGATGTTGTAGACCGGCGGGTGCTGCGTTTGGTTCGTCGGGAAACTACCACCGGTTGCAGCTTCTGCTTCTGCTTCTTCCGGCGGCGGCGGTGGTGGCGGAGTTGGATGAGGAATTATGTGGAGGGGTATGGAGTTGGGTTTTGAGATCTGGTGGGAGTGTTTGTTCACGTGTAGGTGAGTCCTCACCATTGTCAATGGAGGAAAACGAAAACGACGTCGCTCGGTCAGATGGGAAGAAGAAAAGGGAAAAATGAAAGAGATAAGGAAATGAATATTGAGGAATACTTAAAAACAATAATGAAGAAATAATAAAGAAATTATTATGAAATAATTAAATGTGGATGTTTTAAATAATAATATTAGTTAAATTATTGATGATTTGGAAGTATTATATTAAATGATGATAATGTGATAAGATGATAAGATGAGGTGTTTAATTGAAGAGTTTGTATTTTAGTGTGAGGTGTATAATTGTAATTAATGTGATTAGTTATAATAGTGAATTATTAGTAGTATAAATAGGTGATTAGAGTTCATTGTAAAACACACCAAGTATTGAAATACTTAATCTCTCTCTAATCTCTCTCTCTTTATATTATAAGCTATATTATCATTATAATCTTAATATAAGTATAATTATAATAAAATAATCTTAATATAATATTAATCACAATTAATATTTTTATAACACGTTATCAGCACGACCGCTCTCCGTCGTCAAGATCAACCTCCGTCGAAGATCTCGTACGAGTTTAGTCAAGGTATGGTAATTTAATTTTTAATTTATACTAATCATATATTAATTGTGATTAATTTAAAAATATATATTATAAAAGTATTATTTAAAGGTTTTATAACTAAACGCCAATACCCGAGTGGTTTGCGGAATATCGTTCACTACAAGTGACGAGAGGTCCAGGTTTCGATCCCCGTGGAGGCGTGTGATTTTTTTTATTTATGCACGTACACAACACAAGCCCACGAGGTCTTGCGGTAATCCCAACCTCAGTAGCGGCATATTATTAATCTTTCTTTAATAAGAAAAAAATGTCGTTTTATACAAAGATGGATCTTCTACTCCTTACATTATTTACGGTGATCATTTCCGCTATGTGGATAATATTTTTACCAATGTTTTTAAAATATAATTATTAATTGTAATTTCTTTAATATTATAATTACTGAAATATATTTTATTTTGAAGGATGTCGCTATGTCCGATGTTTGATCTTTTACTTATGATTATGATTACGGCGACACTGATCTGGATGTGGATATCATTTTTTATAAGAACTTTTACAAAAGAAGATACAAAAGAAGATTTAAAAGAAGATTAATTATAAGTTTTTTTTATTATGTAAAGTTTTAATAACATGTTTTGTATTTTATTATAGTAATATGTCGAACTTGGCGAGCCTTGAGTTTGTTGCACTCGATATCACTGGAAAAAATTATTTACCTTGGGTACTAGATGCTGAAATCCATTTGAAAGCAAAAGGCTTAGGTGACACCATTGATCCCACGAAAACCACAACTGAACAAGACAAGGCGAAAGCTATGATTTTTCTTCGCCACCACATTCACGAAAATCTGAAAGTTGAATACTTAACAGAAAAGAATCCAGCTGAGTTGTGGAAAAACCTGAAAGAACGATATGGCCACTTGACAACTGTTATTCTCCCCAATGCAAAGTACGAATGGCTGAATTTACGATTGCAGGATTTTACGTCGGTAAGTGAATATAATTCTGCCGTTTATAGAGTTACTTCCACGTTGAAATTATGTGGAGAGACAATTACTGATAACGATATGCTGGAGAAAACATTCACCACATTTCATCCACAGAATATGATATTACAACAGCAATATCGGGAGAGAAAATTTAAAAAGTATTCAGATCTAATTTCTTGTTACTTTTGGCTGAGCAAAATAATGAATTGCTGGTGAAAAATCACGAATCCCGAACGACTGGTTCTACTGCACTCCCTGAAGCGAATGCAGTCAAAGTTAATAATGACAACAGTCGAGGTAATGATCGTGGACGTGGACGTGGTGGATATCGCGGCCGTGGACGTGGTCGTGGTCAAGGTCGTGGTCAAGGCCGTGGTCGTGGCCGAGGATATTATGGTGGTGGTTATCAATATTTCCGTGGTGGTTATCATAATTATCGTGGCGGTCATCAAAATATTCCCCAGAAGAGGAAAAGTTTTGATAATAAAGATGAGAAGAGGCAAACTGAACAAAAGAATAATGATGAAAAATGTTATCGTTGCGGTGGTTCTGGCCACTGGTCGCGCAATTGTCGTACGCCCAAACATCTTGTTGAGCTATATCAGGAATCTCAAAAGGGCAAAGGAAAGAAAATCGAAATGAATTTTGTTCAGGGTGAATTCGCCTCTACCTCTGATGCCAATGATGAAAATGCTCATTTGGAAGCTGCGGATTTTCTGATCGATGAAAATTAATCTGCTATGATTTTATTTATGCATTATGATTTACTATTGTGTGTTTTATTATATATCGTTGTTTTAAGTTATCTATATGTTTGTAATGCAATATTTCTTTTTCAATAATAAATATTATGTGTTTGTTTATAAAGGATATTATTTGATGGATGCGGGCATGTGCAATGAAGAATTGTGTCTTGCAGACTGTGCAACGACGAATACGATTCTAAAAAATAAGAAATATTTCGATCATCTTGATATGAAAGAAGCCAGTGTTATTACTATATCGGGTAGCACGAATATAATTGAGGGCTCCGGAAGAGCTAATGTTTTACTGCCCAGAGGAACAAGGCTGATAATTGAAAATGCTTTATATTCTCCTAAGTCTCAAAGAAATTTATTAAGCTTTAAAGCTATTCGACATAACGGATATCATATTGAGACTGCAGAAAAAGGAGATATTGAATATTTGCATATTACAAAAGTGATATCGAATGACAAAAGAATTGTGGAAATATTACCATCTTTTGACTCTGGGCTATATTACACATATCTTAAAACAATTGAATCACATGCTATCGTAAACCAGAAGTTTACTAATGATAATACATTTGTTGTTTGGCATGACCGGTTGGGCCATCCCGGTTCAATTATGATGCGGAGAATAATTCAAAATTCACGTGGACATTTAATGAAGAACCAGAAGATTCTTCAATCGAATGAATTATCATGTGTTGCTTGCTCTAAAGGGAAGTTGATTATTCGTCCATCACCAATAAAAATAAAGAATGAATCTATAAGATTTTTGGAACGTATACAAGGTGATATTTGTGGACCGATACATCCATCGTGTGGACCATTTAGATATTTCATGGTATTGATTGATGCATCAACTAGATGGTCTCATGTATGTTTGTTATCAACGCGGAATGTAGCTTTTGCGAGATTGCTTGCTCAGTTGATTCGATTAAGAGCACATTTTCCGGATTATCCAATAAAGAAAATACGCCTTGATAATGCTGGTGAATTTACTTCCAAGGCATTTAATGAATATTGCATGTCTATTGGAATTGATGTTGAGCACCCCGTGCCACATGTCCATACGCAAAACGGTCTTGCAGAATCGTTGATTAAAAGGTTGCAATTAATTGCAAGACCATTATTAATGAAGTCGAAACTTCCCTCTTCTTGTTGGGGACATGCTATATTACATGCAGCGGCACTAATCCGCATCAGGCCAACAAGTTATAATGATATCTCCCCGATACAAATGGTTTATGGTCAGGAACCAAATATTTCCCATCTGAGAATTTTTGGATGTGCGGTATATGTTCCAATTGCTCCACCACAACGCACGAAGATGGGACCTCAAAGGAAGTTGGGAATATATGTCGGATTTGAATCTCCATCGATAATAAAATATTTAGAACCTCTAACTGGAGATTTATTTACGGCTAGATTTGCCGATTGTCATTTCGATGAATCGAATTTTCCGACATTAGGGGGAGAAAAGAAACAGCTGGAAATGAGTATTAGTTGGAATGAATTATCGCTAAATCATTATGATCCTCGAACGAAAGAATGTGAACTAGAAGTTCAAAAGATAATTCATTTACAAGGATTAGCTAATCAACTGCCAGATAGCTTTACTGACCTTAAAAGAGTGACTAAGTCACATATACCAGCTGTTAATGCTCCTGCAAAAGTTAATGTTCCTGGAGAACATATAATGATCGAGCCTAAACCACAACTAAAACGTGGTAGGCCCTCGGGTTCCAAAGATAAAAATCCTCGAAAAAGAAAAGGAGCAAATAATAAGAATGGTCCAGTCGAGGATTTATCGACTCTAGAAGAGTCAATGGGCATTAATGATTATGATAATGGAAATCAGGTACCTGAAATTTTTGAGAATAATGATAATGAAGAGATCTCGATAAATTATGCTCAAAATGGAATTAGATGGAACCGAGAAAAAGTCAACGTTGACAATAAATTCTCATTTAACGTAGCGCTACATGAAATGAATGAGATAAATGAGAATGAGGATCATGAACCAGGGTCTGTAAAAGAATGCAGACAAAGAAATGATTGGCCAAAATGGAAAGATGCAATCGAGGCAGAATTAAAATCACTTGAGAAACGAAAAGTTTTCGGACCTGTAGTCCGCATACCAGAAAATGTAAAGCCGGTTGGATATAAATGGGTTTTCATCAGAAAGAGAAATGAAAACGGTGAAATTGTGAGATACAAAGCACGGCTTGTTGCACAAGGCTTTTCACAACGACCTGGTATTGATTATGAGGAGACGTATTCTCCTGTGGTGGATGCAACGACTTTTCGTTATTTAATTAGTCTGGCAGTACGTGAAGGACTCGATATGCGTCTAATGGATGTTGTCACCGCTTATTTATATGGATCACTTGATAGTGATATATATATGAAACTTCCCGAGGGATTTCAGTTACCTGAAAATTCAGGGCCCCGAAATGAGTACTCAATCAAGCTAAATAAATCGCTTTATGGATTAAAGCAATCTGGGCGTATGTGGTATAATCGCCTAAGTGAATATTTATCGAAAGAGGGGTATAAAAATGATCAAACTTGCCCGTGCATATTTATGAAAAGATCTGGAAATGAATTTGTCATCATTTCAGTTTATGTTGATGATATTAACATAATTGGAACTCCTGAAGAGTTATCAAAAGCCGTTAATTGTTTGAAAAAGAGTTTGAAATGAAAGATCTCGGTAAAACGAAATTTTGTCTTGGACTGCAAATTGAATATTTAAAGAATGGGATATTCGTACATCAAGAGACTTATACGAAAAAGGTATTGAAAAGATTTTATATGGATAAAGCTCATCCATTGGATACTCCAATGATTGTTCGATCTTTAGATGTGAATAAAGATCCGTTTAGACCTTGCGAAAACGATGAAGAATTACTTGGTCCTGAAGTACCATATCTCAGTGCTATTGGAGCCCTAATGTATTTAACGAGTCATACGCGACCTGATATAGCGTTCGCTGTGAATCTATTGGCGAGATATAGTTCGTCACCGACTCGTAGACATTGGAATGGAATTAAGCGAATTTTTCGATACCTTCAAGGAACAACTGATATGGGATTGTTCTATTCTAATGAATCAAAAACAGATTTGATTGGGTATGCAGATGCTGGTTTTCTATCTGACCCACATAATGCTCGATCGCAAACGGGCTATTTATTTACACATGGCGGAACCGCTATTTCATGGCGGTCAGTTAAACAAAGTTTAACGGCTACTTCTTCTAATCATGCGGAAATTTTAGCTATTCATGAAGCTAGCCGAGAATGTGTTTGGTTGCGATCGATAATTGAGCATATACAACAAACCAGTGGGCTAGTATCGAAAAAGTTACTTCCTACGATTTTATATGAAGATAATGCTGCATGCATTGCCCAATTAAAGGAAGGATATATTAAGGGAGATAGAACAAAGCATATTTCACCAAAATTTTTCTTTACACACGATTTAGAGAAAAATGGTGATATTGATGTACAACAAGTGCGATCAAGTGAAAATCTTGCAGATTTATTCACGAAAGCACTTCCCCCAATAATTTTCAAAAGATTGGTATATTCAATTGGAGTTCGAAAACTTCGAGATCTTAAATGATGTCATCATCAGGGGGAGTAAATGCGCGTTGCACTCTTTTTCCCTTCACTGAGGTTTTTCCCATGTGGTTTTCCCAGTAAGGTTTTTAATGAGGCAACAATCGAAAGCGTATCTAAAAGAATCATGTACTCTTTTTCCTTCATTAGGTTTTTATCCCATTGGGTTTTTCCTAATAAGGTTTTAACGAGGCATATTCTTTGAAAACATCCAAGGGGGAGTATTATGAAATAATTAAATGTGGATGTTTTAAATAATAATATTAGTTAAATTATTGATGATTTGGAAGTATTATATTAAATGATGATAATGTGATAAGATGATAAGATGAGGTGTTTAATTGAAGAGTTTGTATTTTAGTGTGAGGTGTATAATTGTAATTAATGTGATTAGTTATAATAGTGAATTATTAGTAGTATAAATAGGTGATTAGAGTTCATTGTAAAACACACCAAGTATTGAAATACTTAATCTCTCTCTAATCTCTCTCTCTTTATATTATAAGCTATATTATCATTATAATCTTAATATAAGTATAATTATAATAAAATAATCTTAATATAATATTAATCACAATTAATATTTTTATAACAGAAATTAGATTATAGGTCAGACAGACCCCAATCCCCATTAGCCTTACCGGCCCATTAAGATACTTCATTCAGAAATTGAATCAAAACGAAGGAAAAGAAAAATGCTTTCTAAATTCTAAATTGGAAAAAAAAATTAAAAATAAAATAAAATCAGACTATAAGTACTAGGAAAGTCAACTCGAATAATAGGTTGTAGATATTTACATAAATTAACTCATTGATGTGGTCAGAAATGACCTTGTTTCCTTCCTAATGCAAATATATATAACTTGATTTAAAAGAAACATTATATTGTTACATGTTTTTGAAGCATTCAACGTCTCAAAGTTTTCTCACAATGATTCGGTGTGGATCCCATTCAGAAATACTAGTATTTTCAGCACATGTGCTTTAATATATAAATATATATAATATTATTTTATGTTAACATGTTATTTTTTATTTGAAATATTTAATGAAATTAAAACTTAAAGTTAATCCGTTAATTTATTAGGATATAAATAAATTAAATTAAAAATGTGAAGGGGTAAAATGATAATTATAAATGACACACCAAATTAATTAAAAGACAGCTGCTCTAGGGTGCTGAACAATAATATATACTAATATTTTTAAGCACACTCGATGTGTGTGCTATAATATATAAATATATATAATATTATTTCATATTTTGTATGTTATATTTAGTTTATTATCTGAAAGTATAATTCAGATTTAATTGATTTATTTATAAGGATATAACTGGAATATATTAAAAATTTAGAGGGTAAAATGATAATTAAGCATGACACACCAAATTAATTAAAAAGCAGTTATTATAGGGTACTGAGCCATTATATTTATTATAGATATATATATATATATATATATATATTCAAAATATAACTCAATACATTGTTTTCAATTCATTACCGAAAAAAGTCACATACTTGAAGATGGTTATATTCTCATTCATCTGTCAGTTTTTGAAACGCAGGATTGGAATATGCAATTTCTTCACAAAAAGAGGATCATTCATCTTCTCTTTTCATTCGTGATAATTCGTGCCGTCTAAACATATCATTTTGACCAAATTTATCGTCATTCTTCGATTATGAAAAGGATACAAGTAAGGTCAACCAAAGATCGATACCACTCTGACGAGAAAGGACATTACAAACCATAAATTTGCTAGTAGCAACACATTAAAATGAACACCGAAATTTACGTGGAAAACCCACTTCGATGTGAAGAGGTGAAAACCACGAGCCCAAAAACCCATTATATTCAAGAATCACCAAAATAGAGTACAATAGTATACCAACCATCAATATCAAATGAGTTATGACCCTTAACAAAACTTCAAAAGCACTACAAACTCAATATAGGATCAAAAGCTCAACAAACATCAACAATGAATTCAAAATTTCATAACTTACAAACATGAGCTCGAAAAATAAAATCCTCTGAAAAAGAATGAAGCCTATTGAGTCTTTTAACTCCAATTAATATTTATGATGAATCGGTCAGTGTTTGCCCCTCGAACTGCATAGAAATCTGAACTGACGCTTCAGTAAAATGTTGCTTGAATTATATTATATTCCTTGATAAAAAATGAACTGCATCCAGATTGTTCTGCTGATGTAATATTTCTTCGAATATTCCCAATATTGCTATTAGCTAATAAAATTTCTCTTTTGTTAAAAAAAAAAACAGTCATTTTCTAAGTCTTTTCATATTTTTAATTTCAATAATGGAGGGAAAAAAATAAAAAAACAAGGTACATGCAGTTGTATATTGATATCAATATTAGAATCGGCTATTTGTATGACTTGCGTGTATTCTATCTCTTTTGAACGGCTTTCATTCGGCTATTAGAATCGGCTCACTGAACGGATATAAATTTTTTTAATTAATAAAAATTACAATTCATCATCTCTCGTATATTCTATCTCTTTTGAATTAATGAAAAAGTTTTGTAATTTTACGCACAATAGCCTATTAAAATTTTACAAACCGCTTAGATAGAATGAAAGCCGATTAGCCGGATCAAATCGTTTCATTCTTTCCAATATGTGAAAAAGAGACAGAATAATCGGAAGATGATGACGTATAATTTTATTGATTAAAAAAAATTATCGATTACTATGCCGTCGTGTAAGCGGTACAAAAAATAATTCAACTGCATATCGTATTTCATCAATATTTATATGGAAGGGCTTAAAAAAGAAAATATGGACATATCACCCTATATTTTGACCCTTGTACTAAACTAATCAACCAAGATTAGCCTCTAATTAACTCAAAGTGTCCCACTAATCAACCTTGAACTTGTTGATGTTGCAGTGTAGAAAGAAAAAAGATAAATTGATGATACAATGTAATAAAAAGGCACTCAATGGTTGGTTTATGACGATGAATGGTTTAATAAATAGAGATGTATTTCAAACAAGAGCCAACCACTAAAGCATGATTGATATTGGAAGAAGGTAAAGCACTCTATCTTCATGATTTTATGCATGCAAATCCCATGAAACGAATAGAAACAAATTTCTACATTTATATATATAGCAAAAGACAGTAAATTTGTATATTTATTTATAAACTCCTTTGTTTTTAATGGAAGGCCAGCAGAAGAGAGTCAGCAATGTCTTTCGAATGCCCCTTCACTATCCAAAGTACACTAAAAAACAGTACATGGACATGCCCGAGTGGATGCTCGACGGGATTCTAGCTGATTACGGGCTGCCCCGAAACGGCGATGCTGCCCAAAAGCGTCAGTTGGCGATGGAAACTTTCTTGTGGCCCGTCGGCGGCGAGAATCATCTCGATGTATTTCTTCGCAAGAAAAACGAGTGAACGATCGATCCATTATGCATGCATGGCCTTCGTGACTGATATCGAGTTATAAAATATATATGCAGTAGTCCTTTTATGTTTTTTTTTATTTATCTACAAGAATTCTACACATGGCTAGCTGTTAATTCTTATTAGAGTTAGTGCTGCACTTTTTATGCAATATTATTTATTTTCATTTTAACGTACAAATAAATAAATCATTGCATCCTATTTAAAAAAAAAAAAGAGTAAGAAAACGTGCTAAAATTCTCCTAATGCAGATAAGTTTGGATGCTTTGACTGCCAATGGCAGCCTCCCATGTCCCACAAAGAAGTGATGATGATGATGATGATGATGATGATTTAATATTAATGAAGACTCGTACGAAACTGCAACTTCGGACATCAAATGACTTGTTAAGAAAAAAAAAAAATGAAACTTGGATGAGCTACTAAGTGAACAATATAAATTAGTGCTACAACTTAGAATTTAGAATCATTATAATGATATTAATTGAAGAATTAAGAAGAATTGCACGGCTCTCTTAGAAAAAAAAATCATCATATAAGGAGGGAGGGAAGGGATGGGCCTATTAATATATTTTTTCTGGTCTCAATTTGTTCATGCGATGATAGCTTACCGGCTATACTCTACTCCACACAAATTAGAAAATAAAATAAAAATACTCCCACAAAATAAAAAATATCCTTAGTCATATTTTCATAAGTCTTTTCATATATTTAGATTCCATTATGGAGAAATATAAGGCAAGCCAACACACATAGATGCAGTTGTGATCTCACATCATCCTAAAGCAGCCAATTCAAGAAGATATAATAAGCTAAGATTACTTACTATGTTCCAACTTCCAACTTCAATAGCATAGCATCCATCTTTAGTTAGTTAACTAAATTAGGTGTGGCTTCGACCGAACTAAAACATTATATAATAATATTACTAATAGAACTGATGAATGGTCAATAATTAATCCTATTTTCTAAGGATGGCATTGCATTATTCAGATTAAAATACTGATATTTTGTAAGGTTGATTTTATATTTGATATGTCTCCATAACCAATTAATAGTACCAACAAAACAAGGCTCCCTCCACATATATATATTATATGTATGGCCCTTAAACCCTAATAATGCACATGATGTTAAACATGTAGGCAAAAGAAAATCAAAATCGCCCCTATAAATTCATCTTATTTTTCTCCAACAATTCAAACACAATCAACTTCATTTCATAAATAATTATATCTATATTTCCACAAATTATCAAGAAACCTAAGACAAGAATTAATAATGGCAGTTATTTCTTATAATAATATCCTCACCCCCTCAAAATCCATGACAAAAGCTTTTGTAATAATACTAATCTTTGTCTCCTCAGCGGCAGCAGCAGCCACCACCACGAACACCCAATTCATCCGTACGTCGTGCACGGCCACTACGTACCCTAAGCTCTGCTACACAACTCTCTCGGCCCACGCCAGCACCATACAGCAGAGCCCTAAGATCCTCGCCCACACCGCCCTCTCCTTGAGCCTCAACACGGCCCGTGCCACCTCGGCTGACATGGTCAGGCTCTCCCGTGGGACCGGCATGACCCCTCGGGAGGTCTCGGCCATGAGGGACTGCGTTGAGTTGCTCTCGGACTCGGTGGACAGGCTGAGGAGCTCGATGGCGGAGATGGATCTGATCAATAGGAACAACTTCGAGATGATGATGAGCGACATACAGACGTGGGCCAGCGCCGCCCTCACCGACCAGGACACTTGCACCGACGGGTTCGCCGCCACCAACGGGGCGGTGAAGAACGTCGTGAGGGGCAAAATCTTAAATGTGGCGCACATGACCAGCAATGCCCTGGCGCTCATCAACAGATACAACGATGGTTTCCATTACTGAAAGCGTCATTACAAGTATATAGTACAGTCTTGATGATTGTCTGTGTGTGTGCCAATTTATTCTTTGTTTTATGAAGTAAAATGTGAGATGTAATCATGTAAAATACATTTAGTTTCATATATATATATATATATATATATATATTTCATCTTGGTGTGAGAAACATACATATACTTCAACAATGATTGATCAGATTCAACAAAATTACGATTTCTTTTCAATGGAAACGGTTTTCCTTTGTCAAAGTTATTACAACTAGAGATAGAGATTCATGAATGCTTACGACAATACATACACCGAATGACGATAAGAACGAAATTGCGATCGTCGATCGATCATTTGTCGAGTTTAAGGTATCCAATGTTGGCGTTCTTGCCTTCGTGCTTCTTAGACAGGCAGTATCTCATGTACTCAAGATAACTAACGCCGTCCCTGTACGTCCTAGGCTGTCGAAGATGATCTTTGCCGGCCGTTACGTCCAATGGGTTCAACTCGACTTCATGGCTCGGAAATACGAACGATGCGATGGATATTCTCGATCTTCCACTGTTTGTAAATGCTCTGTGCTCGATGCTCTTGAATCTCCCGTTGCTCCATGCCTACGCTAAAAGGAAGACAAAGGTTATATCAAGTGTGTAGTGATGTTAGAATATGATTAGTACACAATTAATTTTTTTTTTCACCTCCATAACGTCGCCGATATTGACGACAATCGCGTTTGGAACTGGCTTGATCGGGACCCACATTTCGTTGCGCTTGATTTGGAGGCCTACGACGCCGTCTTCTTGAACGAGTAAGGTAACCGTGGTGCTGTCTGAATGCGGACCGATCCCGAGAACTAAGTCGGGCCTAGCGCAGCTCGGGTAATAGTTCATCCTGACGAACTGTTTAACCTCGCGATGCAAATGGTCGAGAAAACGTCGTTCGAATCCCAGGATGAGCGATAGGCTGGCCAAGATCTCACCGCACAACTTCTGTAGTACAGTCGCATAGTTTTCAACTGTTTCACTGTCCCAAGAAAGTCACCGCTTGAAAGCAATACACATGTAAACTATTGCCTTAAATGTCGGGAAATATTAAGTGTTCACGCACTTGAAACCTAGTATAGATCGAGGCCAGTACTTCGTGTCTCTGAGGTCGGGCGGCATAACCTGCAAACCAAACATGTCGCTCCACTCGAGGCGCTGATCCTCCGAGACGACGTATCCCTGTCCGTATCCTTGAACGTCATTTTCTGCCATTGCGTATTTCGTCTTCTCTGACAATGGCAGTTCGAAGAATTCTAACACAGCTGCTTTCATTCTGGCTAAAGCTTCATCTGCCCCATGGTTTATGATCTGCAACAATGAGGCAGTTATATGACTTGCCATCTCCTTAATGTAATGAAACACACACACACACACACACACGCACACACACAGAGACAGAGATGTATACTAAACCACAAAGGCTAAGGCTTGATGATGAAACCTGAAAGAAGCCCCATTCTTGGCAAGCAAGGTCTAGCCTTCTCCTCTCATCTTCATCTCCATTGATGAACAGAGACATGTCGACAATTGGAATAGCGTCAGAAGAAGGGCATATCTCGGAACTCTTAGGCCTATCCTCGGGGTTCTGTATGTACCTCTCGGGCACAATGTTAGCATCCTTTCGAACTATTTCTTGTACGCTCGGAACATGTAAGGAACCACCGAATCCTAATCCTTGATCTTCTTGCTGCAAAGTTCCCATTTTTGCCACAACTGCACAGTTTCTTACCAATATCATTCCAATTTGTAGAGCTGAGGGGCTCTTGAGATGCTTTCTGAAGATGCCGCTAGAAGTGGTTTGGCATCATCTGCCTGATTCGACCTTATTACCATGTCGTTATTCGAGTTTGACGTCGACTTTGATCATGATAATGATTGGCGATGGTAACAATGATATAATAACAACAAATAGATCTTGCTCTGAACTATGGAGGCATTTTCAATGACAGATAGATAACGACTAAGAAATGCTTCTAATCATATAATATCACAAAACCTCATTTCCCATTGGTTTGCATCTCTTGTTTGACTTATGGGGACAGACAGCAAGTACCTGAATAAAATAATGTGAAGAACAACTCAGATCAGATGAATAAGGACAGATAAACTAAAACAAAAGATTAATGTATGAGTTAAAAAGATTTGTGTCTCATTTCAACTTGATAATAACGTCCACTTGATTCTCTAATATAAGGGCTCAACTGTAATTCTCGAGAAGTAACAATCAAGAACACACAGAAGAAGAGCCACATCATCATGAGACTACAAGCTGATGAAAGCAGTGTATCTGCACAGTTCTTACCTTCGAAGCAGTTGCCCGATGAAAGCATTGTTCCCTCGACAAAAGACTCTTTTTTTTTTTCAACTGCTGATCAAATGGTTCAGCCCACTTCTCGATCAACCTTATCCAACAACCGCCATATCCAACGCTGTATGATATAGAATTTGCTTAGATTTCATCCACATTAGCTTTCTTCACAGTTCCAATTTACCGTCGTTATTTTCCCTCAGGACCCACCCTTCTCTGGGAATACAAGGGCGGGACCCAACCATATCCGACGCCGTTGGGAGGCTACGAAAGAGTGGGTCGTCTTATTAATCGTGTCGCGCGTGGGGTTGACGGGCAAGAGATGCGCGTGGTGGGGTAGGGATCCGTCAACCAGATGACGACGGCGATGTTGTGCGTGACGCCCTGGAAGGTCATAGTGACCGTACCGTCGTCTTGGAGGAGATTGACCGTGCGGCCGTCGTCGTGAGCGACGACGCAGTCTTGGGCTTGGAGGGAAGGGTAGGCTTCGGTGAGAGGTGAAGAAGGTTCTGTCGGATGTTCCACTTGGTGAGTTCGGCGTAGTGCAGAGCCGATGGGCCGCATTGAGAGAGTATCGACGACGAGGACCGTCTCTTGAGCTTGTTCCGTCAGTACACTCTCTCTCAATAGCGTCACCGCCGGCGACGATTTGAGTAAATGGATTCGGTTTCTTGACAAGTAATCGTCGGCGGCAGAGGCGTTATTACAAATGAAAATTAATTTTCAAAAAAATACCTACCATGTTAACGTAACAAAAATTTGTCTCTAATTTTTACCATATGCACTCATTTAATTTTAATGTTTTGTCTGAATCAATTTAATTCTAAATGTTGTCGGTTTTGGACCAATTTGGTCTTTTCGTCACGATAAACGCCAATTTAAACGGAAATCTCACATATGTCTCACAATAAATCATGTCTGTATCGGTAAAATTGAAATGATTACTGAAATTAAGGCACGAAATAAAAAATCTCTCCTCTAAAATCCGAACATGAGCTCTAGATTGTCTGTTTCGTTGAGCTTCATTGACAGTAGAAGAAAACAGTACGAACCCCCAAATCCTGCAAATATTCCAAAATTCGATCCATAAATATTTAATATGTGGCACGTGCGCGATTTCCGTTAACATTGACGTTTATCGTGACAGAAGGATCAACTTGATACAAAATAATAACATTGATGATTAAATTGATTTAAGCAAAATATTGGAGACTAAATTCACTCCTAGACTAAACATGGAACCATTTTGGTTTTATTCCTAACAAAATCAAAACATCGAAACTTTCGTACTCCAAATTAAATAATAATAGTCGATTATCAGACAAAGATACGTAATTATTACATATAACGTAAATACGAACATTTTACAGCGTATCGGTCAAACCTACCACGCGCCTCATTTATACTCATTTCCACCACGCGCTTTTCCACCCTTCATCACCTCGATTCGCCATTTCTTCGCCTCACCTCTTCGATTCCTTTAAATCTTCCTCCCCATCAATCGATTTCCCAGATCCACAAAGTCCGACAGAAACCCGCCGGCGTCGATCATGTCGTCGACGTACTGGTGTTACCGTTGCAACCGATTCGTTAGGGTATGGACCCACCAAGAGAATTCGATCTCCTGCCCCGACTGCAGCGTCGGCTTCGTCGAAGAGGTAATCGACGCGCCGCCCATACGACGGCGTTTTCCCATGTACAACGCCCACGCACCAACCCCAGAATCGGGCCAGACCTCATCCTCGAGCCCCAGGCTCAGGCGCGCGCGCCGCAACGCCGCTGGTGACAGGTCGCCGTTCAATCCGGTCATCGTGCTCCGTGGGCCTCACCAAGATTCCTCCGTCGCAGGTGGCAGAGGCGGAGGCGGAGGGTTCGAGCTGTACTATGACGACGGGGCGGGTTCCGGGCTAAGGCCGTTGCCGGCTGCCATGTCCGAGTTCTTGCTCGGCTCGGGCTTCGATCGCTTGCTTGATCAGCTGTCCCAAATCGAGGCGAACGGCGTCGGGAGAATCGAGAGCAATCCGCCAGCTTCGAAGGCTGCAATAGAGTCCATGCCCACCGTCGAGATCATGGAAGAGCATATAGGCGGAGACTACACTCACTGTGCGGTTTGTAAGGAGGCGTTCGAGCTCGGGGCCGAGGCAAGAGAGATGCCCTGCAGGCATTTATACCACCAAGATTGCATCTTGCCGTGGCTTTCATTGAGGAACTCCTGCCCAGTTTGCAGGCATGAGCTGCCTTCGGAGAATGGAATTGAAGAAAACAACAGTGGTGGCAGAGGGACGAACGAAGACGATGAAACGGTCGGTCTGACTATATGGAGGTTGCCCGGCGGTGGGTTCGCCGTGGGGAGGTTTTCCGGCGGGAGAAGAGGCGAGAGGGAATTGCCAGTTGTTTACACGGAAATGGACGGTGGGTTTGGTAATAATAATAGTAGTAATAACAGCGGAGGTGGGAACAGTTCAAATGGGAATGGGACGCCGAGGAGGCTGACGTGGATCTCGGGGGGCGGTGTTTCGAGGAATCGAAGAGGGCTGAGGAGGGTTTTGAGTGGTTTGTTTGGGTGTTTTGGGAGAGGAGGAGAGGAGAGTGATAGCTTGGATTCGAGGCTGAGTCGGGGGAGCGGGTCGTTGTCTTCTTCTTCGGTTAGTTTGTCGAGAAGACGAGGTTGGGGTTTTGATGCTAATAATGTTAGGAACGATCGAAGATGGTGACTTTTTTTAATGGGAGAGCTTTTTCGAGGATCAGTTGGTATATAAGCAATGTGCAGAGCATTTGAGTTTGTGGAAGATTGTGTTGTTATAAGCACTATGATGATTGGAACTATAGCTTCTTGCTTGTTGAATTGACGAAATGGCGAAATATGTGTTTGTTAATAAGGTTAACCGTTCGCAGAATATCTCGACGAGGTAATGCTGTCGATGGCAAGAGACGAAAGC
Organism: Lindernia subracemosa; assembly: GCA_028392965.1. Taxonomy (NCBI): domain Eukaryota; kingdom Viridiplantae; phylum Streptophyta; class Magnoliopsida; order Lamiales; family Linderniaceae; genus Vandellia; species Vandellia subracemosa. Next base: position 228,056 of record JAQPCC010000152.1, on the reverse strand, counting down.
AGCGAAGAATTCGACGCTTAAGATCATGTCATGGATTAGGTTTGAAGGGAGACATCAAGAGACCTTAAACTGTTGTAAGATCTTCATAAAGCTACAATCTTCCACCATTTTACTTGTATGATTTCTGCAATTTTTATTTATTTTTTGCTCCAACTGAGAAGCTTTGTATGAAAATGGTAAGAAAATTACATATAAACAACAAAATTTACTCAGAATCTAAACCAATGTGATTGTGGGAACGACATTGCGCCAAAAGACAGACAGCAGCCGAATTTATTGGCATAATCAAGAAAGCTGAGAAAACACCGTCGTCGGGAAAAATTATTACTGCATCCTTGCAGAAACGGAAAATCTTTTAAACATCCATAGTTGGAAGGGAACTTTAGGCAATTTTCTTCACCTCAGCAGACTTTATGATGTCGATGAACTCGGGCTAAAGACAACAGCAGAGCAAAACAGCCAGTTAGAAAGAAATCTTGTTAGAATGATTCATCATGCATCTCATCTGTTTTTTATAGTGATTAACATTGGTGTGGTATACTTCTTTTTTGCTGCTATCAACATACAACTATCTTTTACCTTCAAAGAAGCACCGCCAACTAGAAATCCATCGACGTCAGGTTGGCCTGCCAATTCCTTGCAGTTGCCACCATTCACAGATCCTTTTCGGTCGATGCTTGTTAATGGTTAGGCGACTAAAGCGATAGATAATATATGAGCGGGAAAAAAGTATATTTTTATTACCTCCGTAGATTATTCTGGTCGAAGCAGCAACTTCAGGGCTGACATTTGCTTGCAGCCATTTCCTCAACTCGAAGTGTACCTAAAGGATTAGGATTCATTGGTCAGGACTTAGATGTTGCTACAGCTCTTGCATTGTAATTCGAAACTAAAACGAAAAAAATCTCCACTTACTTCTTGAGCCTGAGCGGGAGTGGCAACCTTCCCAGTTCCAATTGCCCAGACGGGCTCATAAGCCAAGACAACATTGCCCCAATCATTAATCCGTTCTGCAATAACCAAAGGCTTTAAGCTTTAGTTTCCACTTAAAATACAGAGAAGAGATATTAACGAAGATAACGATGAAATACCAGCGATGGCCTTAGTCTGGGCAGCAACAACTTCCACAGTTGTCCCAGCTTCCCTCTGTTCAAGAGTCTCACCAATGCAAGCGATCACCTTCAAACCTTGAGAGAGAGCGTATGCTACTTTATCTCCGACAAACTGAAATGCAAAAAACCATGATAACACAGCGTAAGAAACTTAATCAAGTAGGACGAAGTATGTGTTGAGATATCAACCATTGATTACATAAGACTATTAAAGCAATTATTACCTCGTTGGATTCAGCCAACAAAGCTCTTCTTTCAGAATGACCGAGGATTACCCAGGGTATGCTGAGGTTCAGAAGCATTTCAGCACTACATAAGAACAATTGTCAACCTTATTAACTTTTCAGATGAATCAAACTGAGTAGCATTAGCAAGCCGGTAACTTCAGCAGAATGAACAGAGTTTGCCGATTTCCATCAATATACTGCACAGAAGGAAGAGGGCACGAATGTATATACGGGAATCCTTACCTAACCTCACCGGTGTAAGCACCCCCTTTACGAACCCAACAATTTTGTGCCGCGACATGGAAATCGGGCCGTAGAGAGCTCTTCACAATTGGAAGAAACACAAATGGAGGGCTGACAACAACCTCTGCATGGAAAGATGATGTAATAAATCATAAGACCATCCAACCTTGGAGATTAATCTTCTAGTAAAGAAACCCTAGATGGAATTTCCATAGATTTGCCGAGAATTAACCGAAGAATGCATGTGATAAATAATCAGATATACTAGTGTACGCTAAATAGGAACTAACCAACAACATCTTCGGATGGCACCTCAGCAGCATTCAGTGTTGTCACAATCTTCTTCACTTCTTCACTAGTTCCATTCTACACATAGAATAAGAAAACTTTATGACAGGATCCGTTCAGATACAATCACCAACTGCAAGCGTGTATACATAACAGCGAATCATTACAGTCAAAGGAGATATAAGACAAGATCTTCATATAGATTCGATTAACTAATTGGCATAAATTCGACTCTAACACCCGACTCATGAGAACGGCTCGTATATGTAGACTATGGGCATTTTTGCCCATCCCTAGAATCATTACAGTCAAAGGAGACAAGAGAGAGATCTTTATATCCTATAAAATACAATGTAGAAAGAACTAGGAATTACTACACAGATCTGCTGAATACACTTAAAAGGTTCCTTTTCCTTGACAGAACAATGACAAATCCCACGCTAACGCCCAAATTAATCTAATCATCGTGAAAAGAAAAAACCGTAATAATAATAAAGCATAAAAAACATATTGATCTAGTCAATGGCTGGGTTCAGTTCATCGATCGAACACAAAAAAAATAAAAAATCAATCGAACAAAAAAAAAATAACATGACCAAAACAGATCAGTAACGATCTTTGTTCAGACAATAGCAAAGGATCCGAGGACTCACGCATTTCCAGTTTCCTCCGACGAAGAATTTTCGACCCATGTCTTTCCGACTTCGATAATGACGATAATTATCACACTGAGAAATAAAATCCTTTTTTTTTTGTTGTGCGATGGATGAGTGAGCAAGCGACCCTCTTTTATCTAGTACTTTGTGTGAATTGGATATGTTTAAATATTCCATATTTTGTTTTTATTTATTACGTCAGCAATCACGCTGGGAGCATGCGAACAATCTTGAGCATGCGTGGGGAGGTTTTAATTTAGATAATATAATTAACCTCGGCTACTTTTTATTATGTCATTTAATATATAGTTATATCTTAAATTATTTATAATTTAAAATGTTCAATAGATGAAATTATGATTTAAAATTTAATTAATTACGATGATATAATTGTAATATATTAAAAAATTAAACGGTAAAATGAAAACTCAAATTATTAAAATAAAAACTAGAATGATACAATAATAATTACATTTGATGTATTCAATTAAATTAATAATATAGATAATTTCAATCACCTGAGTTGCCCTCCAAAAGATGAATAAAAAATATTGACGGTAATTAATTATATAATCCTTAATTTAATACTTTTTTCTCAATTTTAGCCTATTTTTTTAATTTTATTATTTTTGTAGAAATCATACTTTAATTCTTCCCAATTGACCAAGTGGTTGAGGGGCGATAACTCCAAGAGAAAAATCACCTAGTTCAATTTTGCTCGATCTCATTGTCATTGTTGTTTAGAATCGTCAAACATGCTGACGGGGCGGACTACGTGCCTAGGACATGGAGGCCCGCCTTGCCCAATCAATGGGCTGACCGGCCCATAGTGAAAAAAAATGAATATAAATCAAAGTTATTATCCCATTAAAAAATAAAGTCTAACACAATAATTAAGTATAGATTCGTTAGCCAACTGAAAAAATAAAACTCAAAATACAATACAATATTTAATTAACTAATACAACTAAAATGTTTAATATATATATATATATATATTTTTAATAATAGGCGGGTCGGCCAGCGGGCTTTCCACCCCGTCCCGCTAGGCCCGCTCCGTGGCGGCAAAAAAAACGGCTCAACCCGCGGGCCTTTTTTACGGCTCTAGTCTATGTAGATTTGGATCAAAAAGTACGAGTCAGAGGAATTAGTCGCGTTAGAAGCCACTACTGTTTGTCCCATAGTCGATAATTAAGTTTGGAATCAATTCAGAATGTTTAAGGATGTAGAAAAAGAGCACGCAGAGCTAATCGGAGTGGAAGAACTATAGTAGTGTTGCAGGGATACCTACTGTCGATAAATAATAAAAATAGTAGCATCCATTAAATTTCATAAGTTCATGTGGGGTTGCCTAGTGGTTAACACCTTTGGTCATGGATTCAAATTCCATGATCATCGAAGTTATCATACTTAGGGGAGTCACACGGATCAGATATGATTAGTCCCACTAGAATTCAGCGATCCCCCCATAATCGACGATAATGAGGTCAGATTCAATTCAAACTGAAGTGAGTCGAAGTGTAGGAACTTTGTGGGGTATGGAGACATCATACTGAATCAAAAAAATAAAATAAAATTCATAATGAGTAGGTGACATGGACGAATTGACAATGTGGCAAATTAAACCTTTAATTTGACAAAAAAATAAGTGGAATTTTCAAAATAAATATATATCTGTTATAAAAATATTAATTGTGATTAATATTATATTAAGATTATTTTATTATAATTATACTTATATTAAGATTATAATGATAATATAGCTTATAATAATAAAGAGAGAGAGATTAGAGAGAGATTAAGTATTTCAATATTTGGTGTGTTTTACAATGATCTCTAATCACCTATTTATACGACTAATAATTCACTATTACAACTAATCACATTAATTACAATTATACACCTCACACTAAAATACAAACTTTTCAATTAAACATATCATCTTATCATCTTATCATCTCATCAACATTTAATACAATACTTCCAAATTATCAATCATTTAACTAATATTATTATTTAAAACATCCACATTATTAATTATTTCATAATACTCCCCCTTGGATGTTTTCAAAGAATATGTCTCGTTAAAACCTTATTAGGAAAAACCCAATGGGATAAAAACCTAATGAAGTAATAAGAGTACATGATTCTTTTATATACGCTTTCGATTGTTGCCTCATTAAAAACCTTACTGGGAAAACCACATGGGAAAAACCCCAGTGAAGGGAAAAAGAGTGCAACGCGTATTTACTCCCCCTGATAATAACATCATTCCAAATCTCGAAGTCTTCGAACTCCAATTGAATATACCAATCTTTTGAAAATTATTGGAGGAAGTGCTTTCGTGAATAAATCTGCAAGATTTTCACTTGATCGCACTTGTTGTACATCAATATCACCATTTTTCTCTAAATCATGTGTAAAGAAAATTTTTGGTGAAATATGCTTTGTTCTATCTCCCTTAATATATCCTTCCTTTAATTGGGCAATGCATGCATCATTATCTTCATATAAAATCGTAGGAAGTAACTTTTTCGATAATAGCCCACTAGTTTGTTGTATATGCTCAATTATCGATCGCAACCAAACTCATTCTCGGCTAGCTTCATGAATAGCTAGAATTTCCGCATGATTAGATGAAGTAGCCGTTAAACTTTGTTTAACTGACCGCCATGAAATAGCGGTTCCGCCATGCGTAAATAAATAGTCCGTTTGCGATCGAGTATTATGTGGGTCAGATAGAAAACCAGCATCTGCATATCCCATCAAATCTGTTTTTGATTTATTAGAAGAGAACATTCCCATATCAGTTATTCCTTGAAGGTATCGAAAAATCCGCTTAATTCCATTCCATTGTCTACGAGTCGGTGATGAAATATATCTCGCTAATAGATTCACAGCGAACGCTATATCAGGTCGCGTATGACTCGTTAAATATATTAGGGCTCCAATAGCACTGAGATATGGTACTTCAGGACCGAGTAGTTCTTCATTATTATTGCAAGGTCTAAACGGATCTTTATTCACATCTAAAGATCGAACAATCATTGGAGTATCCAATGGATGAGTTTTATCCATATAAAATCTTTTCAATACCTGTTTCGTATAAGTCTCCTGATGTACGAATATCTCATTCTTTAAATATTCAATTTGCAGTCCAAGAAAAAATTTCGTTTTACCGAGATCTTTCATTTCAGACTCCTTTTTCAAACAATCAACGTCTTTTGATAACTCTTCATGAGTTCCAATTATGTTAATATCATCAACAAAAACTGAAATGATGACAAATTCATTTACAGATCTTTTCATAAATATGCACGAGCAAGTTTGATCTTTTTTATACCCCTCTTTCGATAAATATTCACTTAGGCAATTATACCACATACGCCCAGATTGCTTTAATCCATAAAGCGATTTATTTAGCTTGATTGAATACTCATTTCGGGGCCCTGAATTTTCAGGCAACTGAAATCCATCGGGAAGTTTCATATATATATCACTATCAAGTGATCCATATAAATAAGCGGTGATAACATCCATTAGACGCATATCGAGTCCTTCACGTACTGCCAGACTAATTAAATAATGAAAAGTAGTTGCATCCACCACAGGAGAATACGTCTCCTCATAATCAATACAAGGTCGTTGTGAAAAGCCTTGTGGAACAAGCCGTGCTACTCATAATTTCACCGTTTTCATTTCTCTTTCTAATGAAAATCCATTTATATCCAATCAGCTTTACATTTTCTGGTATGCGGACTACAGGTCCGAAAACTTTTCGTTTCTCAAGTGATTTTAATTCTGCCTCGATTGCATCTTTCCATTTTGGCCAATCATTTCTTTGTCTGCATTCTTTTACAGACCTTGATTCATGATCCTCATTCTTATTTATCTCATTCATTTTATTTAGCGCTACGTTAAATGAGAATTTATTGTCAACGTTGACTTTTTCTCGGTTCCATCTAATTCCATTTTGGGCATAATTTATCGAGATCTCTTCATGATCATTATTCTCAAAAATTTCAGGTACCTGATTTTTATTATCATAATCATTAATGCTCATTGACTCTTCTAGAGTCGATAAATCCTCGACTGGACCATTCTTATTATTTGCTCCTTTTCTTTTTCGAGGATTTTTATCTTTGGAACCCGAGGGCCTACCACGTTTTAGTTGTGGCTTAGGCTCGATCATTATATGTTCTCCAGGAACATCAACTTTTGCAGGAGCATTAACAGCTGGTATATGTGACTTAGTCACTCTTTTAAGGTCAGTAAAACTATCTGGCAGTTGATTAGCTAATCCTTATAAATGAATTATCTTTTGAACTTCTAGTTCACATTCTTTCGTTCGAGGATCATAATGATTTAGCGATAATTCATTCCAACTAATATTCATTTCCAACTGTTTCTTTTCTCCCCCTAATGTCGGAAAATTCGATTCATCGAAATGACAATCGGCAAATCTAGCCGTAAATAAATCTCCAGTTAGAGGTTCTAAATATTTTATTATCGATGGAGATTCAAATCCGACATATATTCTCAACCTCCTTTGAGGTCCCATCTTAGTGCGTTGTGGTGGAGCAATTGGAACATATACCACACATCCAAAAATTCTCAGATGGGAAATATCTGGTTCCTGACCATAAACCATTTGTATCGGGGAGATATTATTATAACTTGTTGGTCTGATGCGGATTAGTGCCGATGCATGTAATATAGCATGTTCCCAACAAGATGAGGGAAGTTTCGACTTCATTAATAATGGTTTTGCAATTAATTGCAACCTTTTAATCAACGATTCTGCAAGACCTTTTTGCGTATGAATATGTGGCACGGGGTGTTCTACATCAATTTCAATAGACATGCAATATTCATTAAATGCCTTGGAAGTAAATTCATCAGCATTATCAATGCGTATTTTCTTTATTGGATAATCCGAAAAATGTGCTCTTAATCGAATCAACTGAGCAAGCAATCTCGCAAAAGCTACATTCCGTGTTGATAACAAACACACATGAGACCACCTAGTTGATGCATCAATCAATACCATGAAATATCTAAATGGTCCACACGATGGATGTATCGGTCCACAAATATCACCTTGTATACGCTCCAAAAACCTTATGGATTCATTCTTTATTTTTACTGGTGATGGACGAATAATCAACTTCCCTTTAGAGCAAGCAGCACATGATAATTCATTAGATTGAAGAATCTTCTGGTTCTTCATTAAATGTCCACGTGAATTTTGAATTATTCTCCGCATCATAATTGAACCGGGATGGCCCAACCGGTCATGCCAAACAACAAATGTATTATCATCAGTAAACTTCTGGTTTACGATAGCATGTGATTCAATTGTTTTAACATACGTGTAATACAATCCAGAGTCAAACGAATGTAATATTTCAACAACTCTTTTATCATTCGAAACCACTTTTGTAATGTGCAAATATTCAATATTTCTCTTTTCTGCAGTCTTAATGTGATATCCATTATGTCGAATAGTTTTAAAGCTCAATAAATTTCTTTGAGACTTAGGAGAATATAAGACATTTTCAATTATCAGCATTGTCCCTCTGGGCAGTATAACATTAGCTCTTCCGGAGCCCTCAATTATATTTGTGCTACCCGATATAGTGATAATACTTGTTTCTTTCATTTCAAGATGGGAGAAATATTTCTTATTTCTTAGAATCGTATTAGTCGTTGCACAATCTGCAAGACATAACTCCCCATTGCATATGCTGGTATCCATTGTATTGATAAATATATAATAACTAGTATTATTAAATAAATAAGTGTCAAAATAAAATTATATATATAAAGATAAAATAATAAACAAATAATGCTTAAATAAAATTTATAACGATGTATCAATTTTCTTTATTTGGATCTTTAACAAAAACCACAATATTCAAATGAGCATAGGATCTAGCACCAATTTTCTGAAATATCGTAATCTTGAGCAAAATTTAATTTCATCGACACTTCACTTTTAATTGCTCTTTATAAAGATGAACGGTATCTTTAGGTGCGAATAATAACCAACGATAATATTATAATAATCTTTATATTGCTCAATACATCTTTCTCAATCATTTACTAGTTTTCAACTTCGGGGGAAATATTAATAATACCACGGTAAATATAATGTTTACGACCACTTTTATTGTTTGCGAATACATTCACTTCAGGGAATGCAACATAGTCGGACTTATGCTTTTCATTCATCCATCATAATATTTTCTGATCATTTTCTCACGATATTTATTCGTATTATATCCGATGGATTGAACGTGGTGAATGCTTTATAATATACCGAAGTAATTGTGTAAATCACTAGCAAGTATAAAATCGAGAGTGATAAATCAAAGTTTGCCAAATTCAATATATTAATATCATAAAAATAAACTCATCATTTAAACATTAAAAGAAAAATTATAATTAATCTTCTTTTATATCTTCTTTTGTAAAAGTTCTAATGAAAAACGATATCTACATCCAAATAATTATCGCCGTAATAATAAACATAAGTAATAGATCAAACATCGGACAAAGCGTCATCCTTCAAAATAAAATATATTTCAGTAATTATATTATTAAAGAAAAATTATAATTAATAATTATATTTGAAAAACATTGGTAAAAACAATATCCACATAGCCGTAAGGATCACCGTAAATAAAGTAAGCAACAGAAGATCCATCTTTGTATAAAACGACATGATTCTATAATATGAAAAGAACATAATAATCAAATAACATATAAATCATGATAAAATATATGAATTGTTTCATAAAACTCGTTCTTTATTATTTCATAATTATTGTCCAAGTTCCAATAAGGCTGCGGTAATAAAATTTGTCCATCGTCCAAAACTATTCGGTCCAATAATTACTTCAAGATTGTTCAACCAAATAATAAATAATATGCCGCTACTGAGGTGAGAATAACTGCAAGACCTCGTGGGCTTTTGGTGTTGTGTACGTGTATATAAATTAAAATAAATAAATCATAAATAAAAATTTCACACACCACCACGGGGTATCGAAATCTGGACCTCTCGTCACTTATAGTGAACGATATTCCGCGAAACCACTCGGGTATTAGCGTTTAGTTATAAAACTTTTAAAATATACTTTTATAATATATATTTTTAAATTAATCACAATTAATATATGATTAGTATAAATTAAATATTAAATTACCGTACCTCGACTAAACTCGTATGAGATCTTCGACGGAAGTTGATCTTGACGACGGAGAGCGGTCGTGCTGATAACGTGTTATAAAAATATTAATTGTGATTAATATTATATTAAGATTATTTTATTATAATTATACTTATATTAAGATTATAATGATAGTATAGTTTATAATAATAAAGAGAGAGATTAGAGAAAGATTAAGTATTTTAATACTTGGTGTGTTTTACAATGATCTTTAATCACCTATTTATACTACTAATAATTCACTATTACAACTAATCACATTAATTACAATTATACACCTCACACTAAAATACAAACTTTTCAATTAAACACCTTATCTTATCATCTTATCAACATTTAATACAATACTTTCAAATCATCAATCATTTAACTAATATTATTATTTAAAACATCCACATTATTAATTATTTCATAATAATATCTATACTATCTGTATTATTTATTATAATAAATATATGGTGTATAGTAATTATCCCAATTAATTGGTATATCAAGAAAAATATAACTTTACCCTTAGTTTTTTTATTTATTCTAATTTTATCATCACAAAATAATTTTTACTTACAAACAATACATAATTAAAACGGACTTTATGATTTTATTTATCAAATATTTTGAATCATAAAAAATAATTAAAATATATTAATATTATATATTTATATATTATAGCTCGTATATAATTATGAAACACTTTCGAATTATTATCATGGGATAAAAGGATTATTTAAATTCGAGCGTCGAATCTTTAATTTCGTTTAAAAAAAGGACATCTTTCTTTTTCCCCCAAAAACCTCTACCTCTCTAAATAACAAAAATCTAAATAACTCAAAAACCTCCACCTTATCTCCGAAGAAGATAAGCATATGGTGTTGAAGGAAAAAAAAAAGTAAAGAGTGATTTACATCTTGACATAAAGAGCCATATTTATGGAGTAATAGACTAGATTTATTATGTTCTTTAATTCTTTTATTCAAACTTCTAATGTTATTTTCTTTCGATTTTGCTTTTTCGCTTTTTCCTTTTTTTAGGGTTGTGTGGTTTAATGAAAGCTTTATTTACTCTTGACGATGATTGTAACTAGAGAGAACTCTTGGACTCATTAGTCCTTGTAAATTCATTGTTGTGTGTAATGAAATGATCGTTTCATAAAGAAAAAAATTCTTTAGTTTCTTTTAAAAATAGGACATAAATGGCAAATTCGTAATAAATGATTGAAAGCAAGGTCAAACAACTCTATCCCTGACCTCATACAGCTAACAGTAATAGCACCCCAACCAGAGAGATCATCACATCACATGCTCGATCGAATTTTTACTACGAAGAAAGAAAAAGAGAAAAGGGGTAATAAAGAACGAACCCAAAACCTTCATAATTTACCTCCCCATGTCTTCAACAATCAACGCTATAGATCTAAATCTCAGTGGACTTATCATCTCCCTCTCTCTCGGCTAGATCTGCTCCGCTTTTACTCATCGGTACATCATTTATTTCCAGCTTTCTAGCGTTTGTCTGTAATCTTTTTTCCTTTTTTTGCTTATATTGTCCGAAGAGTTTGGGGAATTCTTTGAGAAAATCTAGCTGTTCTCCTCTAACGAACGCTTATGGGATATAAATTCTGAATTTGGGGTTTTTTTTTTTTTTGAATTTAGTGAAGCAGCGTAGTTGAGATCTTCGAACAGTTGTTGGCGTTCTGTAATGGGAGAACAGCGCCGACTTTGATCTCAAATCGTGCAAGAAAAGAACAGTATACCTTCGCAGCGACTCTCTCGCAATGGAGGACTTGGCCAAATACGCCCACAGCCCAGCCCACTTAGCCGTCCTCAAGCACGACCACGCCGCCCTAAAGCTCATAGTCTCCTCCCTTCCCCGGCTAGCCAAGGCCGGAGAAGTCAGCACCGAGGCCGAGTCGTTATCCGCTGAAGAAGACGCCGATTCCGTGTCGGCTGTAATAGACCGACGGGACGTCCCGAATCGAGAGACCCCCCTCCACCTCGCGGTTCGGCTCAGGGATGCCGCCTCGGCGGAGATCCTAATGTCCGCCGGAGCTGACTGGAGCCTCCAGAACGAGCAGGGCTGGAGCGCCCTCCAGGAGGCGGTCTGCACCCGAGAGGAGGCCATCGCGATGATCATAGCCCGCCACTACCAGCCCCTGGCTTGGGCCAAGTGGTGCCGTAGGCTTCCTCGGCTCGTGGCCTCGGCTGGGAGGATTAGGGACTTTTACATGGAGATAAGCTTCCACTTTGAGAGCTCCGTCATACCCTTCATAGGCCGGATCGCCCCGTCAGATACTTACCGTATATGGAAGCGTGGGTCGAACCTCCGGGCCGACATGACCCTAGCTGGGTTCGACGGGTTTCGAATTCAGAGGTCGGATCAGACCTTTCTGTTCCTCGGGGAGGGTTATGAAGATGGGAACGTTAGCTTGCCGCCCGGGTCGTTGGTTGTGCTCGCCCACAAGGAGAGGGAGGTCACGAATGCCCTGGAAGGAGCCGGGGTTCGGCCCACGGAGGCCGAGGTGGCTCAGGAGGTGGCCTTGATGTCTCAGACGAATATGTTCCGGCCGGGAATCGATGTGACCCAGGCCGAGCTCGTCCCGCAGCTGAACTGGCGGAGGCAGGAGAGGACCGAGGTCGTGGGCCCGTGGAGGGCTAGGGTTTACGACATGCTCCATGTCTCGGTCAGCGTGAAGTCGAGACGGGTCCCTGGGGCCATGACGGACGAGGAGCTCTTCTCGGCCAACGACGACGATCGCCTCGGTCAGCCCGACGGCGACGACGTGCTGACCGCCGAGGAGAGGATGCAGCTGGATTCCGCGCTTCGGGTCGGCGGCGACGAAGATGAGGACGACGAAGCTGAGGTTCGAGATTTTCGCGAGGGCAGCGACGGATCAAACGGCCCGTCGAAGGAGAAGAAGGGCTGGTTCGGTTGGAACAAGAAGGGATCGAAGAGCCTCGGGGACAACGATTGCGCGGATTCGAAGAACAAGCAAAGATGTAATAACAACGACGAGGACATGGGAGATGCAAAGAAGTCGAAGGATAAAAGCGCCAAGAAGAAAAAGAAGAAGGGCCCGCCGTCTGACTCGAAGAACGGCGGGAGTGAGTACAAGAAAGGGCTAAGGCCCGTCTTGTGGCTGACGCCTGATTTTCCCTTGAAAACCGAAGAGCTCTTGCCTCTGCTCGACATACTCGCGAATAAAGTCAAAGCCATACGACGGCTGAGGGAGCTGCTGACCACTAAGCTTCCTCAGGGAACATTTCCCGTCAAGGTACGTACTAATTCGTGTCGATACATTTCTTTCTATTACAATATTTGTGTAATAAATCGTGGTTTTCGACTTTCGTCCTCCGCAGATTGCGATCCCCATAGTCCCGACGATACGAGTCCTAGTGACGTTTAGCAAATTCGAGGAGCTTCATCCCACGGAGGAATTCTCGACGCCTCCCACGAGCCCTATGCATTTCCAAGACGCAAAGTCGTCTGAAGGCTCGAGCTCGTGGATTTCGTGGATGAGGGGCAGCCGCGGGGCCCAGTCGAGCGACAGCGAAGGACGCAGCTTCCACGACGAGGCCGATCCGTTCCACATACCCTCGGATTACGCTTGGGTCGACGCGAACGAAAAGAAGCGTCGGATGAAGGCGAAGAAGGCTAAAAACAGGAAGCAGCAGCATAAGAAGCACGGGACGGGGACGGGACGGAGTCATGCGGATGGCTCGAGGGGACTGAGCGAGGACGCCGAGTGATGAGGTAATAATGAGGTACTTTTATTCTTTTGCTAAGGTGTAGTATATGGAATGAAGAGATCTTACTTTGTTGTAATAGAAGTTCTTTCCATTGGATTGCTCTGAGTGAGAGTTTGTTGCTGTAGCAAGAAAGATTTCCCACTTGACTGGTAAAACCTCTGTTGTTAGAAGATGGCTTTTTTCATGAAGATGGGATTATATTCGTGATTAATTACTTTTTTCGTCCCGTAAGTTGTTAGGGTGACACTTTCCGAGCACCCTACTTTCGGGGTTTCAATTTAAGGACACAATGTGTTGGAAATCTAATTGTGTCTTGAAATTGCTTCAATTTTGAAAGTTAGTGTTCGTAATTGCAACCTCATAAGTTGGGCGCCCTGAAAATGCCTCATACGATTGTCTCCATTTAAGCAACTCTGACGCCACGTAGGGTTTATCTCCAAATTATTTAGCATGTGTGGATTACGTGTTAGAGTTTCGGTCAAAATTAGATTTTTGACGTATTGTATCCTTAAATTTTGAAAGTTAGTGTCCTTAAATAGCAATCTAGGGTCCTGAGAGTGACACCCCTCTAATTTCTAGGACCCCTGACGAATAAAGTAGTTAATTCATATATTTAATCAAAATCTGTAACTTCTAAGACTGTACAGCAACATTCACAGTGTACGTAAGAAAAACCGGGAAAACCCGAGAAAGCAATTCGCAGAAAAGAAAGTGTAATAACAAATTTACAAGCGAAATCTTCGAGTGCAAGCTCGGGTCTGTTTATCTACCAAAATCTGTCCTTGTTGACGGTCAAGTAACCAGACATGACCTTCCCTCCGGTGTTTCTCATCCCGTCGATGAGAAAGCACCACGTCGAGCCCAAAGCCCCGACGAAGAAATCGGCCTCCGAGGCCATGAGGAAGTTGACCATCGGATAATTAGTGCTCGTTTCCCTCCCGAGCCTCGCCTCGTAGGTCGCCATGGTACTATTGTCCTTCTGTCTCGTTACGTTCGTGTAGTAAAACCTCCACCTTCCATAGGACTTCGAGCTATCGACTACGTCCTAAGATATACGCAAAAGGGGCTCGTTTAATGAAAACCTATGGACAAGAATGCATTCAATGTTAAAACACGAACCTGCATTTCGGTTGAAAGCCAGATGTGTCTGAGTTGAGGAAACCGATCCCTTAACATCTGTCCTAAGCGCATGTACTCTTCGAAGCCGACCACTTCCATTTCGCACGCTTTGTCTCCCATTCTTACGTGCATGCTTAGCATCGGGCGTGGAATCCATGGTCTGCCGTTCGACCATGCGTACCTTTCGATATCGGACCTCTCTTGCTTAAAATCCTGAATAGAAGAAGACTCAACGTTCTTGATATGACGGTTTAAGTATATTCGGCGGCAACAACCGTAAGAATTTTGGGCTTTAACAAGCAACACCTTAGACGGCAGATCGCCCGAGGAGGACTCGAGGACCATTCTCGCAGCTTCATGTCCAAACGCTTCGTGCCTTGCAACGTTCATCAGGTTGCAAGTGTATTCCGTTCGAAACCTCATCAGATAACGAACGGCCTGAGAATTTCGTCCACATGTCAAAATTCGGAACATAGTCTCTCTCTCTCTCTCTCTCATATTTACCTACCTGAGCTCGCCACCACCGACGATCCATTTTGCGGTGATGAATCAACAAGCGGCCACTGATCTGAGTAGTCGGCTGCATTATGCTCCACGGGCTGCCCCAAACTCTGAGAACGAAGGTTTTCAAAGCTTTCTCGGAGAGAATACTTCCAACGCTATTTTAAACGAAACAACTCTTACCTAGGTATTTGTCCGGACCATATCTCCTTCGAAGTGTAGTTCTCTTTCACTGTTATTACGCCCTTCTCCACTGCCGCTCTGTCCTGAAGAAGCTCAAAAGCACGCTCTCTGCACTCTTCCGAAGTCTCCGCAAAGAAATAGCACGACCATCTCGACCTCGACGAACCTTCCGAGAAAGAAAATCATCGCTGCAGTTAGAAAACGAACATAAAAAAAAAAAAAAAGTATCGGTTTGTCTCAAGAACTGTACCTTTACAACCATCGTGATCAGCTCTGTTGAAGTAGTTCGTAACTAAAACCCGCCGTTCCCTAATAGCGATAGCGAGGAGGCCGCACATCCCGGCAATCTGCGCGCCGATGCCAAACCCGGGCAGTCTCTCCCAATCAGCCACGAGAAACTTAACGTTCGAATCTCTGCAGTTTAACGGATGCTGATGCAGCCATATGTCCCTCTGCGCTTTTCTTGTTAATGGGTAGTTATCCCCGTCGGCGCCTTCGATCTGAGAAGTTTGTTGGGAGGGCCCAATGTTAGCAATCTACATACGATTTTACAACGAAAATTCCCAGATTGTAAGTAAAAGTACCCACCCATGGAGGATAAGCTCCTTCGGAGATAATTCGATTCCTATTCCGTCTCAGCTGCTGCTCATCATCAGTCGATGAAGATGATAGCTCATCGAGCCTTCCTTTCCATATCGTCCATGGAGGGAAGCTTTCGTTATGAATTCGCTGGTCAAGGCGAAGATTCAATCCCGCTTTCTCCTTACAGTCCTCCAAGTGAGGAGCCTTAGGAGCATTCACGGATTTGCCGAGTAAATTATTACTCCATTCTGAGTATAGCTTGGTGACATTTTCTTCCATTTCAAGAACTTTACTATCCTTCGAAGGGTAATGCGTAACTTTTTCTTCTTCTTTCCCTAACTTATTATTGCATCCTCCATCTGCAGCATCTGTAAGGAAGAACACAGCAAAGAACTATCAAAAATGAATCTTCTTCTACTAACAGATGTAATTATTGGTCAATGGAGAAGGCTCGGCTTACTACTACTGATGAGCAAGGAGCGAACGTTCGAATTTGAGACGCCGCCGAAGGAGGTTAGGGCCGCCATGAACAGAGTGGTTAAGCAAATACCACAGAAGAATCCCATTACACAGATCTGACATGGGAAGGAGATGCTCATCTGATAAGCTTTTTGTGACACAGCTCTCTCTAAAGACTTGTGATTTAGTGCTGATGCCTCCATTTCTTTTCTTTCTTCCCTTCTTTCTTTGTTCTTTTTCTAACAATTGCAGTTACTTGGAAAGAGATGCCACCATGTTCATGTGCTTCTTCAACCAACTTTCAACTGTAATCACATGAAAGAGTCTTTCTACCTTAAAACAGTCTTGCCAGTCAACAGAAGTAAGTAACTGAAGAGAAAAAGAAACTAAAATTTGAACAATGGAAAGAAACTCAAGAACACAGAAGTAGTTAAAGCTTCGTTGTTAGGGCACAACCCATAACTGTTTTTTCTCAAACAAAGCAACCAAATATAGAAAGAAAAAAAGCAAAGAAATTATTACCAAAGGGAGAAGAAATTAGACGAAAGAAAAAGCTAATGAAACACAAAAAAAAAAAAAAAAAAAAGGCAACCTGCAAAAAGCCACACGTGTCATGAATATTCAGCCCAGAGAACAACTTGCAAAGCTACACAAAAATTGCAAGACAACTCAGAGAAGAAAGGGACTGAAAATAACAAAAGAAAACGAACCCAGCAAATAAAAACAATAGGGAGGACCACCACCTTAGTTCGGACAAACAAAGCAATAAAAAAAAGATCAGATTTTTCTGCTATGTTCTTCGAGCCCAGAAAAAAGGAAAGGGACAAAGATGGAGAGAGATAAAGCCTAATAAGAGAGGCAAGAAGGCCAAAGCATGTGGAACTTGGAAACCCTATAAATATTTTACTATATTCGAAAAAAAGTCCAAAGCTTGCCAACAAAATAAGCCATACTCTGACCCGACAATACAGATCACAAAATCCCTTCCCAACATTCACAGAGTTGTTTTCTTGGGAAAGAAAAACCCAGGGAAGTGCTTGCTATAGTTAGTAGTAACGTACGTAACTATGTATAGCCTCGCCAGTTGAAGACATTACTGCGTAGAGCTTTCCATCGATTAAACTGTTGGGTACAAACTCAATCTCACATCGGGTAATTCGAAGGCGGATCAATAGTTTATAAGCTTGTGGGTTACTCCCTCTATTGCCAATTGATTTTAGAGTGGAACCCACCAGGCTTATAGGGTTGGGACGGTTCGGGTTGATTCGATCCCTTACATAAACTATGTAATTATCATTGGAGTATTAGTTGAAAATGAAAGGTGACTTTCGGGTGGGATTTGTTTTATGCGCATTGCTTCAATAGATGGGAAAAAGAAAGGAATATATTCGTAGAGATGTCCCATCTTCATCATCCTAAGCTGTATATTCTTTTTCCTTTGTGTAGTTATTATTTAATTTCCAGGTAACCGAAGAGTACCATTGAATTAAGATTTAACGTTCATTTTAGGGTTGACTTTGATAGTCGTTCGTTTTACATCAACATGAAACTGTCTAGTTAATAGCTTTTCTCATTTATTATTTAGTATATAGTCAGTAGTCATATTACGAAGAAAGAAAAGAAAATGGGTCAACTTTCATTTTGGGTATCTCCATTTCACTTTTATTATAGACCTAAAAGCTTAGCTTAATAAGCTTGGTAGATCATATTTTAATTTTTTTTTTAATTTTATATATTTTATTTTTAAGGCCTACCTCATAGTTAAACTGGTTTCTTTTCTTATCAGGCTTACTCGCATTTAAGCTTGTTTTACATTTTTTTTTTATCTACATGTAACCTTCTTTTATAGGTGGTCGTGAGATTCATACCGACGAGATATATATGAATTCTAATACCATGTTAAATAATCAATAAGTTCAATTATATTTTGTTGACATCCACTAATCATCTATTCTATTTTATTATTGGTGAAAGTCACTTAAAAACTATCTCAATCTCATCTGTCAAATTTTTAATTTATTTATAATTTGATCCTTTAATTTTTTATTTATTTTGATTATATCACAGAAATTATTATTTTTTTTTTTTGCTTTTGTATAGTGTTAAAACAATCCTTAATTTCAGATAATTAAACATTTTAAATTATAAATAAAGTTTAAAATATAAAATAATATATATGTATGTATATATTAATGTACCCGAGTGTGCTTGGAATACTACTAATAATTAAGCGTACATCTCCTATTCGTTCAACAAAAAAATTATTATTATTATTATTTGAAAAGAAAGTAAATAAAATGCAAAACCCGAAAATGCCATCATCAACATAAATCTCAATATATTTAAGTTGATAACAATTATACATTAATATTATTAAAAAATACAACAGCTATAAGTATGATTAAATAACAGTAAAGGAGCTTCATTCTCAATATCCCTTTTCAAATTACTATTTCTCGTTTTGGTTACTTCCTAGCTACTCTGCCAGGTGTTCCGCCCAACCTGCTTTTTTATTTAATAAATACTATAATCAGTATCACCTTCTCAATCTCAATTTACATTAATCATATCAAATAACACTATAATTACGAATTCCAAAAACCCCTTTTACAGTTTACAAAACGTATTCTTTTTTTTTTTATTATCATATCGAGCACCTTTTTCAGAGAATGCTTTTTTGTTCTAAACGATACTTCTTTTTTTTTTCATTATGTAAAACAAAGAAACATAATTAACTGCTCAATCAATAGTGACGAGAACTACAGCAGGGTATCCGCGGCTTTACTATGACTATGAGTAGGCGCATATTAGCATATAAAAAAAGTGGCCATAAATTTCAAAATATATTTACAATAATCAAACAGTGTTTTTTTTTTTAAATCATATGTAAATTACAACAATCGTCTGCCAATTTCAAATATAGGTGTATATAGATAGATATATACACATGTATATTTTTTTCTTTTTATCAATGAGGAGGGGCTCAGTGTCTAAACATAGCATAGCATTATAGCATACATAACTTTGTTGTGGAAGAAAACTTGAGTTTCCTCCATATATATATATATATATATATATATATCCCCTAAATATCGGCGTGGGCTTGCGCCACACAGACCTAACGGAGACACTTAATTACACCACACACTTAAATGATGAGACTAATCCCCGGGGTCATATGAATAAGTCACAGGGGTCAGATGAATAAGTCTCAAATCCATCTGACAACGATACCCATGAAAAATAAATCTCATGGGACTATTCAAGGAAATAAAACTTGAGTTTCCTTATATGGACATAACATTTCTTATTATTTAATTTTAAATATTTTCCACCCATCAAATTAAAAATCTTATCGTAGTTATCACTTCGAAACAAAGAGTGTAACTTGTAAAACCATTCCAATCAAGAAAGAAATATCATCAACCAGACAAAATCAAAATTCCTTCAACATGACTATTAACGTAGATGGGAAATGATTATCACCAACCACACAAATATAAACACCTTGATAGAGATATGTAACAAATATCAACATAAAGTTAAAATCAACTAAAAAGGGCAAAGAAGAAAATAAACACAATTGTTATAAACTGTTGCAACCTTAATAATCATGGCACGGTATTCAGTGCTCGATCACAATCGAGCCTCACTAGTTATTGGCAACCTTAATTATGACAGACACTCTTTGAGAAAAAGCTATGTGCTTTTGAGGTTGTTTACTTTAGCTTCAAGATAAGGGTTGTCCCCACTTTTCCATAGTAGAGAAATATCATATTATAAAACTCACAAAAAGACACACAAACTTCTACGAGTAAAAAGTGATATTCAATCGATTACATAGAATGAAAAGGGGGAAAAAAAGACAAATATGCTATGATAAGGGGAATGAAATAGATGGGATATGTAATATGAAAAGGAATACCTTATTCGTTTAAGTAGAAAATCAAGATTAGTGCAAAGGTGCTAAGTTTCCTGGAAGAGTCTCCTAATCTGATCCACTGATGCGGCCACTAATGTAACTGGACAGCGCTTGTACTGTAACCATAAAAATTAAGTATTATATACATATATATATATATACATATAGATAACAAAGATGAAGGGAAGGGACAAATTTAAAAGTCGAAAAAATAAATGTTACCTGACTGACATATCTGAATATACAAGTATAGCAGAAGACAAATCCCGATGCAGCCAATACTGACGGATTTTCGCGCTTTGCCGAGCAAATGGGGCATAGAGTTTTATCGGGAGGAAGAGGAATCCCTTCATCGGCAACCTGTTTAAAAGTTTATACATATTGTAATTAATTCATTGATTATCTCTTAGCGTTCCACAATCGAATTTCAATATGGATGACTTTGGGCTGGCATTAACAAAATCCTGAAGCAGAATGATTGTTCTTTATCTAATTAACAGCGTGCAAAACACTTCGATGTATATATGATGTTATGTTAATGAAAATCCTCTCACAAGTCAAACATATTGCAATTGGCAAGCATTACAAAAATGAAAAAATTGACCTTTGGAGGAGGAGGTGGCGGTGGTGGCGGATACACCGTAGGAGCAGACATTCTTTCTTCTGCAGATTGATACCACCATTCCATCATCTGCACGTTGGCGAAATACATATTAATATATGCATATAAACATATATTTATATCTAGTTATAAGATGAATATATGTATATATATATATAATAAAAAGTAGATATTAACATCTTCCAATACAACCACACGAGAGATTGGAGGACATAAAACTGTTGGGCATCAAAGAGTAGAGTAGGGTGTAGAGGACTTTCTTTAAAGATAAAAACTGCAGCAATCAGACCAGTCTGAGCATAATCAAGAACCGCATATGCACAGCTGAGCAGTCCACCTTGTACTGCCTGGGATGGAAAAGCGGCAGTTAACAATAAACGGATTTTCAGTATTAGCAAAATCACTAAACAGATCCGTTTTACAAATAATATATGGCATAAATTGCACCTTTAGCCAAGGGGGGCCACGGAGCCGCTCGCGTTCACGGCTTCTTATCTTCGAAATTCGCGATGATGTATCCATCTATCTCGCACCACAAAGTTCATGCTTACAATACTTGATATGAATAAGAAGATATGGGTAATAATATTATCACGAAGGTAATTAAAAAAGAAATTTGAGATTACAATGACATGACCAATAGTATGAATTAATTCTCCAGATAATTCAAAACACAAAATCCACGTAGAGAAAAATATGAAGATTGTCAGACGTAAAGAAAATCCACGGACGAACATTTTTGAAGATCAGACGACAAGGTTTTTTAGTGGTATTCCAACTTACCTGTATATGGTACAAACATCAACACTATAACACACAAGCCTTTTGATACTCAAGAATAACTATTTTCAAAACTTCAATGAGGGAT
The DNA here is from genome assembly GCA_028392965.1 of Lindernia subracemosa. Taxonomy (NCBI): domain Eukaryota; kingdom Viridiplantae; phylum Streptophyta; class Magnoliopsida; order Lamiales; family Linderniaceae; genus Vandellia; species Vandellia subracemosa. The sequence continues at coordinate 206,296 of JAQPCC010000152.1, read as the reverse complement.
TTTATAGTTCATATAATTAATTACCAGCTCCTGTCCAGTGGCTCGACAGACATGAATGCCAAGTACATGTAATCCCAGAGAGTAGAATCCAGTGGCATCCAACAAATACAACAGCTGGTAAGCGAAAGAAAATCCTGCAAAAAACAGACATATAGTCATGGTCAGAAGATATGTCAGAAGGAAACTGAAACTACTTCACTCGCCCATCAAAATCCAAAGACATTTCTATATTCTACATTATAAACAAGAATCCCATAAATTTGATGACTATGATGCTACATGGAACATCCCTTCCAGCACGTAGTCATGGTCAGAAGATATTTCAGAAGGGAAGCGAGTTTACTCCCCCATCAAAAGCATCCAAATTCTACATTATAAACATGAAATCCATAAGTTAGAAGACTATGATGCTACGTGGACCTTCGCTTCCAGCATGTATCCATGGGTAGCAAGCACCTATAATCTTCTGCAGCTTCTTCGCCAGACGTGGTCTACTCGATGGCTCAACAACCAAGTTTTCTCTAGATGCAAAAGAGTAATCATCCCCACCATAGTCAGTGCCACCAAACCCCTCACCACCATCTCCCCATAGACTAGCACGTAGAGTAGCTTCCCTTTCCTTATTGTACACTGATTGAAGTTTTGACTTCAAATATGGCAAAAGAACCTGCAATCAGTGACACATGATTGACAACCGCACATCACACGTTAAGAAAACATTAACCAAATTTAAGGAACTCGTGTAATTATTGAAACTTGAAAGTCGGATATTACATCGCAAATACTAAAACGAGCCGATAAACATTGAATGAGTCTACTCAAGCAAACACCTTATTCAGCATCAGCATTAACAGTTAAACCAAATACCTCCAAATAGAAACAATTTTGCCGTTCCGAATAATTAAAACCACTTTCTCACCATAACCACGACAGATAGAACTTTCTGACGCTTCTGCAAACCAGTGTGTTCGATGTCATCGGAAGACACTGAACCGCTCTTCTTTATCCTAACCCTAACAGCTCTTCTCCGCAATCCATACAAAGACTCCGCGAAAGAAGCTTCTAAAGGAATCAAAACACAAATCATTCTTTTTATCTAGGGTGAGCAGCAAATTGCACAAACACGATGCTAATGCTACTGACCTGTGGTGCGCAAGCTGTGAGTTTCAAGCACAAGCATCAATAGAGCAAAACACTCATCCTCGTAGTCTAAGATTTTGTGGAAGAAGGATCTTCTCAATGCGAACACCTAAAACAAGCACCGTATATTCCTCCAAATTAAATAACGAAGGGATAACACGCGCGCGCAAACACACACACACACAAAAACAAGAGCAATATGTATATCGTACGCCAAGAGAGTAAGTGAGGGCGGCGCGGAGACTCGACGGCAGCTGCTGAGCGGCGGCCATCTCGAAGAACGTCGGCCGCGTCCCCTGACCTCCGACTTGGAACAACATCCTTGAACTGTGCGCTTTGCTTCTTCTGTATCTGTTCCAACAATTAATCAAATTTGTTATTGGTCACCGTGTAAAGTAAATGTTCTGATTTTGATTTCAGGCCCCAAAAAAAGGTCTCGAACAAAGAATTGAGGATTAAAACATAATTATCCCAAAATAATGGGAAATTTCCTTTCCCTTTAAATTTTGCGTATCTATACTGTATCTATACCTTTATATAATTGACGACCGCTTTAATGGTGTGGCAAATTCAAATTGATTTATTATGATATTCTTAATTACTATTTTACCCTTAATCTTCAAATTTATTTTTACCCCAAAAGTCATATTTTTAATTTATAAAACATATTTTTCAATTAAAATTAATATTATAATTTCATATTATAAAAATAATTTTATATTTTGTTTATATTTTAAGCACGCATCGAGTGTGCGGGAAATACTAGTGTTAAGAGAGTAGGAATATCATCAAATTGATTTGGAATGTTAATGTTAATTACTATTTACCCTCAATTTTCACATTTATTTCTATTATATTAATGCACACGCATATGAGTGTGCGTAAAATATTAGTTTCCTTTATATTGTTAAAAACACAAAATTACAGTACATCTGAAACGCAAAAATACACTACCCCTTTGAGATGTAGTGTAAATTTGTGTTGTGAACAATATGGTTAATTACATTTTTAGTCTTGTATATTAAATAGGTAACTTTTTAAGGACACTTAAATTAATGGTAACAATTTTAGTCGTGTAAGTATCAAAATTGAAATAATTTATGAACACAAGTAGCAATTTTAGTATTGTAAGTATCAAAATTGGAGCAATTTCAGGATAGTTAAAATGTAAAACCTAATTTCAGCCCGAAATATATACACGTGACGTACTGATTTGGACAAAAATTGTTCCATATCTTCCAATTAAACGACGGCGCATAAGTTAAAAAAAATAAAATAAATAAGAGCTTAATTGAAGGAAAGATAAAAACAAATTTTAGTCCTATGAAGTAATTTTAGGATAGTTAAATCCGAAAACTTAATTTCTGCCCGAAATTCATATACATGGTGCCGGAGATGCTGACTTTGACTATGATGTAGCACTTAATTGGAGGAAAGAGAAAACAAATTAAGTCCACGTCAATATCTCTGGCGCAACATCTATAAATATCGGGTTAAAATTAGATTTTCACGTTTAACTGTCCTAAAATTGCTTTAATTTTTATACTTAAATGACTAAAACTGGCACTCTTAACTTAGGTGTCTTTAAATTTCTTCTTTTTGATACTTACAGGAATAAAATTACTACCATTTGTCCTTAAAATACAACCCCATCTAACATACATGACAAAAAATATAATTATGCCATGAACAATATTACAATAATATTTATCAACCTTAACATAGTGTTATACTTTTTATTTTTCTTTTTCTTTTTTACTTTAAAACTTATTTTAATTATACTTAAAATATTTTATATCATTATAATAAAACTAAACTTTTATACAAGTTATTTTTTATTATTTATTTTCATTTTCATTCTTAATAGATTTTAGGGAAATTTCGGTTGGTAACCCTGTGTTTAAGGCTCGTCGATGTCCAAAGTTATTTTCAATTTCGGTTGGTACCCCTATGTTTAAGCCTTTTTCAGGTGGTGTCCAAAGTATTTTTCAATTCCGGTTGGTAATCCTGTGTTTAAGGCTTTTCCAGTTGGTGCCCAAAGTATTTTTAGATTCCGGTTGGTAACCCTAAGTTATGACAAAACATAAACTCGCGATTTTAAAAGACTAAAAAATGAGATTTTTAGGTGTAGGCATGTTAGTTGCTAACGGAATTATAGAAAACATACAAAATTGTTCATATAACTAAAGATCTCATTTTTAGTCTTTTAAAATCGCGGGGTTATGTTTTGTCATAACTTAGGGTTACCAACCGGAATCTAAAAATACTTTGGGCACCAACTGAAAAAGGCTTAAACACAGGGGTACCAATCAGAATCGAAAAATATGATGGGCACTAACTGGAAAAGGTTTACATACAGGGGTACTATACGGAATTGAAAATAACTTTGAACGAAAAGCCTTAAACACAGAGTTATCGGTCCGAATTTCGCTAGATTTTATTGCACACGCATCATCGAGTAATACAAACAAATCACATTTATTATCCGAAAGTAACAGAATTCAATCATCTATACCTTTATATAAAGGCTAAGGGGCTTATTGATGTGGCATTCTATTTAAATCTGAGTCATTCAATTTATTTATAATCAACGATTGTGATTAGCCTTGACATGATAGTAACTGTCATGGTAGTCAATTTCAATTATTAATTACTAATTTACTCTTATTTTGATTTTAATTCATATATTTACCATTTTACCCTTCAAATTTTAAATTTATTATATTTATATCCTTAAAAACCAATTTAATCTTTTTATATATCTAAAAATAATATATAATTATATTTTAAATTATAATTTTATCAATTAAATATTTTAAATACATATAAACTAATTATATATTTATATATGATAGCACATACATCATTTAAAATACTAGTAAATAGTATTGTTTTGGAGAAAAATAAAGGGTATTATCAATATTTTATATTTCAATCACTCATTCGTACATTTTGTTTCGGATTTCTTCATCAGTCCTTCAAGAGAAACAGAAACCCTAGCAGGGACCTCAGTTCAGTAAATTCAACCGCCCTGAACGACGTTAACATCCTTGATTCGAACCGTAGCATTTGGTCCCGCTTTAATTCAGTCGGGTTGTCGATTAATCGGAAAATTTAGTGGGAGAATCGAAAAGGGGTAGCGCAGATGAGGATTATGATAAAAGGTGGTGTGTGGAAGAATACGGAGGATGAAATCCTCAAAGCTGCTGTGATGAAGTATGGGAAGAATCAATGGGCTCGAATTTCATCGCTTCTTGTGAGGAAATCGGCTAAGCAGTGCAAAGCGAGGTGGTACGAGTGGCTTGATCCATCTATCAAAAAGGTGTGCTTTCTATGTGCGCACTTTGCATTCTTGTTTGTGGGTTAACGAAATCTATTCGACTTTTGAAGCAGTGTAGGGAGTGTTGCCGGCATGACTTTGTTTTTTTCAAATCTCACCATTGTTAGATTGCAGTGCGTGGAAGTTTCTCTACGTTAATGGAATTTGATAAGAACGCCATTCGAATATGTATGAACTTATATTTAAAGCATCAATCATCAATTCTTGTTCTTCATAGTTAGTCTACTTAATAAGAAAGTATTATTGCATGCTTCTTTATGTTCTTAAAGATATTTTATATAAAATAAAATAGCTAATTTGTTCGAATTCTATGATTCATCTGTCTTGTCTCTTATTTGATTGATTACACATGAATTTCTGTATAATTTCAGACCGAGTGGACTCGAGAAGAAGACGAGAAACTCTTGCATCTTGCTAAGCTCATGCCCACGCAATGGAGAACCATTGCCCCGATTGTGGGGCGCACTCCATCTCAGTGTCTAGAACGGTATGAGAGGCTACTCGATGCTGCTTGTGCTAAGGATGAGAATTACGAGCCTGGTGATGATCCGCGTAAATTGCGTCCTGGGGAAATAGATCCTAATCCAGAATCCAAACCCGCTCGACCTGATCCTGTGGATATGGATGAGGATGAGAAAGAGATGCTTTCTGAAGCCAGGGCTAGGTTGGCAAACACACGAGGGAAGAAAGCGAAAAGGAAAGCCAGGGAGAAGCAGCTTGAAGAGGCTAGGAGACTTGCTTCGTTGCAGAAGAGAAGAGAACTGAAAGCTGCTGGTATTAATATCCGACGAAAGAAGAGGAACAGAAGGGGCATTGACTACAATGCTGAGATCCCTTTTGAAAAGAGGCCACCGCCTGGATTTTATGATGTTGCTGATGAGGATCGTCCGGCTGAACTAGTCCAGTTTCCTACCACTATTCAAGAACTTGAAGGCGAACGAAGGGCCGATGTAGAAGCTCGGTTAAGAAAGCAGGATATTGCAAGAAATAAAATAGCTCAAAGACAGGATGCTCCTGCGGCAATATTGCAAGCCAATAAGCTTAATGATCCCGAATCTGTTCGAAGAAGATCTAAACTAAATCTGCCTGCACCTCAGATTCCAGACCATGAATTGGAGGCAATTGCAAAAATTGGTATTGCTAGTGATCTTGTTGGTAGTGAAGAGCTAACAGAAGGAAATGCTGCTACACGTGCGCTTCTTGCAAGTTATGCACAGACACCACGACAGGGCATGACTCCAATGAGAACCCCTCAAAGAACCCCTGCAGGAACGCATGATGCCATCATGATGGAAGCCGAGAACCAACGCAGGTTAACTCAGTCGCAGACTCCCTTGCTCGGCGGGGATAATCCAATGTTGCATCCGTCTGATTTTTCTGGAGTTACTCCCAAGAAAATGGATATTGCAACTCCAAATCCTCTATTGACGCCTTCCTCAACTCCTGGAGGCGCTAGTCTCACTCCTAGAATTGGCATGACGCCTTCACGTGATGGGTATTCAGTTGGTATGACTCCAAGAGGAACCCCAATGAGGGATGAGCTGAACATCAATGATGTTGATATGCTTGAAAATGGTAAATTTCGGCAGTCCGACTCAAAAAAGCAAATACTTTCTGGATTGAAAAATCTTCCCCAGCCCAAGAATGAGTATCAAATAGTTATTCAACCTCCTCCTGAGGATGATGAAGAACCAGCAGAGAAGATAGAGGAAGATATGTCTGACCGGATTGCTAGAGAGAAGGCCGAGGAAGAAGCAAGGCATCAAGCTCTACTGAAGAAGAGATCCAAAGTACTGCAAAGGGAGTTACCGCGACCTCCTTCTGCTTCTTTGGACCTTATCAGAAACTCTTTGATTAAAGGAGATGGCGACAAGAGCTCATTTGTTCCACCAACGTTGGTTGAGCAGGCTGATGAATTGATAAGAAAGGAGCTTCTATCTTTGCTAGAACATGATAATGCAAAGTACCCATTTGATGAAAATTCCACCAAGGAGAAGAAGAAAGCTGCAAAACGTGCTGTAAATGGTGCAGTTGTACCTCTGATCGAGGAATTTGAGGACAATGAACTTAAAGAGGTATGATTATTTTTGAAATCTAATTTGGTTTCTTTTTTCACTTCCATACATTTTTGCTTCTGTTGCATATACTTTGATTTACCACTTGGTTGTGAACTCATGGATAAGTAATTAAATACATATGTTGTTTAAGATGTAGTGTTTTAATCGAATGTGGTAAATGTGTTGGAATTGGCCAATTGGGTGGTGGTTGTCGCGTCAGACCTTACGGAATAACTGCTTCTTTGCCGTAACAAGTATTCGAATTTCTACATTGTTCTGTTACTTCCTTTTGGGTGCTCTATGAAGGACAAATGTTTCTCCTGGCCTTTCATTTGAAATATATGATCGGACTTACAATTATTTGTGCAATTTACTTATATGCTACATCCGTGCAGGCTGATGAATTAATTAAAACTGAGGCGCAATTTCTACGGGTTGCAATGGGCCACGAAAATGAACCTCTCGAGAAATTTGAGGAAGCACACATGACATGCTTAAATGATATTATGTTCTTCCATACGCGTGATGGCTATGGCTTATCAAGTGTTGCCAGCAATGCAGAGAAGGTTGCTGCCCTCCAAAACGAATTTGAAAATGTGAAGAATAAGATGGACGAGGAGACCAAAAAAGCGCAGAGGCACGAGCAGAAGATAAAAGTTCTTACCAACGGCTATCAAGTAAACTTTTCTGCAACCATTATTTGACGAAACTCTGTTTTATAATCTGTCACCTATATTCTCCTCAACATCTGGGCTTTAGAATCTGTAATTACATCGAAAATGGTATCCACAAACATTTGAGAACTCTTCTTCTTCTCCGTCTGCTGTTAGATTCTAAGGAAGTTATTCCATCTGTGCATAATGATTACAGAATTCCAAGATACTTTTTCGTGCAAATAGGATCACCATAAATTATATCACAGAATCTGGTTATATAAGGTGCTTGGATTGGATCTGATTAGTGACGTGTAATGTGGTGATTATAAATACCGTTGAATGAATTCTAACGTGGAATTTTTACCATATATCAGATGCGAGCTGGAAAGCTATGGCTGCAAATCGAGGCAACTTTCAAACAGATGGAGACGGCGGGAACTGAACTCGAGTGCTTCCAAGCGTTGCACAGGCAAGAGCAGTCTGCAGCACAAAGCAGGATCGGCAACCTCTGGGAAGAAGTTCAGAAGCAGAAGGAGCTCGAGCGCATTAATCAGAAGCATTACGGTGATTTATTACAAGAAGTAGAAAAGCTTCAGCGTTTGATAGATTCCTACAGACAACAAGCGGAAAGAGAAGAGAACCAAGACGGCGCGCCGGCCATGACCGTATCTGAAGCTGATCAAGGGATTGAGCAAGAGCTTCAGACATCTGCAGTGGAAGTTACTGCGGCGAACCAAACTGTCTTGGGGATCGATGAGGTGTCGAATCAATCTGTTCGATCAGATGCGGGGCCCGAACATGAAACGATGCAGGTTGATTCCACTGGAGAAACTGCTGCTACTCCGATGGATGATGACACACTTAGATGAGTGCAGAACGTAGTAGATGTTATTTTCGTCAATGAGTACAAAACATTTGGTCCCTATGACGAGGCTGCAACTTCATGATATTTATTACACATGCTGCTGTGGTCATTGAAATGTGAGAAAAGCTTAACTCTTAAGATGGTGTTGTTTTGCTTTTATATGGAAAATGTGACGACGCTTGAATCTTGGTTTGGCCTCTTGATGTTTCGTTTTCTAGGAAGTTAAGTAAAGATGGTGCAGAAGTAACTCAATAAACATAGTATGGTGAACTAAAGATCATATGGTCAAAAGGGAACTTTGAGAATACTTGTGGGACAAAAAAGCTACGCATTGACACTACAGAGATGTAATTAATAATGTCATAACCTTCTTACAAACCTAGCAAGAAGTAATCGGTTGGCAATCGGCGAAAACTAGCAAAGCTCTTAGCTTTCGCAAGAATTCCACGAGGAAGACTAGTTCGGACTTACGGGGACATAAATTATACTGATGGGATTGAAGATATGCTGAATCCATTTCTCCTTCCCATTCAAAACTGGTACTCAATGCGCTTCACCAGCTAAACCTTGAAATTTGGACAGCTCATGAAATTCGATATGTATGACTCAAGCTAAGTGCTTGGTGAAAAGTGCAAATGTCTATAAAGAATATGATGCACAAATCCAATCTAAAGGTTAAGCCAAAAGCAGGCCAACAAACAAGTAAATGAAAAGATACTCACCAAAGTAGAACTCAAAAGGGAGCTTCAAGTGATTCATCCCACACATCAGTACTTCCGTTAGAGGCGTCCTCAGCATCTTCCTCCATTGAAAGTCGGATGTATTCTCTGTGAGCAAAGCGGTCCCATTCCGTCAAATGCGGGTTCTCGCGCTCCTACGTGGGAGTCAGTGGAAAAATTAAGGTCGTGACCTCTCCAAAAATTGGTTCTAAGAAAAACATGGTAGCCATGTTTGTGAGAATAGATTTTACCTGGCGAATTAAAAATGGATCACGAGTCTCAAAAGCCATGAACTTGTTAAGGTTGAATAGGATATTGAAGACACTGCTGGCTAGTTTTTTTCCTTTGAAATCGCGTAAGGTAAAGTAGTGTTCATCCTGCAAAAAATATAAGTTGATTGTTAAACAAGGTTAAGACAGGGAAAGAAATGTTAATTGCATTAATCTGTTACGACCTTTTCTAAAGCTAAACACTGAATCAAATTAAGATGAATTAAACCAAAAAACAAGATAACATTCTCTATGGAAGTTCACCTCTGGATGAATCATGTCAAATATCTGGCATAAAATGTCCTCAAAGAGAACAGGTTCTTGGGACATACACTCTATTCTGTGCATCTGCTCTTCAAAAAAGAATTGTATTTCACTCCTTGTAATAACACCATTCCCATCTAAGTCTACACACTTGAACCTGAGGAACAATCAAGAAAAATAAAACGAACTAAAAAATGTTGAATAAAACGGATGAACCGAATAAACCAAATTAACCCATCCATTTTTTTTTTTGTTGCCAATACCAGGACCAATAAAGTGGTAATGTTGTGAAAGGAAGTAACAAAGCGAAAACATAAGAGGACAACGTAAAGAAGTGGGTTGAACACAACTTTTTTAAACGACTTCAAATTCAAATTTCTAAAAACTACTGGAACATAGAGAGCACCATTGATACATGAAACTTATACAGGGTATTTTTATTCCCTATTTTTCTCATGCTCCCACCCCAAGAATCGTATCATTCATCCATGGATAGTAAGTGTAACTGATCATGAAACAGCTCAGATCTCTTTCCAAACTACCAATGCACGGAAAATGTTTAACAATTACTGCAAAATGTAGTCTCTCCTAACTAGATGTTCACAAAAATTTGATAAGAGTTACTCATATTGAATTCTTGATGTTTCATTTATTCTCTGCAGAGGATAGACCACAACCCTCACAAAATATGAAGTAACCCATCACAGCTCCTCAATCATCAATAAACAAGCAATTAATAACTAGTTAGTATTATGTAAATGGTAAGACAACTTCACTTCACTCATCATCCCAAAAGAGATCCACCGAAACGAAAAAAAGTAGTGCATAGTAACTAATTAATACTGATTTGCTCATTCAAATTCACTAACCAGTACTCAAGGCTAAGTTCAGATGATTTATCCTCCTCTGACAATATGAAATAAACGAAGTCTTCATATCCCATCTTTCCTTCAACCTTACAAGTGAACTTTCTTGGAACCTTACGAATTCAAATAATAATTAATATTACTCAAAGGTTAATAAAATGCTGCTAAAATGATATTTCAGTAACTTTTTTAACAGAGAAGGATGACAAGGAAACACAGACCTGAGAGAATATTCTATCAACAATCCTGTAAGTTAGTGCATGGTTTCCATATCTGATGAGATTTTCTTTGTCAATCAAAAAGTCGTGATCGGTGTCCAGCTCCCAGAATTTGCAATATATCACATAAAAGTGTTCATAGGAGAAATACCTGTTATAAGGATAATATAGTGGGGGAACAAAAACGGAACAATGTTCAATACGGATGTTGAAGTGGAGGCAGGTAAATGCAAGGGAATATCATATGACCGAGAAACATAAAATCTCCCACAAGACATTACATTTCTTCCATACATTCACCAGAAAGAGAAAGAATATAAAATTTCGAAAATAAAAAATTCTGGAAGCCATATATATGCATAATGCGTTTGGCCATTTCCCCATTCAGTTATCTCTCCTTGAAAGCACAAAATTTGGTATTTCCCTAATTTTACAATTTACAGTTAAAAGCAGGTTGCCTGGAACATCAAATGGTTGCATTACCACAAAGTATTCAAACAAAATCAAAATAAACAACATCAGTAATAACCTTAACACTTTGTTAATGTCCTCTTCTTCATCTGCTTGTTGCATTGCAGCAGTTAAGTTTGAACGTTTCAACTCTCTGAGGGTAAGATGACCATTGCCCAATCTATTCACATAATAGTATATTCTGTATATAACAGTCTCAGCTGTACATAATAACAAAAGAACAGTTATTCACCCAAAAGATTTGAAAAACAGATATTTTCAAAAGAAAATAAATACAAAAAATTAGGGAATCCATATATCACAAGCTCCCTGTACCATGCCTGCCATGTATATAATATAATATATAATAGAGAGAGAGAGAGCCTACAGTATCTTTCTTGGAATTCAGGGGTATTCTGTAGGAACTCCAACCCTGGATGAGTATCCAAAAGTTCTCGAAGAACTGGTTTGAAGTCATCCTATGTAAAATTAACTCTTAAAATAACATGACGCAATATTTCATATAATTTGCCAAAAATAAGTTCATAAATTGTTATTAGTCTACCTGAACCAAGTATCTGCTGTCGGGTTGTTTCAAGATTGAGTAAACTTGTGTCGCTACGTCTTTTGTCAACATGTTTCTATTGATCCAATAGTCAACAAATGCATCCCTGATAACATACAATAAATTATGGGGCAGGATATACACCCACTTTTCAGACATTTTTTCTCCGTTAGGTTGTTCAGTTATTAACCATGCGCTTAAATGAAGGGAAATGATAACAGTCCGCACTAAACGGAAAAAAGTGATTTCAGGATCAAGGCAGGAGAAATTAAAAAAAAAATTACCTAGTCACCAAACCAGTGGAATTGGCATCAATCTTCGTGAAAAGAACTGTGGAGAAGAATGATGGAAGCTTGCAAAGTTCTTGTGTTAATGGTTTGAATTCTGAAGCCCAGTGGATATGCAATTAAACAAAGAACAATTACAATCAGAATGCAGGCCGTAAGGAAAGAAAAAAACAAAATGTGCCATCTAAACAACCAACACCAACAATTGGTACATTAATTGTTGCAAGTCCAGATGACTAGATAGTAAATAATATATGGAACATCAAATCATAAGAAACAATAAGTTAAAATGTAGTTGACCTCACCTTGAATCTGGAGGCCGGCTGCGTGACCATAAAAAAATTGATTAATCCTATACAAGCATCGCTCTTTCAATTCATTTGATGGTGAAAGCCCATTCCGGAAATAGAACTGCATTTACTAAAATTACGATTGGAACATCAATAACAGTAAAAACAACAATAGAAAAAAAGGAGCAGTTTAGTTAAACTGTAGAGAATTGTACAAGATATGAATGACACAGAACCTGAGGTATAAGCTCCTTTGGAGTTTCATTCACCACCTTCAGGGGAGAACCTAAAATAGATGGGCCAAGCCTCGGTTTCGCAATCCGAGGCGAACCTGGTGAACTTCTCGGAGAAAGCGGCGGTGTGCTCACAGAAGGAAACATTGAAGGCATCGAATTGGCAGCTGCAGCATTTGGGCTCGATGATGCCTCAGACACCTTAAGCTGAACTCCGCACTTTGCATTATTGAGCAATGATTTCACCTGCAGTTTGCATTTCGCATCTTATTCATGTCATTAATCTAGAAAATCAACAGCTCCTCGTCGACAGAAAATCGATAGATCTACTTAATCGACCGAAAATTAACATAATCACCATAGAACTGGTTTCAGGAAGCGATAACCACGCATCAAACAGCTTCTCAGCGACATGTCGATTGTCTTTGATCGCAAAACACGGCATTTCCTGAAGCTGCAACAGCTCGTGATCGAGGCACGCCACATCACCTTTGGAATCCATATCCGTATCTCTCAAAAAAGATAAAAATTCAAAGCTTCTTCCAACGCAAAATGCAGCAAATCCTATGAAGTTTAACCTAATAACCGATAACGTTTGCGCTTTATTTCTTTGCAGTCACGGATCTCTGTACATTACAAATTGCATCAGATAGAAGGTAATGCTAAAGATCTATAATACGTATATAGGATCGAAACCCTAAGATTCGTCTCAGAAGTGAGATCGGAGAGCACGACTTTTTCGGAATGATCAGAGCAATGGTGTGTTACTGAGTTGAAGCTGGGAAGGAATGGATCAACATATCTATAGTATATATTAAAAGAGAGCAGTAACAACTACCAAATTAATTTGATATGACACTTAAATTACTATTTTACCCTTAATTTTCAAATTTATTTCAATTATACCCAAAAATCATATTTTTAATTTTTAAAAAATAATTTACAAATAAATTATAATTTGATATTATAAAAATAATTTTATATTTTATTTATATTTTAAGCACATGCATCGAGGGTATGGAAAATACTAGTTTATGATTATGAATTTGGAAAGTGTAATATGAATTAACTATTAAGGAACCTTTCAACGACCTGATTGAAAGCATATAACAAACTAAAGGACCTAATATAAATAATGACAAACTCTCAGGACCTAAGCCCGTAAAAATCATATGGGCCCGAGACTATTGGTGAAGTGGCCCGTAACAGCCCAGTGGACTGTTCATAAGATATTATATGACGTATTTTAGTTGTTTTTTATGTTAATTTAAGCGACAAAACCCAAAATGGTCTTCAATGTTTACCCATGTGCACCAATTTAGTTCTAAATATTTTGTCTGAACTAATTTAGTCTCCGATGTTATCGATTTTGGACCACTTTGGTCCTTTCATCACGATAAACGTCAATTTTAACGGAAATTTCACGCGTGTCTCACAGTAAATCATGTTTGGATCGATAAAATTGAAATAGTTACTGAAATTCGGGCACGAAACTAGAATTTTTTCCTATAAATTTCGAACATAACCTCTAGATCGTCTAGTTCGTAGAGAATCATTGACAGTTGAAGAAAACAAGTACGATCCCCAAATTCTGTAAATATTCTAAAATTTGATCCAGATATAATTTAGTGTTGGGCACGTGTGAGATTTTCGCTAAATTGACGTTAGAAGGACCAAATTAGTCCAAAATCGACAACATCGGGGATTAAATTGGTTCGGACAAAATATCTGAAACTAAATCAGTCCATAGAATAAACATTGAGAACCCTTTTGGATTTTCTCCCGTTCATTTTATGTATAATTCAACCTAAATGACTTTTGAATTTAGCGTTTTACTATAACGCGACTTTGCTTATTATCGTACACATCTACGTACGTTTCAATAATTTAAAGGAAGAAGCATCAATGGGAAGAAATTGAATAATTGAGATTTGACAAATTTGCTAGCTTCTAGAATATATGCAGAGGATATGCTGATAATATGCCCAGATTATTATACTTGCATATCTTTTAAAGTACGAAGTGGGATGCTTCGAATCACCAGATTAAATGAATATATAAATTGAGGCTGAAATGCTCTTCTCTTTTTTCTATTATTGTTTTTAAATACTCATCTTCCATTCCAATGATTCATTCTTTTAACTCTGGAAAACTCTGCAGACTGGTAAAATATAATGAAAATTACGGGATAAAATTCAAAATGATCCACAATGTTTATCATATGGACCAACTTAAGTTTCGGTGTTTCGCCTGAACCAATTTAGTCCTCGATGTTGTCGATTTTGGATCAATTTGGTCCTTCCGTCGCGATAAACATCAATTTTAACGGAAATCACAGATGTCTAGATCGATAAAATTGAAATTGTTACTGAAATTAGGACATGAAATTAAAAATTTCTCCTCCAAAATTCGAATACGAGCTCTAGACGTCTGCTTCGTCGAGCTTCATTGATAGTTGAAACAAAAACAGTACGAACCCCCAAATCCTACAAATATCCCAAAATTCGATCCACTAAAATTGACGTTAATCGTTACGGACGGACCAAATTGCTTCAAAATCGAAAACATCGGGGACTAAATTGTTTCCGGCGATGCATCAAGAACTAAATTAATCCACAAGATAAACATTAAGGACCATTATGGGTTTTCTTTCGAAATTACGCCAATCAGGTAAATCATACTAGAATGGTTCCATGTGTAAGAGACTGTTGAGATATTGAGATGAGGAGAATCAATCCTTTGATCTACCAATTTATAAATAATAATTCCACTTGTATAGATAGGTGAAGAATAAGGGACAATAGAAAATATTTAAAATAAAGAAAAATAAAGAATGAGAAAATTCAGGCAGCATATCAAGAATATAATAAGCACGGCGAATATTTGAAAGCGCCTATCTATCATGCGATGATACGCCCAATGTTATGATAATTGATAAGATATGTAATAATATTCAATTCAACGAATTGCAAAGTGGGGTATAGCTAATGGAAAAAGTTGTATAAGGTTCATACTAAAGTATAATTTAAATAAAATTGGATTAATCTGAAGATATTTTCAATCATTTTCATGGTTTTCTTGAGAAAAAAATATTTTATGACAAATAAATATTTACATAACTCATTACGGGTTTCAAAATTATAAAAGAAACATTTTCGATTAAATTTTTGAACTACATAAAATTTCTTGAATTACAATAATGTCAAAAGCAAATATCTAATTACTCATCTAGATTCTAGATGAAACGTAACGGTCAAAGTAAGAATAAATGGCACAGTTTGAAAAGCTTATATCAAACGAGTACATTATTAATTTTCAAAGTCAATAAAAAATCCGTACCATCGATTTCAATCAAAATAATTTACCATATTTAAATTTATAATATGCAGTATTTCATGCACATGGAATGCGTTATCTACCTCCACTCACAAAACGAAACATGAATATATATAAACATTCAAAGGATGGCATTTATATTATAATTCAAATATTTCCTTAAATTCCGCAAAACCCCCCATGACCATTGAAATAACAAGTAAAATAACAGCCAACGAGTTTTACCCTAAATTCCTAAACCATGCAAAAAAAATTAATATAAAATAAAATAAATTCCTAATAGCCCGGCGGAAAATTACCTTAATAGTCCTTCAATACATCGGAATATTCCTCATTAGATACCTCACACACAAAGACCACGCAAACACACATTGCTTGCAATAATATATTCTATTATATATATATATATATATATATATATATATATATTAATTAATTAATTCCATAGCCCACCATCGTCTCTCCTCTCCTTATATATAAAACCCTCAACCACAAACCAAGAATTCATAAGCACGCAGAAAAAAACAAAAGAAAAATAAATTAAAAAAAAAAAAGAAACAAAAGAATGTGCGAAGCCCTCAGAAAAACCCATTACGAGATATTGGAAGAGCTCGGCCGCGGCCGGTTCGGGGTGGTGAACCGCTGCTACGACCCGACGGCGGGGACGTCGTACGCCTGCAAGACCATATACAAACCATCCCTGGCGGCGGACCCGACGGACCTGCGCTGCCTCGAAATCGAGCCCAAGATACTGCACCTCCTGTCGTCCCGCGCGCCGTCGCCGCACACGCTGCGCCTCCACGACGTTTTCGAGGACGAGGATTACCTGATCATGGTGACCGATCTCTGCGCCGGAGGAGACCTGTACGACCGGATCTCCGCCGCGTCGCGCCTCTCCGAGGCGGAGGCGGCGGCGATTATGATCCAGCTGATGTCGGCGGTCGCGCACTGCCACGGGCTGGGCGTGGCGCACCGGGATATCAAGCCGGACAACGTGCTGTTCGACTCGCGCGGGAGGGTCAAGCTGGCCGATTTCGGGTCGGCGGAGGTTCTCGGGGCGGGCGATCGGAGGATGAGCGGAGTTGTCGGGACGCCGTACTACGTGGCGCCTGAGGTTCTGATGGGGATGGAATACGACGAGAAGGTGGATGTTTGGAGCGCCGGCGTCGTGTTGTACGTGATGTTGGCCGGTTCTCCGCCGTTCGACGGCGACAGCGCGACGGAGATATTTGAGGCCGTTTTGAAGGGCAATCTGAGGTTTCCGACTAGGGTCTTTGGGTCGATTTCTTCCGAGGCGAAGGATTTGCTGAGGAAGATGATGTGCAGGGATGCTTCTAGAAGGTTATCAGCCGAACAAGTATTGAGTGAGTATTTAATTATTATTTAATAGGATTATCATTAACATCGCTAACTTCTTGCCCAAGTAAATTTTCATTATTATTATTATTATTATACATAATTTCTTTGTTTGTATCTTGTAAATTATCATTATTATTATTATTATATCTAATTTTTTTGTTTGTATCTTTCAGGGCATCCGTGGATTCTCAACAATTCGCCAACAGCATCGCCGTAGTTCATACATTCAATATGAATTGAATTTGAATCTAATCGCTAGCTATTCGGCGATCCGACTTCAAGCGAGACATAATCGTGGTTCATGTATTTCGTCTCATGTCCAAATTGACAGTGATTTGAAGAAGAATAAGTGAAATCATGACTCTTACATGTGCTCGACCACTCGACATGTCGACTAGATCTCCGGCGACTTTTTTTTTTTGTATCGAATGAATGATTTTGGTTATTAATCCTTTTTAGGTGAAGATACTTTGTAAGATACTTTGTAGAAAATAAGAATGAGGATTAAGGCAAAAGCAAGGCGTTCGTTGTTTATTATTATTATTATTATTACTAGGTGTTGCCCAGTGCGATGCACGGGGACTATTTTATCATCAAATTTTAACACAATTATTCAAATACAGTATTATTAATCACTTGTAATTTATAAGCAAAATAAAATAATCAAATGTATGAAATTTAAGTATAGCGAAACCGACATTCATCAAACATAATCATATACCAAATTCAGTTAAAACTACGACCATATATTCTGCTAAATCGTGGTGAAAACTTTATGATATACTATGTTGACGACCTCGCCGTCTTCAATATCGTGTTCTTTGATGCTCAAAATCTTAATTCTAGCAGGCTACATAACTCGAGACATGCCAACATATAACTGGTCATATGTGAAGTTGTTATCTCATACAGATTATCACCCAAAAATATCATGGTGAATGTATTTTGCAGCAACTGCACGGAACACTCTCCACTGTACATAACGATTAGACATATGGTTAGTAAAGTTAACAAAGACAACATTATACATACCAAGTATTGTTTGATTGCAACCTCACTGATTGTTGCGGAAGATGTTCATCTCGCTTAGCAATCAATGCCAAATCTGAATTAGCTATTCTTAATACTTGCAGCAAAAGTTTGATGACTACGACTGCGACAATAAACAATTATGATGACATGTCGGCAGAAAGATTCCCCCCACCCCTAATGCGATGAGCTTTCCCGTCCTGTGAGGACACGTGCCAATCAATTATATACGGTGTCTTTAGTTATTTGTGATAGACTTTTTATGTTCAATATTCTTATGCATTTATCAAAAATCGATTGATTATAACTTATATGTTGTATTTATTCTGGTGGTCATGTTCATATGCACGAATGTGTCATAAAACTGTTCAGCTCGTGTTTCATGTCGAGGCTGCGACAATATATTAAACATTGCCACTCGATGATGCAAGGAAGGATGTGCATGTTATCATCTTTTTAGATTCAAGATTGTGTTAATATGCAATCTATTGCATCTTTCCCTGATTCAGCTTATAGATACGTGGCAGGATTTAGACTAGGAAACTGCAAGACGTCATTGATCCATGGTCTGTTTCTCTATTTTATATTGTTTGATGCATGTGGTACGTTCTATGATCAAAGCATTGCAAAATATAATAGTTAAAAGCTACAAAGGAAAACAAACACAGAACATAACTTAGACTAAAACTTTATTAATAACCAACTAAAGAGCAATCATGCATTATCGTAAAACAACAACAACAACAACATTTAAATCCAAACAATTATTACAAATGAGGGACATAGCCGATTTTCCAAATTTTCTTGAACATTTGGAGTATATATATAATTCCATCCATATCGCGATACAATGCCAGTTATCTTACCAACACAAAGGAATTCCCTCTCCTATTTTCTTTCACTATCAAACAATTATAAACATCGAAAACACCACACATCAGTATTTCAACATTGATGATTGGCCCTCCAGCTCTTGATAAAACAGAAAGATAAAAACAATGATCCAAGGCCCCATGATCCTATGTAACCGAGATTATCTAAATAAACAAATCTCATCTTGTATAGAAGTAATTCATTTTCCATAAGGATGATAAGTACCTACCCGCCATAGATGAGAAGCCTTTTCTCAATCATTATGGAAGAGTGCCCACAACTTGGTGGAGGTATTGTACTCGAAACAGACAATCGAGTCCACTCCAGCGAAACTGTACAAAAGCAATGAATATCAAGACCCAAGTTAAGCTGATGAAACATATTGAAACAACACTATCAGAACAGAAAAAAAATAGTGAATTTAATTTTTACTTGTGTCGTGGATATAGACATCCCAAAACCACTTTTAAACCTTCGTAAATCTTGTAAGACTGTAAGCCTGCAAGCTGTAAGACTTCAAAATTATAATATTACAGTAACAACTGTAAGACTGCAGTAATGACAGTAGAACTATCGAACTATAAGACTGCAGTAACATGACTAAAGAACTTGTACGACTGCACGGTTGTAAGACTGTAAAATTCCAGAAACATTGCAGAAATATAAGACTGTAAGACTGGTCAGGGAAACACCACATGTCGGTATTTCAACACTGATGATTGACCCTCCAGCTCATAAGAAACATAAGGAATGTACCTACGGAACATGCGAAACTTACCAACATACACAACATGCACAACAATGTCTATCAATGAAAGAAAGGGTAGCAATAGTTACGTCGCAATTTTGCGGTCATTGCTGAAGTAGCTACGAAATCCCTTGATGAAGGTAAGTCCCAAAAACTGGTAAGTTTTGATCACCTCATATATCTATCATAAAAAGAAGCTAACTAAGCACTATTATAATATTGTAAGAAATTATGGATATTTTTAGAGTTCTTATCAGTATCTAGAACTCAGAAATCTTCCCACCTCGAAGTTGGGAAATCACTATCTAGTGTTTACAACAAATAATGGAATATAATTGATGCAGTTTGTATTTTCATTACCTGTTTCCACCAAACCTCTTTTCAAATACAAATATGTGACCATCAATTGCCATAGCAATGTGAAACGCCCTTTGACTGGGTCCCACTCTTCTATCGACGTGCACTCTGGTTGAAACCATGTATTATTCTATGTAGTTTTTCAAGATAAAACATATAAAACTATGAGGTATTTTATAGTAAACCGAGTTCATATTTATACATCCCATAATATACAGAATCGTTAAGCTCAATATATTTAACAAAAAGCTCGGTGCTTGATCTCCATTAATGAGAATCGAAGAGAAAACATCTTATATCAAAATGCTTTATCACAATCCTCTAGTACATGGACCAACATATGTCATAAACGATAACATCATTAAGGAACCTCATGTCCAGCAAATTACAAAACATAATCAAAATAATCATAAAAAGACAGAATAGCATGTCCAGCGCATGAACCGGGCTGACGAAGAGTGACGTTGGATAAAGTTTCATTACCCAAAATGATGCATATCTCGTGGCAACCCTTTTCAGTAAAGGCTTGAATCTTCCCTGCAACATCCTACAATAAGATTCCACTACATCAATGCTAGGAAGAACCTCAGAATAATATAATTAGTAGTCATATAACCCACACTTTATCCAAATTACCAACCATCCGATATATAATCACATGATTTGATTATGTTGCAGAACGACTGTGCTCAGCCATTTGCAGATAGTGGTTGTGTGTGGTACCTGTGAAACTTTGCTCTGTCAACCAACTGGTGGACTATGTGCGCGTATGTGGGCGTCGAAGGAGAAATTATTGATTTCCTTCCAGTTGTTAAAGTCATAGGCCATAAGAATCAAAGCTAAGTTAATCAAATGGGATGAGAATTCTTCAGTCACTCACCGTAGCGATCTTGTACCAGAGATGCTCGTCGAACGCGGTGGCAGTGAATATCACATCGAAAGTATTTTGTGCGCTGGGTATCCCGACAAAGCTGGCAGTAAAACTATATATATATATATATATATATATATATATTTTAAATATATATATAAGATGAACAACCTTTTTGGTGACATGCTCCCATGAAAGAGGTGAGCCCAGTTTTTTGAGATTGAGAAGGAAAAAAGAGTTCAAAAGGGGAAGCAACCAAAATAAGCCGTGCTTCTGCGGTTATATGAACATGCAAGGAAAAAGTAAGAACGATCACTTGGTAAGAAGAATATATTCAACGAAGATTCGACCACATGAGAATCAATTAATCACCAGACAAAAGCATATTGACAGTCAATGAAAGAGATCAATTGCCATTGTAAGAACAGATTTTGTTAAAAACGAAAAGGCAAAACACATTCTGTGGAATTAATCAAAACAAAATATTTGATCAAAGAAGAAAGAAAATATATTACTTTATGAAATTCGAAAATCCAACCGAAAAAAGGTTAATTAACCTGACATTTGCTCCATAGTAGTAAGTTTTTCTCCTTCGCCGTACCTGTCTCTGTTTGCTGCCGGTTGTTAACCTGAAAACGTACGAAGATCACACCCAAAAGAAAAGAAAAATAAAATAAAATAGACAACGCAGAAACGAAAGAGAAGTTTGGAAAATAAAAGAAAATATATTAAGAACGTATATTTTTAAAGATATTAATAACCATTATGATTAACGCATAGATTTTAATATAGGGCATCAACAATCTCTCCCAATGAAAATAAAACGTCAAAAGTCTCCTAGGAATCAGGATAGTCTCTCTCAAGTATTAATTGAACCTAATAAATACTAAATACAATGCATGTAATAGTCTATCCTAATAAATACTAAATACAATGCATGTAATAGCCTATTCATTTCCCAACATAAATTAATACCAACGATCCCAAAAAATGAGAGTTTTTCACTGATGTGTCGCATGGGAAGGGGATTGCGTTGCTGACGTGTCGTCACAGTGACAACAATAGTGCAGCAGCCGGCCTTCGGAGTCAATGAGCCAAGCATCGAATAATTTTGTGGTTCAGCCATCTCCTACACGACTATGCAAGACTGCTACGTTGAGTGCCCAAAATGCAACTTATACCAAATATATATATATAGTCGCGATGCATGACTGTTCAATGACTGTTGGTCAACATGTATGTAGCGCCTAAAAAAATAAACAACACTACATGCACGACTGTTCAAGAACTGCTTCATGACTGTTGGTTGCCATGCATTCATCATCCAATACATCCTAAAAGCAATAAACACTAAATACAATGCACCTAGCTTAAAATTTAATGTCACTAAAGGCAATAAACGTTAAATACAATGCATGTAACTTAAAATTTAATGTCAACATCCCCAAAATGGTCATTTGCACATGCCCTGCTGACGTGTAAATGAACAACACTACATGCACGACTGTTCAAGAACTGCTCCATGACTGTTGGTTGCCATGCATTCATCATCCAATACATCCTAAAAGCAATAAACACTAAATACAATGCATCTAGCTTAAAATTTAATGTCACTAAAAGCAATAAACGTTAAATTCAATGCATCTAGCTTAAAATTTAATGTCACTAAAAGCAATAAACGTTAAATACAATGTATGTAACTTAAAATTTAATGTCAACAGCCCCAAAATGGTCATTTGCACATGCCCTGCTGACGTGTAAATGAACAACACTACATGCACGACTATTCAAGAACTGCTCCATGACTGTTGGTTGTCCCAATACATCCTAAAAGCAATAAACACTAAATACAATGCATCTAGCTTAAAATTTAATGTCACTAAAAGCAATAAACGTTAAATACAATGCATGTAATTTAAAATTTAATGCCAACAGCCCCAAAATGGTCATTTGCGCATGCCCTGCTGACGTGTCATGCAGGGGTTAGAATTGTGTTGCTGATGTGTCAGCCCATGACAGTTCGAATCCTTCTTTTATCTATTATGATTATTATTATCTAACAATGTGCAAAGCAAAAGAAACACAGATACCTAATTATGATTATAATAATATTAAAGAGATAAATAACTTTTTCGTTCAATACTTCTAATATGAATTAACAAAACACAAATTTATCTTTTAAATTACATTCACAAAATAAAATATTTACATCAATCATTCTTAATTAATATAATATCATATTTAACATTCTTATTAATAATAAATAATCAAATCTAACTTTTCCAACTTCTATTCTTAACTTAATAATCAATTTTTTATTTAACCATCACTGATTCATCCACGTACTTATAAATAATATTTCATAATATAAAGATGGTTTGAATACACTTTTTACCTTCACTTACAGGCTCGACATATTAATTCAAACATGGAACGTTCATCTCAAGTTGAAAACAAATATCGTTTTTGGTACAATGCAAAGTACTCACATCTGAATACACAATGTTTTCTGCTCACTCTCAGCAGACTCAACCAAGCCACTGTTGACTCTTGCGATCGCCGCTGCCTCCCACGGAGTGCCTAATACTGATCTTCTCAGTCGAGTACTTCTGCTGCAGCCACTCAAAAGCGTTAACGTCCAGCTTGCCCGACACGGACTTACCTTGCTTTCTACGCAGCTGCTGTTCCCTAATCGAAGCCCAGAGCCTCTCGACCGCATCTCTCTGTCTGCGGGTAAATCTTGAGATATTGTCAAATGCGTGCTTTGCCAAGATGTCAATAGCTGTTTGGCACCTGAAAGAAACGACTTTATTTTGTTTCAATATATCAAACGGTTCAATTTGCTTGAAGATTGTAGAGGGTTTTACTTTACCATGGGGTTTTGTATCTCTTTGCAGCAATTTCTAGACAGGAAATTAAGGCTTCTCTTTGTAACTTGAGATGCCTCTTCTTCTCCTCCTCTACTTCGTCGTCACTTCTGCTATTCGATGAAGATTCTCCTATTTTCTTGTTCAATTTCTCGTCTTTCTTAGGTATGTTTGAGATTAAAGCGTCTAGCCCAAATGGGTCGGGCTCTTCTTCAATTTTGTCACCGTCAGTAGCAGAGAGGTCTTCATTGATCTGTTCATCTGTATTTATCACCTCGTTCCCATTTTTTAGAGCATCAGCTTCTTCAATGTCTTCATCTTCGGTTGCTGCAGGGAGAGTCGATATTGCATCTTTTATTTTCCCGGTGGCTTTTGAGAACTGTGCACAAAAATTCCAATGTAAATTATTACACAAAAGATTGTTCTCATCCAACTGGGGACAAAGTAAAAACTAGAACACAGCAATTGCTTGATTATATCAATCGACCCATTATTCAAACCATTTCTTAACAAAGGTAGAAGCCCAACAGAAGATTAGCCATGAGTATGATTATAAGAATGCATTTCTGGAAACAAAGCATACGGTACAAACGTGAACTGTCCGTTCAATATGAGATATCATTAATGCATCTATCCGTTCACTATATACCAGTTAGTAAAACCCCCATTTTAATCTCAGGATATAGGGTGAGTCATAAACTTACCACAAAACTGTCGTCCGTGAACAGATCATTTGCCCAAACAGCCCTGATAGTCCATGTACATAAAAGATTCTGCTGTTTCTTTTTAAGGGACTGCAGAGTAGAAAAGAATTAATTAATTTCATTTCAACAACTCATTAAGATAATTAAGAACATAACTCATCGGGAGAAACATAAATAGTCAACTCACCTCAGCTACATCTTGTGCTGCAGAGAACAGTGCATGATAATCGTTTCGTACAGAGGGCTCATTACAAGTGGTCACGGACAACATTGCAGCATCAAGTATGTCAAAGAAGTAATCTCTAGTGCCTTCCTTTACACTACCCGCTTGAATCAGCTGTATTGCTAGCTTTGAAGCCTTGTTAAACTTTGCTGGATTCTTTATATGAGAAGCTATTTTCTGCATGGCCTCGATCACTTGTTTCTCTGAGGCATCTGTAGTCGTCTTAAACCTCAAGCGTTTTGAAGGGGCATCTGCAATTCACAAGTGTTACATAGACATCTACTTCATGCATTATCTTCATATCTTATCAGCCAGTAAATTCGGCGGATGGCAAAGAAGTTAACTTCAATTCACGTTGCCCTCTTTTCGTATAGCAAGATGACAAATCAACGAAATCGCTGGATATGAGCCTTGAATCGAATCAGCATTTCACGCATCTTTGATAATTTTTCAAAAAAATTGTCAAATCCAACGGCAAGCTCCAACATTTGAAATAAGGGAAAGGATAGAGACCCACAAAAATGTTAAATCAATCATTTAACTTAACCATTTTACACATTTCAGAATCAGTGATTGGTCGCAACATGGATACAAATGTTCATTTCAGAGAAAGCGTGAGAAAAAAAAACCCTAAAAAAAAAACAAAACCTCGGGTTCATATCGCGAAACGCCGTACCTTCGGAAATTGGAGCCGATGGAGGTTTAGAACGTTTTAAGGCACTCTTCAGTGCAGGAACTGGCTTTGGCGGTTCGATTGGTGGTGATCGTCGATCAGCGCTAGCACTGCTATCGTTGATTGGAGAAGATTTTACCGCAACTTTTTCCGATCGTGCTTCGCTTGGCGGAGGCAAATTTTCGAACAATCCACCAGCCATGGATCAGCTTGTAAGATATCAACAATCGCAAACACAAACAAAAGAGGAATCTTCAGAGGTATTTAAATCATTCGAGATTTCCTCGAGTCACCGCCGCCTATCGATTTTCAGGACAGAGACGAAACAGATGAACGTCGGCGGCGATATTAATTGGGTCGTTTTCATTTTTCATCCCTATAGTTTAATTTCCTTTCAATCTCATCCCCGTAGTTTAATTTTCTTTCAATGGAATCACACCACAAGATTATTAGAATAAAATTAAAAATAAATAAATAAATCACAGTAAAGTGTAGAAATATCCGAAGAGACAAACCCAAAAACCCTACCCGTTAAAACCCTGCCCCTTGCCAATTTCTCAGCTCTCACAGTCACAGAACAGAGTACTCAACTATACACTTCAATCTCATCCACCACTGCCGCTCTGTGGTGTAATTGAGCTGAGTGGAACTCATTGTTAATCGATGATGGTCGATAGAACCAAGCGGAGCGGTCGGAAAGATCTTGATAAACAGCGTGAAGTTGGGCTGGATTGCAGTAATAAGGATCGAAAGAGAAAGAGAAAAGAGCATCAACGCGTTTTTATGAATGAGAATGATTACAGGCATCGGCTTCAGGAGGTTCTGTACAGCCCGGAGCACATTTTGACCAAGATTTTCAGAAAGGATGGTCCTGTTCTAGGAGATGAGTTCGATTCTCTTCCATCGAATGCGTTTCTATGCAGTGAGAGACAGAGAGGTACTTTGTGTTTGTTTATTTATTGGGTATTGACGTGGTTTAGAACTTAAAAAAAAGATGGTTACATTCTTGTGGTAAGAGCTGGATGCCTTTTTTATTAAAAAAAATAAGGAATTATGTTGTGGATTACTGAGTCTTGAAATGATATTTTGGTGGCCACATATGGATGCTGTTTAGATGTCGCTTTTGAAATGGAAGAATTGTAAATTCGTTGTGCCTTATGCTTGTAGTGTATTTGTGTTTGCTTTTATACTTTTATATAATGAGGGGGCGCGAATTCATTTACGCTCTGAGAGTGCGGGTTTAGATTAGATGACATGTTCTATACTTGATAGCTGAATGGCAATTTGCTGTTTTCTCTCTGACTTTCTAGCTTCTGTATCTATATCTACTGACTTCTAGGATGTTTTTAGCTTACATTTTTTAAAACGCAATCTTATCGGCCTACTAGTGGTCAACATGCTAGATTTCCATAGTTGGAACGCCAACAGGGACTGGATATTGCTTCTATAATTTATTGGGGATGGGCTTAATTTGAAAGCTGAATCGTCACCTTTTGGCTGTTCATTTACCGATTCCTTCATCATAAGCTCTACATGTCATGATCATCTAGAAGTGTAGAAGCAAAAACTCAAAAATTGAAATATGTAAACGATGATTGCTTAGCAGTCTAATGCTGGTAAGATTTCAACTTTCTGAAACATCAGATAATCCTTCTCTTTGTGCTGTGATGGACAGATTCCAGAGAGTCACATAATGAAAAGGCTCTGCATACTTGTAGGAGGCGAAAGGTATCCCATAATCTAGCCTGGGTTGTTTTTGGTACAGAAGGGCTAAAGTATATCTGTAACTATGTTTGTCTTTTCCTTATATTATGCATTTTCTTGCTAGGTTCCGGTTCATGCAATCATAGACTACCAACCTTCTTGTGATAATATTCTACCTGGACTGAAGCATGGTATGGGAAAAGGTCCATTGACTGCGAATCGTCCCCCATTTAAGAAACATGGTATAGGTAAAGGTTTCATCACTCGAAACGGAAATCCTGCAAGAAAACATGGGATTGGGAAAGGTTTTATTACGGCATACCGAGCAATACATTCTGCTGATAGAAATTGTGTTGCTACTCCTGATCGTGAAACGAAAAGGAAGAAAAATAGAGTTCAGCAACGACAATCTCTTGTGGTTTGTCCTGATAATCCCCCTTCTTTGTGGTCGTAGTAATTAATACATTGTCAAATACAATAAATTATATCTCAAATAATACACAGTTGCATTTTAGAATGTTTGCCTCTTTGGAAAAAAAATTGAAAGAAGTTATTTCTTATGCAGAGGAAATTGGCAATAAAAGAACAGGCTAAGAGGAAAACTTCCCTTAGAAATAGAAAGGTAAATTTTCCTTGGTATAGTTGAAGCAGCGAGCACGATGAACTGTATCAGTTACTGTTTCGTTACTTGCCATGTGCAGCTGCGAGCTGAGTGCCGGAAAGCAGAAACTCACAAGCAGCCTCGCAGAGGAAAATGTGAAATTGCTCTAGAAGAAATGAAGTGTCTGGAAAATGCAGATCATCTAGTGTTAATGGATGACGAGGAATTGGAATTAAGAGAACTACAAGCAGGACCAAATCCACTGTCTTGCTCTGCTCACTTTCCGACCAGTAGTTCGCACGGTTGTTCACTTTGCAAAGGTTATTTTCGTCTTTCGTATAAACATTTTTTGTATTTATTTGTTCCACTATCTTGATATAATCTAACAAATCATACTATATGTATATTCAGGATATATTTTTATAGTAAATTAGCTGAGAGTGGCTAGTCTAATGCAGTAATGCTTCTATTACGTTCTTGCGTTTCGGCAGATTTGCTTGCGAAGTTCCCTCCAGGTTCTGTCACAATGAAGCTACCAGTGTTGATGCAACCGTGGGTTTCTTCACCAGAGCTGGTCAACAAACTTTTCAAGGTTTAAGAACAAATTTATTGTTATTATTTGCATTACAGTTAATGTAGATAAAATGTCTTGTAGGACTTACTGATTTTCACTTTTACACCCACTTAGTAAGCCTGATAATTTTTAAATAATCGCGCCTATTATTTATGTTCATATGAAATCTCCTTCCTTATATTTTTTGGAAGAATACTCTTCCTGTTGCTTATGATCCAAATAGATTTTGATGATTGGAGATTTGGTTCAGCTGTTATCTGGAAATCAAGCATAGTTACACAAGACTGATAGAAAAACAAATTGACATTCTGCTCCTTTATTTCTCAATTCTCATCATTTTAGCTTATCGACAACCATATTTGGGGTCTTAATGCAGCATTCGAGTTATTAGAATATTGCATGCATAAGAGGGCTTTGCATTAAAATTTTCAGTTGGATGGAGTCTACAATTATTTCAGCCTAATTACATAAATCTGTTTTTGTATTCATGAAATCTTTGTTTCTGGTCCAAAAGCACCTTCCATCAATCTATTTCCCTCCCTATATTTGACTGTTTTGATTGGGTGCTTCACTTTGGAACTAGGATTTTTATTTTTCTGATAAGATTTTCTTGTCTGCATTGAAGGTCTTTTCTTTCCTTTGTACCTATGCAATAACGATCAGAATTGGCTCATTCACCTTAGATGACTTCGCGCAAGCATTTACTGATAAGGTAGGCTGTCATCCTTGCTGTTTGATCCTATATAGTACGGTTGACTTCATCCTTGAATTTCCTCCTTTTTTTCTTTTTTCAAGGATTCATTGTTGCTTGGACAAGTACATCTGGCCCTGCTCAGGTTACTTTTATCTGATATTGAAACGGACATTTCAAGAGGAATTTTCTCTCATGCAAGCAAAAATCACAGATTTTTGAGTTTGCTTCGTTCGGTGAGCATTTTAAGGCCATTATGCTTCATTTCTATGTATTGTATATATAATTGAAAGAACATTTCAAGCTTGATCATGATTGTGTTATTTATGCATAAAATTACTTGATCATTTTTTCACGAGGCTGCAAATGTCGTTTAGCATGTCAAACTTGAGTTTTATTCTTGATCTCAATTTTCGGCTGATATAACTGCCTTATTTTAATGGTGTAACAGCTTGAACAAAATTCTGTTTTGGAGCTCTGGCAGAAGTCACTGAACCCCCTCACATGGACAGAAATATTATGCCAGATAATGGTTGCAGCTGGTTTTGGTTCTAAGCTCAGCCCAACACCAAAGGAAGCTACCAATACGGTAAGTCTATTTTGATTACCAATTTTTGTCTCAAAGAGCATTCTTAGTGCTTTTGGTGATTGCCTGTAAATATGTCTCGCTAGGAGCTATAAATTCAGTCAAATGTATGTTAGATTGGTTAATTTTATATCATGACAACAAGATTTTAGTATTAATATTACATTTTCGCTAGAAAATAATTCTTGATTTTGTTCGCTAGGGAGACAATCTTATGGAGAAGTATGGATTGAGTCCTGGTACATTAAAGGGTGAACTGTTCTGCATTTTGATGAACCATGGGAATGCAGGGATGCAGGTCTCAGAGTTGGCAAAATCTTCATCAGTAAGTCTGCGGGTTTTCTTATGTCAGTTGCTAGTTATTATTCAGTGAAACAACCCCCCTGCCATCATTTGGCTCTTACTCAGTGATTTCTCTTTTGATTACAGATTGTCGAGTTGAACCTTTCAAATTCGTCAAATGACCTCGAGGAGATTATCATCACGGCCCTCTCTGGTGACATAACACTGTTTGAAAAAATTTCATCATGTGGGTACCGGTTGCGAATTAAGACTGCAGAAAAAGAATGTGAAGATGACCAATCTGATTCTGAAGACTTTGGGAGCGTGGATGATCTTTCTGAAGTTACTAGTGGGCAGAAGAGTGCAAATTTAATCGAGTATGAATCTCAGGATTGCTACCCTTTGGAAGTGGATGTTGGTGAATCTGAGGATAAAATATTGACCGTATATAATGAAATTGATGAGAGCCACCCTGGAGAAATGTGGTTGTTAGGACTTATGGAGGGTGAATATTCTGCTTTAAGCGTCGAAGAGAAGCTCACCGTCCTAAGTGCGTTAATTGACTTGGTTAGTGCTGGATCCAGTATCCGAATGGAGGTGATATCTCATATCCTTCTGGATTCTTATACTGATTGATTAATTTGATTTATGGTTCTGCACTTATTTGGTGTATAGAGAAAATGTTGAATATCTGTTGTGAAAGACCACATATTAACTTATTTATGGCTATAACATTGGAGCATATATGGGATTTTCGGTCTAGAAACCCGCAGTTATCTTATATGACGATGTGCCTTATAATTTAACTTTTTATTATTATTCCATTTTTCCAGGATCAGATAAGTGCAGTTTGTCCTTCAAACATCAATCGCAGTGGTTCTGGTGCAAAAATAAAAAGATCGACTACAATGCTGATTAATTCCCTCACTGGTGGGAAAACATTCCATGGGCTGGATTCAACTACTCCAGAGCAACCAATTGATTCATTGGTTCCAATGTCAAAGATCAGCAACGAAGAGAAGAGATCAATCATGAAAATGATTGCCAGAGAAATGGAATCAGATGAATATCTACATCCTATGCAGTCTATCTTTCTTGGCTCTGATCGTAGGTACAATAGATATTGGTTATTCTTGGGACCATGTGATGATTATGATCCTGGGCATAGGAGAATCTACTTCGAATCTTCTGAAGATGGGCACTGGGAAGTGATTGATACTCAAGAGGTTAGGAGTCATCCCCTTCTTAATAAATGCAATAGTCTAACTCGTGTTTTATGTTCTTTGATCACAGAGCTGTTTTTTGTGCAGGCTCTGTATGCACTGTTGTCAGTTTTGGACCCCAGGGGTGCCCGGGAGGCTCGACTTATATCTTCTTTGGATAGCCGAAAATCAATTCTGTTCCAAGCAATGTCAAATAGGCCCAATGAAGGTGGATACACTCAGAAGACTCACTCAGACCACTCCACAATAAATAGTTGTAGAGAAGACAGTTCTTCTCCTGTGTCTGATGTAGACAATCGTTTAAACAATGCTGAGATTCAAGATACACTTCACTCGTCAACTGGAACAGCACGACATGAAGGTGTGTTGAAACGAGATCTGGCAGAAGAGTACAGCCGTTGCCAAGCTTTTGATGCTTGGATATGGAAGTCGTTTTACTCTGAACTAAACTGTGTGAAAAATGGGAAGAAGGCTTATCTTGACACTTTGAGAAGATGCGATCAGTGTCAATATCTCTACTGGAGAGATGAAAAGCATTGTAGGATTTGCCACATGACGTTTGAGCTTGATTTTGACCTAGAAGAAAGATACGCTATCCACTCCGCAGTTTGTCAGGCAAAAGTCGACATTAATAGAAACCTAAACGAAAGTGTGTTGCCTTCCCAGTTGCAGGCCCTCAAAGCTGCAATTTATGCAATTGAGGTAGGCTTTTTGTGCTCTTCAAAACAAGTGGCATGCCTCTGCTCTTGGTATTTTGCAAACGTTCTATGGTTCCTAACATATTATTACAAGGACATGATTCCATTTATGTTTCAAAAAAGTCTGTTTCTAGACATGAATCTTTCACTTAACTTTATGCAGTCGGCACTGCCCAAAGATGCCTTGTTGGGTTGGAAAACGACTTCTCATAACTTATGGGTTAATAGGTTGAGAAGGGTCTCCAATTTGAGAGAGTTTTCACAGGTGATGACCACTTCACTCAACAGTTCTTTTTGTAATCGGTGGCTTTGATCTTAATCCAACATAATGTGATTTCATTTTATTTATTTTTTTTAAAAAAACTTCGATGATGTTTTTTTAGGTCCTGGCTGATTTAATCACTGCAATCGATGAGGAATGGTTCTATAGAAACAGCCGAGTTTCAGATTTACACGGTTTCTCCGAGGAACTGATTTCAAACTTTTCCACCACGCCTCAAACCTACTCCGCAGTTGCGCTTTGGTTGGTCAAAATGGATTTGCTGATATCCTCTCTCGACGAATGAAACCAAGCGGTAGTCTACAGTTCGAAAGGTATGTGTTTTCCTCCAATTGGGCTTGCAAATAAACCTGAAACACAATCACACTACCCACGACGGTGATCATCGCACTACCCCGATGCCTTTTCAGTGCATCGGTTCTTCCGTTTGGGCTACAATATTCGTAGTAGGAGTTTACAACTTGTGAAACACTCGGTAATAGGCTTTGGTTGAAGATTACTTCAGTGATGATTTTGATCTACACAAATATGTCACCAACTGTATTGTATAGCCATTGAACTAATTGAGGATGATAATGTTGTTGGGTAGGTTGGTGTTCATATCTATATACATTATGGGACATTCTACTTGCTGTTTTCTTTTAATCTGAGTTTATTACCAATAAAAATAGGAGGGATTGTCTTGCCTGAGCTTCCAACTCTCATCTCATGAGGTGACTTTAAATGTGTTAGTAATATATAATGTTTTAGTAATAAATGTGTTATATATATATATATATATATATATATATAATATTCATTGAGTTTGGCTTTTGTTAATATTGTGACCTATGATAATTTACAATCAAAGATATAGAGTGACAAATAAATTGATATTTAAATATAGGATGACGTTTAGGATGAATTAGAGCATCATATTCAACATCTACTGCATTTTTGGGTACAAAAGTACACTTAATCTTGCCTCCAATTACTGCTAAATTTTCCTAAATTTTTGGATGGATAACAGTGTAATTCTATTTTTAAAATTATATTGTTTATCAATAAAAAAAATGGCGTATTTCCTTTTATGTCCAAAATAGTGAAAATACAAAATAATATCGTATCAATATGATTTATGGAATATACCAACTTTTAAATATGTGGGTTTTCTTTAATTATTTAAGCATTAGTTTTATGTTTATTATATAAATAGGTTCATTTTTTAAAAATTTAATAAAATGGAATTTTCTTTGTAAACTACTAACGCCACATCGTGACAATAAATTGGGATGATTTTTTTTTTTTTTGCCTTTTTATATTAATGTTAGTGTTTTTTAGACTTTAATTAATAAACTAGGTTTTATTTGAAATAAATTAATAAAATATGATTTTCGTGACCATTAGTCTTGGGGGAGATCTCCTATCTCCGATAAGCAAACATGGAGAAATTTCTCCAAGTTTCCGTCTCCATGAGGATCTATCGGGGATTCTATCTCTGCACAAAGTTCACACCCGGCATTTTTTAGTGTATAATATCGTGGTTAGAATGTTGGATCGGCCGATCCAATGAGGAATTGATATTGCCAGGGCACTCTCGTGAGTATGAATGCGACCGAACACTAGATGTTAAGACGTAGAATTGTGGAAATTGAAACTGTCGTGAGAAAATGGAAAGGAAAAAAAAATGAAGATGAAGAAATATTAGAGTTTATGATAATAGTAATGCAATGGATCCATCGAAAACGAGTGTAAATCCCCCACAGTCATATTTTATTACTTTATTTAAAATATATCCTAATTTATTAACCAATGTCTATTAAACACTTAAATTAATGAAAGCCCAAAAAAAAATCCATCGGAATGGTCACGAACTAAATAGTCACGAAAAACCCCATTTTATTAATTTTTTAAAATATAAATCTATTTAACTAATAAACATTACTTAAAAAACAATGCTTATATATTTTAAAAAACAGAAACAAATAGCATGTGTGCGTCGTATATTTAAAAAGATTATCAAGTATTTTTATTTTTTTTTCATGTAATAAAGGGCAATTGATTATGTCAATTGTCAAGGGAGATGGTTTATATATAATATATATTGTGAACCTAATAGTTCTTCGTCGAGGAGGTAAAATAACCGAAAATAAAAGTAGTATTGTGGTACCATATCATATTATAAAATGGGGGGAAAGCTTTGATTTTTGTTGGAACGCGCGCTCCGAAAA
Source organism: Lindernia subracemosa (assembly GCA_028392965.1). Classification (NCBI taxonomy): domain Eukaryota; kingdom Viridiplantae; phylum Streptophyta; class Magnoliopsida; order Lamiales; family Linderniaceae; genus Vandellia; species Vandellia subracemosa. Next base: position 172,188 of record JAQPCC010000152.1, on the reverse strand, counting down.
TCATCCATCGATTGATTGTCGTATACAGCGATAAGAGTCCGGCGGGGGAAGAGTGGATTTGCTATTGCGCAATTTGCATGGTGACATCCGTACATCAGGTGATCGACAAAATGTCTGAGTCACAAGTTTGACTTCTGAGCTGAGAAATCGCGTTTTTTTTCGAAGACCCTTTTGAAGGCAGTGGTAGAATTATAGAGGGATTCTTCCAATTTAAGCGAGCTGCTTTGGGTTTTCAATTTTTTTTTTTTTCGTTTCCATGGAGACTGGCAACAATGAGGCTCCTCAGCAAGTATTTCTTGATCGTACCTCTCGAGCTACTAGGGGCAAACGGTACGCCAGTAGTATTGTTATTTTGTTTAAACACTGTGAAGAGTTTGTTTGAAGCGAAGTGATGATTGCCTTTGGAACTATGATTAGTAGGATGACTAAGTTGCTCGATGACGAGGTTGAAGAAGACGAGCAATTTTGGAATCAAGATGCTCTCAAAGAGGTTTCATTCCTATTTATACTTGCTATTATGTGTTCTATCTGCCTATGCCTTGAAGATGTACCATTTATTTGTTTATGCTGCGTCTGCCTGCTTTGTTGATTTTGGCCTTTTGTCGAGATTAAACAGGAGGAGGGTATTTTGAAGTGAACAAAGAGTGACAGATCTAGTTGTGGGTGTCTTTGACGGTGTTATTATCGGAAACAATAAACATGTTGAGCGATTGAATTAAACTAAGAGATGATCAATGTACAAACTTACTCTTAAGAGAAAATGTTCTAGTGTGTCTAAATATGTTTGCTTTCTTCATACTTGCTGCTGGAGAAGTTGTAAAGTGTAACTTTGTCATTGGTGCCTATGATGGGCTGTGTTTGATAAAAAAGAGCACTATGTATAGCCGTAGTTGAGTAGCGGTTCATGATCTCTCATTCGGTTTATATCCAGGACGAGAATGACGAAGAATACGAGGAGGAAGGAGAGGTTGCTGATGTTTTTGATAGTGACTTTGATGAGGATGTAAGTATTTGTTATCACAAGATGTGAATTTTCTCAATCATTTGTCTTTTTATCCCTGACTGAATTATGCTTTCAGGAGCCTGAAGTAGAAGAAGCAGAAAAGGAACCTAATGAAAGGTTTTATTTTTTATTTTATCTAAACAAAAGCAAGCTTTTCTGATTTTGTTACTCTTCTGAAGGATCATTTTTCCCCTTGTTTTCCCAATGACAGGGAAAGGACAAAAAAGAAACTAATATTTCCGGGGAAGTCTAAGAAGAGCAACCAGAAAACCAAGCCTCCGTCTAAGTCAGCAAAAGAATCTAAAGACGAGAAAACTCAAGAGGCTTCGACTCCGTCGGAACATTACGATGTTCCTGATGATGCCGAGGCCGAGAAAACTGTCAGAAAATCGACTAGAACTTCTGTGATTATCCGGCAAGCCGAGAGGGATGCTATACGTGCAGCTGTGCAAGCTACCATGAAGGTATGTTAAACACCCGGTTACTGATAGATGAGAAACATAGAATTGTTATTTTGCTCAACTTGATATAGTAAAACTGTTGTAGAAATTGGTTTTTTTAGTCGTTCATCTTGTGATAATTATCATCCCCAAAGCTAACCTGGTTTAATAAGAGCTGCACATCCCTTTATCTCTATGTTTCTAGTCATTTCTCTACCACTTGACTGCTCCTTGCAATAGAAGTTTACTTCTATTTGTGAAAACATGTTGGAAGATGCTGAGGTTTTATAACCAATCTGCGACGTTGTTATAACCATGTTCATTCATACTATATGAGGAGCTTCACAGCTGTCCGTTCTCTTTTTCATATTCAGCCGATCAAAAGGAAAAAAGAAGGGGAAGAGAAGAGGATGACCCAAGAAGAGATGCTTCTTGAAGCTGCTCAAACAGGTTTCTTTTTTGTGATATTGCTCGTATGGGGTCATAGTATTGCTGTATTAATATTATTAACTTGACACCATCCTGCTGTAGAGATCATGAACTTGAGGAACTTGGAGAAGATGCTAGCAAGAGAAGAAGAAGTTAAGAAAAGGGCTATAGTCCATAAAGAAGTATATAGTGGTCCTCAGATACGATATCATTCTAAAGAAGGCAAGCTTTCTACTTCGCCTGAAAGTTCTCAAATTGTTTCTTTCTTTATAAACGCCTTTCGTTTTAAAGCTTCACCATTTGTTTCTGAATCTATATGTTCTTAATCTCATTCGTTTAATTGTAAGTTCTTTTCAAATAACGTGAACCCAATCAACCCATATATTACAGGTCAATTGCATCTAGAGTTCATGAATGGAGCATCATTTGAGTCCGAGTTATGTACGGTATCGTCTCCATGTAAGTAAATCGCTCTCCATGCAAGTCATTTTCGAACCTACACCATGTGCCGTCAGTGTTCTAAAGTGAATGATTTTACCTATCTATTGCATGTCTTTACAGATCCTGAGAAGCCAATTTGTCCTATTACTGTTCTACCAGCCATGTATGTTTCCCCCTCTTCTATTATTATTCTTCAAATGTTACTAGCTAAGGAACATGTGAATCAACTCGCTCGACTCATTGACATTTCTGAAATGGTCTGTCTACGGTATTATGCAGTTACCGCGATCCAAAGACGGGATTGCCTTATGCAACAAAAGAAGCATTCAAGATCATCCGAGAAAGGTCATGATTGTAAAAGTTCTTTGTTCAGAGTACATTAGGTGCACAACATATTATTATCCTTATGGATCTTATTGCAGGTATGCCGAGGAGACTAAATGCAGTAAGAGAGGGACCATTGGGTTCTTGTCCGATCCAAATTATGAGCAGGGATTCTCCAAGAAGAGAAAGAGAACTGAAACTCCACACATCGAAAGATCGTCAAGTAGTTCTCGCTTCAGGAGATTTCCCTCTCCCGAAATCGACGACAACTCTGACTAAAAAGGTGTAACATCAGTAACTCTTTCGAAAAATTTTCAGTAGTTGCATGCATATGCCTACACTTATCATCTGAGACTCAATCTGTGATCATCTGATGATGTTGAAGAAGAAAGATTTGATAATCCACGAAACAGTCTTAAGCCTACATGTCATAGAACACATGAAGTTTGGCATAACATCCCTAGCAGATATAGTAATAGAAGTGTTCAGGGACATCACTACTCCACTAACTTAGCACACCACACACACACAGAAACACACAGATCTTGGGCTAATTCCCTTCATCTTTGTTCTTTAAGTAGAGTGTTTCGCCGCCATCTCCTCCCCGCCCTTCGCTACTACTTCCCATGTCATGCTTGCTTCCGCCAACCATACCATACCCTCGTGACCCACCTTCTCCATTGTTATTATTATTACCACTGCCACCACGGATGAAATCCGGGAAACCTTGTACCCCAAGGCCCACACTGGTCCCAACCTGCGGCTCACCTTGCAGCATCAGCCCACCGCTCGAGCCCGAGTTCATGCCAAGCAGTCCACCATACATGGCTTGTTGCTGCTGAAGAGAAGGGTACGGTTGTGCACCGTGCAACATTGAAGAAGAACGAGCGGTCATTAGGGACTGAGGGTTCATTTGCTGGTGAGGCTGCATGTAGTGCGATGCGCCGGCCTGCAACATCCCACCGCCCACGAACTGCGGGTAGAAGATAGTTAGCTTAAGGTGAGTAAATGGGAGATTCGTAACTGATGAGTATAGTTAAAGAGTTAACCTGAGAGTGCATATTAGGTGGCTGTGGTTGGGAATCAGCTATGGCGGCAAGGTACATCAGGTTTCTCTGAAGCCGAGCTTGGTTCCTATGCATATTAATTGTAACGATTATTAACATTAGTGAGTGTGTCTATGAGCAGACAAAATGAAGAGTAAATCATAGGATAACAAAGCCAAGCCAATCTTGGGCACTTACTCGGCACATTCGCTTAGCTTTCCTGCGTTTTGGCTCTCAACGATCTTCAGAATCAGTGCTTTGTTCTCATCCAAATACTGCACGCAAGTAATACTATGAAACAATGTTGTCTGAGCAAACTATTTAAGCGTCTTGAAGCAATTAGAAACAATGAATATATATAATATTTATGTATATATATATATATATATATAAGCTCAAAAGTGCAGATAACAAACAAAATGGGCACATAAACGATGCTTTGAAGCACGATAGGTTTCGATGAGGGGAGATGCAATAAAGCAATACAAAGAGCTCAAAGATCACATTAAATCTGTTGCAAATACCGAGAGAAGTAACAATAGAATATTTACATAAAATAGGAATATGTTCATAGATTTACTACAAACTGCTGCAGTTAGATCCATTCCTTCCTTTAAAAAACAACACCCTCATGGTATCAAGAACAAACACACATCAAGAAACTCTCAACCTTTCAATCAAAAACCCAAAAGGCAAAAACCCATTAAAAAAATAAAAGACAAGTCTCAACCTTTCCAAGGAAAAAGGTAATACTATCTCTACAAGAAACCATAGAAGACATGAAATAGATGTTCATCACAAAAGCTGACAAAGGTAGTCTAAAAAACACACGCAAGTATAGTAAGATTCGTCTATATTTGAGCACCAAAGGCATGTACTGCAAAATTCCCAAGACTAGAAAACCCTAATATTGAAATTGCTTTGGCACCTCCAACCCAAAAACCCCCCATATTCAAGTTGCAATCTTTCTCAGCAAAAAGGTAGCACATCATGCAAGCAAAAAAGACCCCACAAACGAAGAAAACCCCAACAAACCTAAAAGGCCGACACACAAACAAATATATGTAAGGCTAAAGATTTTCTTGAAAAAACAATAAAAGAGCAACTGCTTTCTTTTCTGCAAAACCCTTCTGCAGAAAATCGAAAAGTAAGAGCAGAAAGAGGCGCAGAAGATAAACAACACAACAGCAGGCAGAGAGACACAGCAAAAACATATGATTGATTACGTATGTATGTATAAACGAGGCAGAAGAAAAAAGAGAAGAGTAGAGAAGAGAAAAGAGGGCGAATCTTTGTTATTATCTTGACCTGTTGAATGTGATCAGTAGTGACGTTAGGGGGATAGTAGCCTGCCATTGATGGCTGAATCTGAATCAGGTGCTGTTGCATGCTACTACAACTACGCTTATATATATATATATATTATATATATTACAAAACTCAAACCCCTACCACACACACTAATATACTTACAAAACTACTGTATGCAATGTTAATGCTATGTATAATCTCTGTGTGTGTGTGTCTAATAAATACGTAAACAGCTGCTACTTACTACTCCCATCGCTTTCCTATCCTTCTGTATAAGTTTGACCGTGATATGACAAAGAAAAGAAAGAAAAACAACTGTCGAAGTTATGATATGAATAGAGAGAAGGAAGATTATACAATGGACCCTCGCACCCTTCTGTGTTTGTTTCAAGTTGAACACTGTGTAAATGGCATTCCTCATATGTTTTGAGTCTACTAAGGAACAAATAAATGTTGTGGATTAAAGGGGCCACAGTGAATTACTGAAGAAACGGTGGATTTTCTCTCTCTAAAGATGAATATATCCCTGTGGTAAAAGGTGTCAGGTGAGGACAGAGACTGCAGCGGAGTGTTCAGAAAAGCTTTTTTATTACTATTAAGTATTATTTTTTCTGTCCATGAAAATGCTTTGGGGTTCGTTCTGCTATGTCATGTCCTTTTACGAAAGTAGGGCCTTAGATTGTGTTTTCAATAGAAGCATTACGTAGTACTGTTTATTACAAAGCAATTAAGAATGCCTGCCATTAAATATCGTTTGTATTTTGGAATAGATTATTTTGATTATATCGTTAGCCTTCTTATTTTTGGTTGTAGAGAGCTCAATAATTGTGGATTTTTTTTTTATGTAAACATAAATGTTTTTATGTTTGGCTAAATTGCATATAACCCACCCGTGGTTTAAAAAATAAACACCTAAACCCCTATGGTTTGTAAATAGCATAAAACACCCTCGTTGTTTATTTAATTATGCGATCCTTGTCATTTTTACCCCCTAATTGGGGGGTACAATGCTATGTTTTAGACATCATAGGGGTTACGGTGCTAAGTTTTAGACAGCACATGGGGGTTTCACGCAATAAAAAAAGCATAAGGTAGTAATGCGCATTTCAGTATATCCACGTGGGGGTAAAGCATAATTTACCCATGTTTTTATAAATCAATTGGCAAAGTTGGCGGGACGGAGATGGGGTCTGTACTAGGGGTGCAATGCAAATGAATCGAATCGAATCGCGAATATCATCATATTCTATTTGTATTCGATTATCAAATCGAGTATTCGAATTTGATTTGACTACATATTCGAATCGTATATTTGATAATTAATTTTTTTTAATTAAACAATATAAATGATATTATATTTAAATATTTATGGAATCATAAATATTATATTTAAAAAAATATTGAATTATTTTAAATATATTTTGAACTATAATATATTTGTATTTAAACAAATATTGGAATCGAATATTGTGATATTGTATTCGTATTCGTATTCGTATTCGAATAAAAAAACTATTTTTATTTGAATTCGATATTCGAATATTTCGAATTCGAATCGTAAACTTCGAATCGAATCTCGAATGGAACAAAAAAAACAATTCATTCATTTGCAACCCTAGCCCATGGCCCTGCCCCTGCCCCTACCCCCGTCTAGTTTCCCGCCGGGATCCGCATTTTTAGATTACGAAATATTTAATATACAATACAAATATTAATAATATTTTATATTATAAATAATATGTAAAATATTATATAGAAAAAAATATATATTGGGAACAATTTTGTCCCGTTTATTTGGTAGGGATAGGGATTTCGATGAAAATTAGACTCTGCCACGAATTCGCTCCGTTGACGTCTTTCTTTTTTTTTTTTTTTTCTCTCTACTTTAGGCGAAGAAATATGAGGTGCACTTAGTTGCTTGATGACCAAAAAATACGTTTTCCAGCCCTCAGATTTTCCTTCATTGGCTAATGGAATACGTAAAATTGCTTCAGCATCAATTGGTAGAGAATTTCCTTCCAATTGTCGAAGGTCACACATGCTTTACAATAATTATGATTTGGAACTATATTATCGTGGAAAATCATTAGATTTTGATATTATTTAGTATTTTTTAATGCAAATACCATAAAAAAAAATCTTTTATTTTTTTGAATATAGGGAGCACTAATATATGGAATCAGGTATATACTTCGAGGCTGGCTAGACTTGGTAATGAGACAGGAATTCGCTATTCGTCGCAGTGTTCCGCCCTGATTGGGGCAAAAATTCTCTGCTTTTCTCTCCCGTGTGGCGGGAACGGAGAAAATTTTCTTTGTGTTGGCGGAGACCGAAATAATGCTCGCCACTATGAGAAACTCAACCCCGCTCTCCATGGGATTATATATTGAATTACCAAAATTTTTTATGGTTAATAATTAACTTAATATTTAATTTATTCTAGAGACTTAATCAATCTGTTCATTTTATTGGTTTCATGGTGATTTTATTGAATGCACTTTATTTTTTATTTTTTTATAATAATTAAGTTATTGCATCATAAAAAAATATTAAACACTAACAAATACGCGGCAAGGAATTTATCCATGAGGATTGGAGATTGGGAGAAATCTCTGCCCCGTTTGCTTATCGAAAATGTAGCCGATTCCCCATTGGTGTCGGGACGAATATGCAGATTAGCAGTTCTCGCCCTCGCTCTATAGCCAAGCCTAAAGCTAGGGGTGAGAATGGTGTGGTTAGGGCGGTTTTTATTCAAATTTTAACTCGATCCGATGTATTGCGGTTTTTAATGATATACCTCGAACCCGATCATAAAAATGATAACCCGATATTCAGCGGTTTGCTTGGGTTGAGGCGATTTTTGCGAGTTTTTACATATTTTTATCATAACGAAAAATCAATAACCTAGTATGAGTAATATTCTTAAGTATCGATAGTGTGAAAACATATATCATAAATTCGTTTACAAAAATAAAATTTTATATTGAAAAATATCATCATAACAATAAACAATAGTAACAGATAATAATTTATGACCTTTACAACTATTACGAGTTACGATTGATATCTATTAATTTATGACCTATTTAATAAAACATGATAAAAATTATAATATTATTAAATGCGGTTTGATACAATTTTTTGCTGTTTTAAAAATACAAAACCAAACTCGATTACAAAAGATGCTGTTTTATTTTTTAAAATCCAAACCAACCCATCACGTTGTCAACCTGATAGTTGCAATCTGGGTTGAGTTGGGTCGATTTGATGGGATGACCCGACGGATTAAATACTCATCCCTACCTAGAGCTAGGGTTGCAAACGAATCGAATCGAGTCGAATATCATGATATTCTATTCATATTCTATTACAAATTTCGAATTCGAACTCGAATACGAATACTATTCGAATACTAAAAATCGATTTGAATTCGATTTGATTATAACATTCGAATATCGAATCGAATATTCGAATATTATAATTTAAATTTATATTTTATTATAATATTTTTTTATTTAATAAAAATAAAAATAATATTATATTTAAAATATATATTTAATTATAGTATCTTATATTTAAATATATGTTTAATTATAATATATTTTATTTAATAAATATATATATTGAATTATAATATATTTCATTTCAATTATATATTGAATATTAAATTATTTATATAATTCGAATCGAATATTCTATAATTATTCGAATCGAATACTGTCATATTTTATTCATATTCGAAAATTATTCGAATCAGAAATACTATTTTTATTCGGATTTGATTTTCGGATATTTCGATTTCAAATCTTAAATTTCGAATCGAATCTCGAATCGAACAAAAAAAACTCGATTCATTTGCAACCCTACCTAGAGCTAGTAAAATAGCCTTACATAATCGACACTAGACAAATTAAAAAAACTAGAAGAACTAGTATTTATGTCATTTTGAATTGTTAATCAACCTTTCCTTAGGTTTTTTTAATGAAAACCTTGTTGGAAAATTTTTTATTAAATAGGAATTAAATTTTATTTAGTTAAAGGCTTATAATACTTGTGAAAGATATGTATCTTTTCACAATGTACCGGCTAAAGGATGTATCTAATAGGTTGAATAATCATGACCAACCAAGATTAGATGCAACTCTTCAACATATTCCTACTCCATCCATATATAGAAGGTTCATTTGCTCATTTTCAATATCTCGAAACACGTTCAAGTCATAGAAATCTTAAGAATTTATTTCTTCTCTCGCCGCGAAATATAATTAGTATATATCTTATTCAAACTCGTATTAGAGTTCGAAAATCATCGAATTAGTTCGCTGGTCTCGTAATTTGGATTGACGATTGTCGTTGTATGTTGAAAAATGATTGTCGTATTCCGTAAGTACCGTAAGCGGGTCAATATCGTTTTAAGCAGTGACGGAGCCCCATGGGAGCCAGTGTGGTCATTGGACCCCACTGATTTTTTTATTAATAATATATAATGAATTTTTTAAATTTGAACTAAATTTGAACTAATTATAGCTTAAAGGATCTCAGTGAAAGTTTGTAAAATATTAAGGATATAGGGTCCAATTATGCTGGACCCTAGACTGACTCCGCCACTGATTTTAAGAACATAGCGTCTACGAGTAGTCTCGACAATAAAAATCAAATTTACATTATCGTATACTATCGATATAATATATATTAGTTTATATATAAAGATATAAACGTACGTATCCAAATTGTACTCAACAAACCTTTGTAGTATGGGGAAACCATTTTTCAACGGAGGAAAATCATTTTCATCCCACGAAATTTCACACTTACCCATCCCCCACTAGCAAAATCGCTAGAATTTAAAATAGAATGATAGAAGCGAACAAAAAAAATAAATAAATAGATCCACCGTACAATATAATATATTACATATAATAATTGAAATTATTTTCAAATATATAAATTAATCTATATTTTAATACACCAAAAAGTCCAAAACCATCGGTTTTTGGGCCGACCCACTACCTCGGTCCATTCAACGACGATTAGTCACACCTACAATTACATCGCCGATGACGCCACTTAGCTCTTTGCCAAACATCTCCACGCGCTTTCCCCAGTCGTTGCACCCACGTACGACAATGGCTTTACATTAAGAGGGCGAGCCTCACGCGCTCGACTATGCAGTGGGCTTCACGTTGAAATATATCTCTCTAGGGCCTTGATGGGCCATAGCTTCTGGCCCTTTGGTCATAAACGGAAATATGTATTTAAAGAGCTTTTTTTTTCTGCTATATCTATTATTTATGCTTGGAATACTAAAAATTTAATATATGTGCTTGAATAAATAAAGCTACGCTTTCATTGACTAAATATAAAAAAATATTAAATGCAAATTATATTTTTTACTTATCCACTTCATGTATTTAATATCACTGCTAGTTACTTCAAGAGGTCTCTAAATGACTCAACTAGTTCATCAATACATTATAATATGTGTATAAATATATATATATATATATATTATCACGTGCGTGTAGGGCTAAATGTAGCAGAAAAAGTGTTTATAGTACGAAGAATCCTGCGGAAAACCCTTGAACAGTTTTGCTGCTGCTGTTGGTCAAAGGGTAAGAACATGGTCTTGCATGGTAGTTGGGTGGTCTTGTGTATATATACATACACATAATATGTAACCTTTTCATTTCATTTAATTAGGTCCCATTTGAAATTGTTTGCATTTGGAAATTACAGTTAATACTTTGAGGTGATAACTGTTCAATAATTATTGTTTTCATCAATCTTTATTTTTGTGCTGTGTGTTGCAGAGAAGATACGGTCCTTGTGCCTCTGTGTCTTTACAAGAGGAATCTGTCAAATGAAATGTAAATATATATACGATTATTGATATACATATATACATTTATATTCGAATCATGTCATGGAAATAGCTTGTCTGCATGGGCAGTTGTCTGTTCGTATAATGTTTGTATTAAACTAAAAAAAAATATATATATATATTTATTTTCCCCTCAACTCAAGCTATCGATATAAGGCCCCATTTAAATCTCTCAAAACAAATGTCTCCTATTTCTTTTTTGGTTTTACTTCTGTAAAAAAAATTTAAAAGCCCATATTTCTACTGAGTAAAAATCCGTATTACAAAGTCCAATTTAGAGAGAAGGAACAGAGCTTTTCGTTAATGGAGAAAGGGGAGAATGTTTTTTTTTTCTTTTTTTTTAAAGAAAGAATGCAAAGAGCTTTTTGGTTAGAAAGAGAGTAGCGTGGGCGCATCCATCCATGGCAAGGTTTGAAGCAGCAAAGAACAAACAATCGTTTTCCGAGCATGCAATGCAGTTCAATGCACGGGTCTACTTGCAGTGATAGCCGTCGACTGGTTGATCAAGTCATAGATCGACGACGGCCTCATATGCAAAGGTTCCTTACAATGGAGGACGTTGTGCGATAATCAAACAAGCACGGCTAAGGTCCGACCCGACCCCCTTCAAGGGTCATGTCATTCGACAACATATGGGGCGAGGTTTCATCAGCGTGCCTCAGAGATTGATCCCACGGTTTATATCATTGGCTGGAATAATGACCATTTTCTTTGTCCTAAAGTTGGCCCGACACTTATTTACATCATTGGCACTTCGAGCGAGAGGCTCTCCAATGCTGTAACCGAGCGTTTTCAACTTTGAAACTCGACAAAGAGACCGTCAAGAGGGTTGCTTCTGAAGCTATAAGTCGGGAAGATAAACCGCGAATGATGTGAGAAGGGTTTGACGAAGCAATATGCTACAAGGAATCCCCCGAAAAGACCTAAGGAGAAAGAAGAATTTGCGCTTCACAACGCCAAATCGATGGGCAACAAGGAGTGTTTGCCCGAGAAATACCTTCATTGCCAGAACGAACCCAACCAAGATAATGAAAGAATGACAAACAATCAGTCTAATCTCAAGTAATAACCTGAAAAGTGATTCAAATGATACACACACACACACACACACACACACTGGAGCCATAATAATTAACATAAGGAGCAAGCATCTTCAGTTTTAAGAAATCCAAACATTGTACTCTAAGAAAGATGGAATCTATTTTAATCAATCAATTTAAATGAACAAAAAATAATAATAATTAAGTTTAATGGTGCTGCAATCCAATTTGCATGAAAACAAACACACTTAAGAAAGAGTAAGGAAACGATATTCTCCCTCATGACCCAAGCGCACTTAAGGTCTGTCAGCTTTTCTTTGTAGCAAATCACTGTTGAGCGCACTGCACCCTCTGAGCTCCTCCATGCATATCGTCATCATCGTCTTCTTCATATGCCTCTTGTGCACGCTGGTGCTGCTTCCTACGGTTCTCTTCTTCCATGTTAACTTCGTGCAAAGTCGTCTCCTCACATTCATCCAAGTCCATCTCTGTTTTAGTCGCTGGGCGTCGAGGAAGCACAGCCTCAAGAGCCTTGCTTTGATCAGGGCCTAAGGACTCTGGGAAATCCACTGCAAAATGTATGTAGAGCTTTCCTTTCATGAACGACCTCTGGTGCATGGGCATTCCTTCATCATTAATCGCTTTGTATTGATCTAAGGAATGGAAGAAATAAGTCTCATGCATTAGGGCAGAAATAGAGAAAACTGGCATCGGTCACTGAGTGAATGTATTTGTGAAGCTTACCAGGTTTGATGACTTCACCAGGCTCGGATTTAACGAGAAGTTGTCGGTTGTCTAAATGAGTCAGGATGAACTGGAAGCCACATAGCGCTTCGGTCAGAGTCAAAGTGTGTTCCACAAAGAGATCATCACCCTTTCTCTTAAACTTTGGGTGCTCCTTTTGTTGCAGTACAAAGACAATATCGCCTGTGACAGTGTCGGGCTGCAAATGGGAAAGTAAAAAAGATTGAGATAAACGCAAAACAGGAAATACGACCGACAGGTGGCATTTATAAATTACCGCTTCATCAGCTGCCCCGGGAAATGAGATCTTTTGTCCATGTTGCATACCCTTTTCAACATTCACCTCCAAGACCTTTTTCTCCTGCACAACTTTCTCGCCTTTGCACTGGGGGCAACGGTCTTTGTCATTAATAATTTCACCAGTCCCCCTGCAATCGTCGCAAGGATGCTGCATCTGCTGGATCATAGGACCCATTCGTCTGATTGAGACTTTCATTCCAGATCCTTGACAGCCAGGACATGTAGTCGAAGCTCCGGATTTAGATCCTTTCCTGAACCATAAATTGCATATTAGCTGTAACATAAGAGATATTTATCAGAGTAGACAGCTAGAGTTTCAGAAGAAAAACGCTCACCCCTTGCACTTCTTGCAGAGAACATTACGAGAAAGGGAGAGCTTTTTTGATGTTCCATTGTAAAGATCCTCGAGCGAGACCTTGAGAGGATGAACAACGTCCTCTCCTCTTCTTTGCCTCCGACCCCTGCTACTTCCTCCACCTGTGGACATGTGATAGCAAAAGCTGAACTATTATGCAAAAATGTTCCAATCAAGGCAATGTAGCAAGTTGAAAAGGTAAAAAATTCGCCTCCAAAAGGACCACCTGAAAAGAGGGATTCAAAGATATCAAATGGGCTGTGACCATGCCCACCATCCATTCCCTCTTTCAGGGCATCCTCGCCATATTGATCATAGATTTCTCGCTTTTCAGGGTCACTCAATACTTCATATGCTTGAGCAATCTCCTTAAACTGGACAGACATAACCAAGAGAGATTTTATTTTGAAGAAACGATAAATAAAAGCCTGCATTGTATTCTATCACTGAAAAGAAGGGGAAACATGCTTCAAAGCATCACAACAGATTAACTAGCAACTAACAATCGAGGCTTTTCTAGTCAAAGCCTGTGACACAAATCAATCCGGCCTGTAATTTATTATGCACACAACTAAAATGCTTAATCTAATTAAAATTTGTTTAGGTGGTGAATCTGCCAGTGATTGCAAAACATATCAATACTAAGAACGCAACAACCCTATAAAAAGAATAGCTACTATGCACACTGCATACTCGTGAAACCCTTTGAATCACCTCGAAGTACAGATCTGAAAGACACACACTTTTATAACGCCTAAAAGCAGCATCATCAAACAACCCATACGTAGAATATTTTATCAAATAGAAAATAAAAACGAAAATTTTACTTTCTCAGGATCTCCGCCTTTATCGGGATGATTCTTGATCGCCGATTTACGATACGCTTTCTTCAATTCATCCTGCGAAGCAGTCTTCGACACTCCCAACACCTCATAGTACTTGGTGTTGTCGCTTTTCTTCGGCGCTCTACCAAACATCCTCGACAATCTTTGACAAAGTTTACCTAAAAAAATAAAAATCAAGCCAGCGAATAAAATCAATCACTTCATCGTTAAAATTTAGAGTCAAACAGATCTAGTACCAGCTGTATTAATCGATACAGAACCCTAATTGAAGCAAAATCATACATAAAGTGAAAGGCTTACAGATGAGAGCTGATGGATGCGTAGGCGCGCTCGAGGGAGAGAGAGAGAGGTAGATAGAGGGTTAGGTTTGCTGAGATTTGTGGTTTTAATTGCGAAGGCAAACGAGCATGGACGGCTGAGATTTTGAGCTATCCTTGAAAAAGTCAATTAAATATTTGGACGGCTGAGATTTTCTCAAATTACATCGCCCCCGCCCGCCCGCCAGCAAAGAATCAATATTGGGTTTTTGTTTGACCATAATATGATAATTTCTTTTACTATATTAATAAAAATGTGGGCTTTAATTAAATATCTCAAATATTAATAAGCTTATTTTAATTATCAATTATCACTGTAGTTTATAATAAGCTAATCAATAGATATTGTCTATATCTGCAACATTGCATATGATTCGAATATTGAATCTTTTTTATTTAACAAATCGAATGGCCACGCTAAAAATTATATATTTTTAAACTGATCAAAATCCAATATTGCAAAATTGTATATATAAATTATCAGGCGATGCTAGATTTAATTATGTTTGTTTCATTTAAAAAAAATTACCAAGATCAAGTTCTTGGATGTAGAATCAGTGGTCAACTATATATATTATAAGTATATAAACAGCAATGAGAACTAACTGTTCCACCTTTGCAGCTGCAGTGCAGAGGCCAGTTGGGACTGAACTAATAAAAAAGGTCATGTATGGGGTGAAAATAGGGGTGTAGTGTTTTTCGGGCTTGAGCTCGAGTTCGATTCATTTGTACTAGGCTCGAGCTCGTCGAGCTTTTTATTCGGAGCTCTAGCTCAATTAGTATAAGCTCGAGCTTGAAGTTCTATGTATTAAATATTAAATATATATAATTTAATAAAAAAAAATTTAAAAAATAAATAAATAAAGCTCGTGAGGCTCTTGTACAAGCTCGAGCTCGAGCTTGTTGTAGCGAGTTCGAGCCGGCTCATCGAGCTCGCGGGTCGGCTTGACTCGTCTTTCACCCCTAGGTGGGGTGTTAAGAATAAATGTTTTTTACTGATAATTTTTTTAGCTTTTATGTTTTTATGTATAGTTTCCCATATTTTTATTTATTATTACTAATTAATTATATTCTGTGGTTTCTATTTTTTTTTAACTTATATTGATTAATAAATTAATTCTGTATTTTAAATGATTAACATATGAAAATCTTAATTTATTTTTTATGGTAAAAATGAGAAAAGTATTTTTGTTTTCAATGTTCCTTTATTTTCTTTGTTTTTCACTGGAGTAAAAATAATTACTAATTTTTTGAATTTTTTTCTTTCAATCATTATTATTACTTAAAAGTTTTAAGGGGATTAATGCAATCTTCAAATAAGAAGAAAAAAGGTTTTTAGATTTTTTATTAGGTTTTCATTTGTTTTATTTGATGAATTTTGTATTCCAAGTGTTTCACAGTGAAAATTTTATTCTCTTACTTGTCAATCACACAAGAAAAATAGGAGTATTTATTTCCGCGCTCCTATATTCTATTATCCTCTCTCTACAAATCCACGTTCTCCACCTTCTCTCCTAAGCGAACAACAAAAAAACTCTCACCCACAAGCTTCTTCTCCTCCTTCCTCCATAACTGGAGGTTGGGGGAGTTCATTCCTGTTTTTTCTCTTGCTTTTTTTTTTCTTTTCTATTTTTTATTTTTTCTGTGTGGTCGTCGTTTCTTGGTCTCTCAGTGTGGGAGTTTCGTCTCCTCTTGTAGGAGTTCTTTCTTTCTTTATGGAAGTGGCACTAAAAAAAAGGTTTAGAAGCTGAAGACTGAAGAAAGTAAATGGTACTGTAGATCTGATTTAATAATCATTGTTTTGGAATGTTAGGTTGATTTGTAGCAGGTTCTTTAGTTCTTTTGTCCGAACTTTGAATCTTGTTTTCTTTTGAACTTGTTTATCTTTTCTTTTTCTTTAGATTTGTGTTCGTTTCTCTCTTTATGAGTGTTTTTCTCCCTCTAGATGGTCAAATGTTACCGAATGGTGCATCTGGACTCTTTAGCCTCTATCATTTTGTCTGTGTTAATGAACTACGTTTCAAACAAAAAAAAACAAAGATACAGATTAAAAAAGAGAAAAATAGAGGATTTTCTTGTCAATGATAGATCAAAACAGATGATTTGTTTGTTAATTTCTTTGGATTATATTCAAGTTAAGGGAAAAAAAAAAGGAAAGATTCATGCATTCTTTTCTGCATTAAAACTAAGAAACCAAAGATCAACAAACTATCATTCTTACCCTGAGAGAGATGCATATTCGTCAACTTTCTGTCATCAACTAATAAATTGAGCATTCAATAAGAGCAGCCTTCTTACTCGTTAGAAGAACCAATTTAATGGAACCACCAATTTGGTAAAGCTTTTTAAGCTTTCGCAACGTTGATGTATTATCACAATTGAAAGAAATGGTTGCTCTTTTATATATACTAGTATTTTCCGCACACTCCATGCGTGTGCTTAAAATATAAACAAAATATAAAATTATTTTTATAATATGAAATTATAATATTAATTTTAATTGAAAAATACGTTTTACAAATTAAAACTATGATTTTGGGGTATAATTAAAATAAATTTGAAGATTAAGGGTAAAATGGTAATTAGCAATGTCATACAAAATCAATTTGAATTTGTCACACCATTGAGCCCTCACCAATTATATAAAGGTATATATATATATATATATATATATATATATATATGTGAGTTGTGTGTTAAGAATAAGATAATAAGATTAACAAACTCCAATGCCATTGAATACTTTTAATTACTGATTGAATCAGCAATATAGAAAAAAAAAATCAAAGAGAACATACTTTTTGCTAAATCTTAAAAGGGTATTATTACTCTTTAATGTATATATAATCCATTGAATTAGGTAAAGCTTAGGTATATATATATATATATATATATATATGTGAGTTGTGTGTTAAGAATAAGATAATAAGATTAACAAACTCCAATGCCATTGAATACTTTTAATTACTGATTGAATCAGCAATATAGAAAAAAAAAATCAAAGAGAACATACTTTTTGCTAAATCTTAAAAGGGTATTATTACTCTTTAATGTATATATAATCCATTGAATTAGGTAAAGCTTAACAATCAAGTTCTTTCCCTTTCGTAAGCATGTGGTTCAACGCAGATTAGCAGAATTAAACCAAACCAAGTATTAGCATTTATATGTGTTATGCTTTATTATATATATATGTATATGTATATATAGGTTCAAATATTTAAATAACCTATGAAATTTTGTGTATATATATATTAGTTTTATACGTCATAATAATTCGTACAAATTTACAATATTATATATAAATATACATAGATCCGTTTGTTTCTAAGCCCCATATAAAGTATCAGATAAAGCCCATTATAAATTATTTATAATAAATCCCAATATAAGTTATTTCACATATTTCAGCAATTTTATTTATACCCAGGTCCATACTATTTTATCGGGTTCTCAATTAATAACGGACTGCAAAATATTAAACCAAACATAATATAATGAGTTATTAATTATCTTATCTGGTCTAATATTAGACAGCAAACGGGCCCGTAGTTAATTGGTCTATTTAGTATTTTGCTTCTAACAGTGATTTTGAATCTAAAGTTTGAAGTTTTCAATAATCAGCAAAAAGATCACGATGAAGCTTTCGAATATGTACGATGAAGCTCGGGCTCGACTCGACATCATGAGCTCGAGCTAGGTTCGTGAGCTTGTTTACTAGACAAGTAGTGCGACTAGCGTAAAAAACTTGAAATATTCATCATAGATTAATTTTTAAAAAAAATAACAAAAAAAAAAACCATCGAAAAGCTCATTTGTTGGCCTATGAGCTTTCGAACAGTTATGACGAACGAACCTTGAGCTCAACTCGACAATCATGGGATCAAGCGCGACAATCATGAACTCGAGTTAAGATTCAGTGGAGCCCGCTCATTTCATCTTCACCTATAGTTAGGAAAAAAAAAAATCACATTATCTAGTCTATTTAATAAAGGGTGAGTGCATCTTAATAATAACCTAATTGATCTGTCAATTTGGTAATTACCATTTCCCCTTTTTTTTATTTATTCCAATTATATCATCACAAATCAACCTTTTTTTTTAAATACTTAAAAATAATGCAAAATTAAATTATAATAATGTCATATATTAAATATCTTAAATTAAAGATAACTCTTCAAATAAAAAAAAATGTTGAAATAAAAAAATCCAATAAAAAATTATGTGCTAATTAATTTGGACGTCCATTTCAAATTAATTTTAATATTTTGAAAGATATAAATTTTCCACTACACTACACGTGTAGTACTCTAGAAAACAGATATATTTTATTTCAGTTCTACGCCATAACTATTTTAGTGGAAGCTCCTTTACCAAAAGCGAAAGCAAAGATTCTTTCTTTTAACTTAAATTAATTTATTTCATTTAACAACAATGCTTTCATATTTTTAAATTTTTTGTCTTGCTTGATGATCTTTAAACATATATAGTAGAAACTAGATAACTTAAATCTTCATTATTGAATAAATTTTCCAAGATAATATTTTTGGCCGATCCCGATTTGGGGATAACGTCGTAAATTAATAAATTCATTAAGATTATAAAATAATACAATTTTTTTATAATTTTTATAGACCCCAAATAAATATAAATTAAAAATTTCATATATACTACACATTATTAAGGAATGAATTACGAAAGTTTCTTGTATTGATAAGTCATGTCATGTGTATATGATTTGTTTGTGTTATCATATTTTGATATTATAATTATATCAAAAATATTTTTATAATTATATCAAAAATATTTTTCAATGTAGATATCGTGAAATATTGAACATTATAAGGTGTGAGATTGAATGGTTCTTTTAAATTGAGTCTTCATTTGATTTATGTATATAATAAAATAATTAAGTGCATATTTGAAAGGTGTTTTTAAATTGAATACTTCATTATAATTTAATAAAATATTAATAATAATTAATAACTCTTTAATTAATAAATTTTGGTAGTTCTATTAGTGTTACGTTATATATTTGGCAAATTTTCTAAACAAGTTAAATAGATACATAAATGGTGATGTATAATATATATATATATATATATATATATATATATATATATATATAATGAGATTTGCTATGGTGCATACCCTATCGTGAGCACCCCGTGAGCACCGCACACGTACTTCGCCTCTTTTCGATCCAAAACGAAATTTTTAGCCCAATGTTAATCTTATCCCCCTTATACAACAACATGATGATGTTGTAAAACAGATTCATCTTCATAAAAATACGAAGAAGCATCACACGGATGTGATATTAAATAAATTGTTCTTACCGATCTTTTTCGTATTTTTATGAAGATGAATCTGTTTTACAACATCATCATGTTGTTGTGTAAGGGGATATGATTAACATTGGGCTAAAAATTTCGTTTTGGATCGAAAAGAGACGAAGTACGTGTGCGGTGCTCACGGGGTGCTCACGATAGGGTATGCACCATAGCAAATCTCTATATATAATATCAAAAAGTATATTAATTACAAAATCTCCCTTAGTGCTCGTTTGGTACGTAGGTTTATATTTAGGAGGGTTTAAATTAATAAGGTTTATATAAAACTAATTAGTGGGTATAAAATAAAATGTGTGTTTGGTTAGTGAGTTTAAATATAATATACTTGTTTGGTTAGATATGGGTTTAATAAATGGGTATTTGATGAAAATACAATTATGCCCTTAATATTCATAAATACTTTCTACTTAATAATCACGCTTGATGTACCTATCCTCACTGCGATTATTAATATCATTGTGGAATTCTGGTATGAATGCTATTCCTTTGCATTGAACTAAAAATCATCAAGCCATTACATTAAATTTAATGTAATATGAACAAATATAAATAATGTATATATATTATATGTACGTATATACATGTACATGAAATTTATGGTTGAATATTTTCTTAATGACTCTTTCTCAGTTACACGGACAAGCCTTCTCAGTTCCCACAAACCTAGCAATTTATTTGTTCTCTCTCGTCAAAGCAATAAGCTTCGTTGATAATTAATCGATATATTATTTCGCACTCACATTTTATTTAAGTATAAGATGAAGGTTAATATTGTAAAAATAAAAGTGGGTTTTCCATAACCCATATAAAGGGTGTGTTATCCTAAACCTTTAGGTAAGGGTTTAAAGTTATTTTATATAAACCTATGTATTATATAAACATATGAACCAAACATACCAATATATAGTAAACTCATATTTAAAATCCTTAAACATGTGAACCAAACGAGCATTTACTGTTTAGTATTTACTCCTAAATTAAGCAGAAGCTTAGCTGTTCACAACTGGAAAAGCTTTCTCGGCCCAGTAACCAAGCTACACTCCTCCATCTCTCCGTACAAATGCTCTTCGTAGATTATTTTTTTCTTTTTCCTTGATTATGATTTTTTCTTAATGTTAAACCCTTCCTTCTTCGTTTGAATTGCTTCAATGTAGGGACATCCCACTCTGAAAAGAACAGCGTGAAGCATCTCATTCAAGGTTTTAGTAAGCATTCTAACTTTTCCTTCTCAATTTATCACTGTTTTTTCCTTTTCGATTCACGGGTTTGATTATTTTGTGCCCAACTGTTTGAGATAATGCATTGAGGTTTTTGTTTTCTTCTTTTCTTTTTTTTTTTTTTAAACTTGTTTGCACAGTTTCTGTTCCATTGCGTGCTCTTTTATTGGTCGACTATCTGTGGAATATTGGGTAATAATTGCAAGTATGTTTTACATATCATCGATAAACATTTATCTTGCTTTAGGGTTCTTTCTTTCTGATGTTCTCTTTCACACTTTTTTTTTTTTTGGGTTTCGAATGATGTTAGAATATATATAATCTTAGGTGGTCTGCCTGAGTTTAAACGTAGTGGATTTACTGTTGTATCAATTGCTTGACCAATCCAATAGGCTTTCTATCTGTAAAGTGATTTCATATTCATGTTAATCCTAAACTCTTTTTGGTTATGCCTTTGATTGATATGAGCCAATGAAAAGCTTATAGATTAACCATACATATCTCTGCTCTTGCATGTCTTTGAATCTTATCTTGTTTTAGACAACATTGAAAGGAGTATTATTACTGTACATTTCAGTTTCTTGAAACTCTTTGCTTTATAGCTTGGAATCTCGGCTTCTCTACCTTGCTTCAGTTCATCTGCTGCTTCTTTTGTAGTAAGCTTCTTCGTTGTCACTGTCTTCAATCTCAGCTGATCCTTCGTATGGAGTTCGATTTAGTTTCTGTTGAGTAGCTTCGTTTCTTCTTTGTTTTCGGCTGTCTTGGTATAAGAAGGGACATAAATTTCTGATGTTTCACTGCAGACAGCCAAAGTAGCCATGTCGAGACAAGGACAAGCACAACTCCCACCTCGATGTCCCCTCCAAAAGAGAGCCACGAATCACCAAGTTCATCCCGTCTTCTCTCCGCCATCATCCCGAGAATATGTTGATTCTCATCCGAGGCGAAGGGGGCACCAAAAATCCATGTCTGAAAGTTTCTCCGTCGATGATGATCAGCCAGCGTGGCTCAACGATTTGTTGAATGATTCAGGCATGGATTTTAGACCTATATTACATCGCAGAGCTGCTAGTGATTCTTTGAATGATCTCTCGCTGTTACAAGATATGGATCAGCTCCATGAAACAGAGAGCGTAGACTCTCACGGAACGAACGACGGGTTGGAGTCTAACTGCAGTTACGGTCCTAACTCCCCTCGAAGGAAAGACAACCTCGGGTTCCCCGAAAAAGAAATCGTCTCTGCATTTTCTGAATACTCCGTGCAAAACACGGTGCAGCCGATAGACGGGCTGTCTGCAGGCAATATCTATGGTTCGGTGGCTGAAAATAACGCAGAGAACAAGCTATGGAAACGGTCAGATTCCATACTAATATGCTTTTTAGAAAGAAAAACTTTAACACACTTCATGTTTGTTTTACAGTTATGTCTCTGATTTGATGAATTAGTTAGTCCCTATTTGTCATAAAAACAGTCACCCTGGTCAGAGGTCTCGAGCTCGAAAGCTTCAATACATTGCCGAGTTGGAAAGGACCGTGGAGGCCATTCAGGTATGGAATGATAGATACGCCGACATAATCAAATTTAGTTCTCGTATTTGCTAGAATCCTATGTGTGTGTGTGTTAATCGATTCTTACGGTACAGAATATGGGGTCGGAGTTGTCTTTTCGGGTCGCCTCCTTGCTTCAGCAACATACTGCATTATCGATGGAAAACAGCACACTGAAGCATCAGCTACTCAGAGTTCAGCAAGATAAATATATTGTAGACGGTTGGTATATACTAGATTCGATCTTATTACAGTCGAATTTATCTTGTTATTTCACGGTGACTTGACTGACCTCATCAAACTACATTCTCTACATTAATTTCAGGCGAATATCGAACGCTTAAGAAAGAGGTCGAGAGGTTGAGATCCAATTTACCAGATTTGTCGAAGCTGAACAACAAAGTCCACAAAAGGTCAAGCTCACATGGTTACGTGGATCATTCAGACGCCATTTGGAACATGCTAAACATGCGGAAGCTAGATCTAAACTGATGTTAACTGCCTGAAAGTTACAATGATATTCTGGTCTGAGACATATAATGTTTTTGTCTTCTCTTCTATTGCTGCTATCACATGCTCTCAAGTCCAAGATATGTAAAACAATATGAATTTGCAAGACTTGTTTGCTGAAGATAATGAGTGATTCGATGAAGACAACGTAACAGATTAAACCAATCGCCAGAAATTGTAAGATTTAGATAGCAACACAAGAATGTATAATACACGATTCAATGTCTGAATCAAGAATCCACACGTTACAGTGAGAGAAAAGAATCAGTCGGCTAAGTATGTCCACAGAATACGTAACTAGTGATAATCTTACTGGCGTGCATTCGTTGCTTAGCTAGTGCTCAGCCCACAATTCCAAGGTCTAGCGGTGATTGATAATAACATGACAGAGATGATATAGTATCTGATGGGAATTGGCACTGACTAGTGTACAAAACAACCTAACCTCGAAGTGAAGCGCGGGGGACAGCTGGTAATCCCAATTCATCTTCAGCCTGCCGAGAAAAAAATCACACTAATCAGAAAATATGCATTTCCAAGCACAACCCGACTCATAAATGCCTACATGTTGTGCCTACTAGTTTGTGTGTATAAACGTGAATTGCATAAAGAACCAACAGAAGGGTCTGAGATGTTGTTCTGGTTCTTGCTAATGCGTGGAATAATGAACTGATATTTAAACAACAAAACTCAAAACTATATGAATTTTATCGAAGAAAACAATTGACGTGGAAATATATTTGAGATAGCTATTCATGTGGCAAAATATAATAAGAATGCAAAATAGAAAGGCGCATGTACATTCATGGACTTTAGTTTTTATATTTGAAAGGACACAAATGATTATATGCTTTTACAACTATGGAGACGTTAACATTACCCGTGCATTTTCTCTGCCAGCTGGGATAGGAGCGTGCCCCATCGGTGCTGACGGCAAGCCCAGTTCCGAATCCAAATCAGATTCTTTATCTGGTTGAAGATAAGATGGAGTATCTTCAGTTTCATATCCCATGTCTGCCTCAAGGGCGTCGAGTTCTGCACAATCAGAGAAATCGTTGCTTTTAATGGATAATACAAATCATTATGAAAATATCAGCCAAAACAATCAACGCGCAAAGAAGCATTCAGGGGATTGAATTGGAGACCCAAATTAGAGATTCGACAAGTTGAATTGACATCCTTCATTACATAATGAGATGCGAAAGCACTGTTACATAAGTCAGTGTAGAGATCAAGAATCATGAAAAGGTCTCTTACCACCCATGAGTTCATCTTCATCTACGTCATCAGGTACGTTGTAGCTTCTGCCAAGGGACTCTTGGATTTCGTTACTCACATCCATAAGGTCCAACATCTCATCTTGTAAGTTCTACAACCATAAGATGTATGTGAAACATCAATAAAAAAACCTGCCAGTTATGCTAAGAGAAAGATTTTGGCAGCTAGATACATACATCAATGTCTTGAATCTTCACAGTCTTCATCATCCCTTTTAGCTCTTTGTTTGCCGACTTCAAGGCTGACATCTAGAGAGAAATCAGAGAGCTTAGTTTTTTGTTCCTACTTCCTTTGAACACATGTATTAAATACTTGGAATAACCTCATATTAAATTTGATATGCACAGGTTAAAATTCAGAAGTAAACCAAAGAAGATAACTAAAGTCCCAAAACATACTGTTTGTTGAGCATCTTTAATCCCCTCAGCGGCAAATGCGACTTGATCTAGGTTGAATGTTTGATTGTATAGCATATCTCGTTGACCTTCATACCTGTCCAGTTCAAATCATACGAGAATGTCCGTAACACATAGAAACAACCTAGACTATCATGAAAACACACACACAAACACAGATAAAGATTCGGCTTACATTCTTTTCTGCTTAAGCACTCTCATTGCTCTAGCTTTGACAGCCTCTTGTGCTGGACCTGGTCGGGTTTTCTTGATCTGCTCTCTATATCTTGTTAATTCAGCGTCAAGTTTCTTTATCTTTTCGTCAACATTTTCACCTCTTTTATTGATCTGAAGATGAGAAAAATATATTACAGGCATTGACCCTCTACTAGTTCAGGATGTTCAATGGAAAATCTCGATAATCTCAGACAAAAACTGAGGCTTCATCCCAATAATAACTTTCGGCTAGAACGAATTGAAAAGCAATAAAACTACAAAAGCACACAACAAACGATCATGACAATATACAAACATGGAAAAAAAAGTTTTAACATAAATTTCAAGGATAACACAAACCCCATCACGATTCTGCAGTACGCAGTCCGATTACGCTCACAAATGACCAGTTCAAGCACACAAATAGATAAATTAAAACATAACAAGAAAAAAAAAACGGATGAGCAAACCATAAAAACAAAATTAAGCAACGGAACATACTCGATCGGATGCGTCTTGAACAGACGGAGGTGGTTCCTTGTCTTTCTTCACCCCGAAAACCCTCCTCATCCTTAATCAAAAGATTACAACTAAACTAGTCGCGCGTATATGTGATTCGAATGAAAAATTCAGATTTTGAACTTGGATGTGGAACTTCAGCTGAAGTGAACAACATTAGCAATAATCAAATCAACGCCTCGATATCCAGAGATTAATATTGTTCCATTCTGGCGTAATGACAACGATAATTACGCGGAAGATTTGGAGAAAATTTCTGATGAAAGAAAGGAGAAATTTCATTCGAAGGATGGTCACGCGCTTTGGGCCACATTGAGTCGTCTCAGCCCAATATAAAGTTTCACCCAAAAATACATCAAGGCCCACTTGTTAGAGGGCATTTAATTAATTTTTTAATTTTCTTTTTCTAATTTTTTCTAATTTTTTTATTTAATTTAAACACTCATTTTCTCGTCTCGGTTGCAAAGCGTCGGTTTCGACTTTGGCATTGACCGAACTATAACCAAGTTTTTCTTCAGATTGGTATTTCTCGTACACTCGATGTGTGTGATTTAGTATATAAATATATACATTAGATAATAAATTCTGTTATTTAATAAACTACGTAGTTTTACATGAATGATCATAAAGGTTTCTTGAAAAAATGATTCAATTGTTTTTTTTTTTTGTTGAAAGCAATTTCACCTTGAATCTCGTATATAATTCATTTGTGTTAGCACATTTTGATCGTGTGTTTAAATAGAAAATATTTTTTTTAATATCCATAAAGTGATACATTGATTACAAAAAGCATAATAAGGTAGGAGATTAAAGGTTTTTTTCAAACTTATACATTTCCTTTAATATAGTGCATGATACAATAATCAAACCAATGTTTGAAATTTGTTTATAAATTGAGTATATTAATTTATATATTAATTAATAAATTTTTTAATTAATAAATTTTGATGGTTCCATGAGTATTAAATTATAGAATTTCTACTTTACGTGGCATGGGGCCCACTTCCTAGAGAGCATTTAATTAATTTTTAAATTTCTTAATTGTTTTTTATATTTAAACACTCATTTTATCGTTTTGGTTGTAAACCGTCCGTTTTAACTTTGGCATTGCCCAAACTATAAATCAAACCGTTCTCCAGATAGTTTCGGTTTGGAACCGGCGATTTCGATTTCAGTCTGAACGTTCAACCTTTTTGTTTTTTCTTTTTGAAACATAAATATAAAAAACCTAAGGTAAAAACCACTCGTTCAACTAGAAACCGACTGTTACAAATCGCCGGTTCACGGTTTTAAAAACTATAGACCGTAACCAAACCGTGAAAATTACGATTACAGTAACTGCGATCAACGGTTAACCGAACCATTGACCGACGGTTCCTTTGAGACTCTAGCAAAAGTATTCTTTCAAATAAATCTTACATGGAAGTAAAAGAGCTTATAATCAAAGCCTTTCTTTCGGGCTTCTAAAGGAGGAATGTATATCCCAGCCTGTTCGTACGATTTACGCTCTATGATATGGCGTAGGCCGCGCAAAGACAGATCCGTCGTTCCTTGTACTTTATGCCCATTACAACAGCTTCAATCAGTTAACAGTTTCTCAGGATTGCAATGAAGCAATCCTTTTCTCATTGCCTCATCAAAGATAAAATGCAGCTATTGTTAACGTTAGTTTCCTTGCTTCTGACATGATTCTTGCAAGAATAAAGACATTGGGAACGATTCGCCGAAGCACTTAGAGTGCCTCACTTATTCACGCTAAATAACGACTATCTATTGTTTACACTTTGAGGATGATATGTACTTACCGGCGGGTGAACCACATGGATCCATTGAAGCCACAGTAAGCCAAGACAAAAACTCATGTCAAGACAGATTATTACATCTAAAAAACCGACGCATTCGTAGTTCAAAGCATATGCTGGCGATTACACGGCCCAGAATGCTAAAGCTCAGCGCAGCTCAGCAACAACTTTTTTACTCGAGATGTGCCGAGAAAGCTTTCAACACTTCCTCATACACAGGCTTCTTGAAATCCACGGCCTACAAAAAGAAACAGCACACAAACATTTCATGAGGTTTAAGAAGGAGATTTATATATGGCTCTTTAAAGCACTCTTTCGAAAGAAAACACCAACACGGCTGACTACGTCTTGCGGAGACATCCACGCCCATTGTCCGAACTCGGCCTTCTCAGTCCCATCACCCAAAAGATTGACCTCCTCGTCCTTCCCGTTAAATTTCAGAAGAAACCTAGGCAATGTACAAGTATCTGTTAGATCTTTGGCTCTAGTATTTTCTTACATAGTTTGTGAAAGGGAGTGTAAGAAAGAAGCTCACCATTTCTGTGCTTGGCCCTTCCAGTCTGAACCCCATTGCACCTTTAGCTTCTCCCTAACCAATGGTGGGAAGTCATAGGTTAACCAATATGGCACCTGAAATTTCAAGAAACCTTTCATCACATAATTGTATGTACTTATTCATGTTAGATTTGACTTGAGAATTCCAACTTTATATTTCATTACCTCTGCAACAATGTCAGCTGAAGCTATACCAGTTTCTTCCCTCAGTTCTCTAATGGCTGCATCTCTAGGATCCTCACTTTCATCAATTCCGCCCTGCAAGAATAATAGGATGTTCATAAGTTCAACCATTTATTTCTCACCATAAGTAGTTACAAGCACTGTAAGAAGGAAAGGAAAATTCCACCATGAAACTCTAACCTGAGGCATTTGCCAAGCATCGGGCACATCGAGTCTCGAAGCAGCAAATATCTAACAATCAATCAAAAACGCAATTTCAAAAATAACAAATCGGGCCAGCACAAAATTGAATTATAAGAAAAAAAAAAAAAAGGCCCACCTTTTTATCAGGGTTAATCAGACATAATCCGACGTTTCTTCTGTAACCTTGAGGTGGGTTTTCCATAGCCGTTGATGCCGATGACGATGAAGAACGGAACGTCGATGCTAGCGTGAATCTGCGAAGACGCGAAGAACACTCTGGGAAGATAATGTGAGCTGTGTTTACACGCGGCAATGGAGAGTTAAATGTTCGGAAGCATAGAGCCATTTCCTATTATTACAACGAAACCTACTCTACTCATGGCTGCTTGGGTCAAGATTTCTTTGGGTGGGTGCGCTGAAGCTCATAGAAAGACAAAATTACCCTCTCTTTCTATCAGGTAGTGAAAGATGGGTCCTTTTTTTAGTTCTAAGAAAAAAATCGACCTCTCTGCTTTGTCCTATCTGTCTTTAAAACAACGCAGCACGCTTGGGAGTTGTAACTTAATTGTTTACCGAACAGTAATAGTTGAAAAAGGGTGAGAGATAAACGACATGGGGATTCCTCCAACGACGAGAGGCGGCGGCGGCGGCGGCGGCGGTGGAGGTGTCGATGCTGTGCGGGCTCGAGCGGAGGAGATGAGAGAAGCTCTGCTGAAGAGTCAAACGATGACTGATAAGATGGTCAGCATCTTGGGATCCTTTGACCACCGCCTATCGTCGCTTGAGACGGCGATGCGACCAACCCAGGTTCGGTTGACATCATAAATACCTTCTTCTTCTTCTCCATTCGTTTTGATTCGAATGAGAGATTTATGGGTTTTGTTTGAATACTGCTGATTATGTCGTCATCCCACCAAAGTTATGATCTTCTGTTAGTATACCCTTATACCCATTTTCCAGTACTTTCTCGATCTGATGATATCTTTATCTCAACTTAATTGGTACTTTTTTTTTTCCTGCAATTTTATCTTAATATGGCGGAGATTTGAAACTGTTTGGGGCGATTGAGAATGCGATTAAGATCTTTGTTCGTCAGTGCTTGGGTGCTGAAAGTGGGTAATTTTGGGGTATGGAGGAGATCTGCTGGTTGTTCATTTGCCTTCGGTTGAGTTGACTTTGGTTGACTAATCAAATTTCATTTGCTTTTTTTCTGATTGTAATTGCAAGTGGAGTTCCTTTGTTATGCATATTGAGTTTCTACTTTGCATCTTTTCCACTCTGTAGGGGTTATTTGATAGCTTGATTTTCAGATCTCGAGGCTTTCATCACTCGCTTTTTCTTATTCTGATGTATGCGTTTTGCCGTTGTAGATTTCTTAAAGAAAACTTTGTGTTTTATATGGAAACTTCATAGATCAATGTTCAAATTCTATTCAAATTATCGTGATTGGTACTTTTTCCTTTTGCAGATCCGAACGCATGCCATTAGGAGAGCCCATGAAAACATCGATAAGACTCTGAAGGCTGCCGAAGTCATTTTGTCCCGGTTCGACATTTCCCGCCAAGTAGACCCTCTTTCGACCTTTTGACTACTTTTATTTATTTATTTTTAATGCAACGGAACTTCTCGCCAGCTTCGATGAACAAACTGTATGCACATTTTCAATTCTGTGTAGGCGGAGGCGAAAATCCTCAAAGGGCCACATGAGGACCTTGAGAGTTATCTCCAAGCAATCGATCAGCTGAAGAGCAACATTCAGTTCTTCAGCAACAATAAGAGTTTCAAAAGCAGCGATGGAGTGCTCAGCCATTCGAATAACTTACTTGCCAAGGCCATATCGAAGCTAGAAGATCAGTTCAAGCAACTTCTGTCGTCTTACAGGTTTGTTTTCGAGGCCATCGATTAATTCAGATTTCATCTCCCTTTTTGTTGGATTATTTTTTTTTTTGGTAAAACAGCAAACCCGTTGAACCAGAGAAGCTCTTTGAGTGTCTCCCCGACTCCATGCGGCCATCGTCGGGATCGCACGAAGACACTGGCGGAAAGATTCCATCGTCGAATGGTCACTCCGAGCATAATAACAACGATGGAACTGTTTATACAACGCCAACATTGATTCCACCAAGAGTCTTGCCCTTATTACATGATTTAGCCGAACAAATGGTCCAAGCTGGCAATCATCTGCAGTTACAGAAAATATACAGGTACACATCTCCATTTTGTCTTCAGAAACTGTATGGGTATGGTAGGTATTTAACTTCGAAATTTACGATCCTAAGATCATCTGCTCATGTATTACTGATAAGGATTATCTTATTTTGGTTCTGTTATGCAAATTTTCCCCTTCATGTAGGGACATTCGTTCGCGAGTTTTAGAAGAGAGCCTTCGCAAATTGGGAGTGGAAAAACTCAGCAAAGACGATGTCCAGAAGATGCAGTGGGAAGTCTTGGAAGCTAAGATCGGGAATTGGATCCATTTTATGCGCATCGCTGTAAAATCTTCTCATAATTAAAGCTCATAAGCGTTTAACTAAATATTTATTTCTTTTACTCGGAACTCAAGCTACAATGGTATCTGATTTCAACAGATCAAATTGCTTTTCGCCGGAGAACGCAAAGTTTGCGATCAAATGTTTGAGGGCTTCGACTATCTCATGGACCAGTGCTTTGCTGATGTCACCGCGGGTAGTGTCGCCGTGCTGCTAAGCTTTGGCGATGCTATAGCCAAGAGCAAGCGGTCTCCTGAAAAGTTATTCGTGCTTTTAGACATGTATGAAATCATGCGAGAACTTCACTCGGAGGTACATATAAATCAATTTCTTACAGATTTGATACTTTTGAGTTCTTTACGATTAATGGCTTAGTAGGAATGTCTCGATTATGATAAACTCAAGAAAGCTGCTTTCATTGCTAGATTGAAGCACTCTTTAGAGGAGAGGCTTGTGATGAAGTTAGAGAATCCGCCTTGGGGCTGACGAAGAGGCTTTCTCAGACAGCACAAGAAACTATCGGCGACTTTGAAGAGGCGGTCGAAAAGGATGCCACTAAAACCCCCGTGACAGACGGGACCGTTCATCCTCTGACGAGCTACGTGATTAACTACGTCAAGTTTTTGTTCGAGTAAGTAAATCTGATGGTCTCAATTCTTACCTTGCTGCATCTAATTCCATGTGTCTCATAAGAAGTAAGTCGATGTCTTATTTTCTTACGTTTTCAAGCTACCAATCGACGCTGAAGCAACTGTTCCAAGATTTCGATAACAAGGACAGCTCGAATTCGCAGCTCTCCTCCGTTACGATGCGCATCATGCAGGCCCTTCAGACCAACTTGGACGGGAAATCGAAGCAATACAGAGACCCCTCGCTCACACATTTGTTCCTCATGAACAACATCCATTATATAGTCAGATCAGTTCGCAGGTCCGTTCTTCCCCTGCCTAGCTGCCCCTTTTTCCTCCTATAAATAAAGGGTTGTTTTCTTACACGATTATGTTCATTACAGATCCGAAGCAAAGGATTTGTTAGGGGACGATTGGGTTCAAAAACATCGTAGATATGTGCAACAACATGCAAACCAGTATAAGAGGATTGCCTGGGCAAAGGTATATATTATATACACACATATATATATATATATATATTATATTTCGTCCGTTTTTTCACTAAATCAAGCATGCCCTTTTATTACACAGATTCTTTCGTGCCTCTCCGGCCAAGGCCTGACTTCGTCTGGCGGTGGCAGTTCTGTTGTTGCTGAAGGTGGAAGTAGTAGCGGAGCGTCTCGATCGATCATCAAAGACAGGTGACTCATAAAATCTCTCTCTCTCTCTCTCTCTCTCTCTCTCTCTGAAACGACGTGGTTTATTACTTTACTTCAGATTAAAGACGTTCAACATGCAATTCGAAGAGCTTCATCAGAGACAATCTCAATGGACTGTCCCAGACACAGAGCTCCGAGAATCCCTGAGGCTCGCTGTGGCCGAGGTTTTGCTTCCAGCGTACAGATCGTTCATCAAACGTTTTGGGTAAGGAAAAAAAGCTCAATTCATGAATGGTAATACTGTTTATTCACCGTCAATACGACAGATCTGAAATTACGGTTTTGACCATTGGCAGGCCTTTGGTTGAGAGTGGTAAGAATCCGCACAAGTATATCAGGTACACGCCCGAGGATCTCGAGCACATGCTTGGGGAATTCTTCGAAGGGAAGACCTTAAACGAGCCGAAACGATGATATTCTGTTATTATGCTGCTGTTTAGTTTGATGTTTTGTAAACATTGCAAGGATATTGTGTTCTATAGTATGCCTGCTTATAGAGGTAATATCTTTTGATATATCAATCTTGTACACTTTAGCTTTGTGTAATAACTTTTATATATTCTGAGTTTGTATGGCTTGGTGCTGTGATATATTCTATTCAGTTTGGGATCAACAAGTATATATATATATATATATATATTTAAATTTTGGATCATTGTATTAAAATTATTTATAAAAATAGGTCACTAATTTCATATGTCAAAACAAATTTGCATTTCTGTTTATCTTTCAATCAAAGTTGACAGAAATCCTATGTGACAATATTTGTGTCAGCAGTCAAGAGTGTATATTTAGACCATCTCCAACCGAAAACTTATTCTGAAATCCAAAATGCAGTATCTGTCACATCAAACAGTAATTTTTCTCCAACCGTTAAACTCATTCTCAAACTTAAAAGAATATTCTCGAAATATTCTCTTTCACACAAATTTTTATTACTTTTCAATACTACCAACATATTTTACAACTTCACAAATTAAACGGAAAGATAATTAAAAAACATTATTTAAGTATTTATAAATAATTTTAAGTATTTAGTTTACAATTATAAACATTATTTAGGTATTATATAAATATAAAAGAATAATATAAATATAGTACAAAAGATAAATTAAAATTTTTTGTAATAAAATAAAATTATTAATTTATCAAGGATTTCTTTGTAAAAATAAAAAACTTATGCGTTGATGAATAGTAAAAACCCATATTTGGGTTGAGTGGTGAGAGAAAGTTATCAAAAACCTATTTTGAGTATAGGTTTGAGTATTTGGTTGGAGTAATATTTATGATTTGGGTATGAGTTTGAGAATCCATTGGAGATGCTCTTAGTCCTAAGTGATAATATTATATTGTGTAGCAGTCAGATGTGTATATTTATAAACGTAAGCAATGAAAATAATCAACGTCAAGTAGTATTTCTGGTTTATTTTATCTGAATAATGATCACATATTCCAATTTGTTATGCAGTTAGTGATTTATTTTTCTTATTTTTTTCAGAAAATGATCGCATATTTAAAATTTATTCCGACAAATAAAAGTAATGATTTATTTTTGGTTGATGTAATCGAAAACTGTTATAAAATATTATAACTATTAAGTATTTTACTAACGACGATTATATAAATATTAGAGAGATAACTAGAGAGATAAACAACTTCTTTATTCAATACTTTTCAATATATTTTTACGCATCCCAAATCACCTATTTATACACAAATCTCTCAAATTACATCCACAAAATAAAATATTACATCAACCACACAAAAATCACATCTACCATTCTAATCAATAAAATAATCAAATCTAACTTTCTCAACCTCCATTCTTAACTTAACAACCAATCCTTTTACTTAACCACCATTCTAGATAATATACATCCACATCTTTATTTTAATATTTATTAATATTTCATAATACTCCCCCTTGGATGTATATTAAGGAATATGCCTCATTAAAACCTTGTTAGGAAAAACCCAGTGGGATAAAAACCTAGTTAAGGAAAAAGAGTACATAATTCCATTGATACGCTTTTCTTGTTGCCTCATTAAAAACCTTACCGGAAAAACCTCATGGGAAAAGCCACAGTGAATGGAAAAAGAGTGCAACGCGTATTTACTCCCCTTGATGATAATATCACTCCAGATCTCGAAGTCTTCGAACTCCAATTGAATATACCGATTTTCTAAAAATAATAGGAGAAAGTGCTTTTGTAAATAAATCTGCAAGATTTTCATTTGATCGCACTTGTTGTACTTCAATATCACCATTTTTCTCCAAATCATATGTAAAGAAAAATTTCGGTGAAATGCGTTTTGTTCTATCCCCTTTAATATATTCTTCCTTTGATTGGACAATACATGCCGCATTATCTTCATATAAAATTGTTGGAAGTAGTTTCTCATAGCCCACAAGTCTGTCGTATATGCTGGATTATTGATCGCAACCAAATACATTCTCGACTAGCTTCATGAATAGCTAGGATTTACGCATGATTAGATGAAGTGGCGGTTAAACTTTGTTTAACTGACCGCCATGAAATAGCAGTTCCGCCATTTGTAAATAAATAACCAGTTTGCGATCGAGCATTATTTGGGTTAGATAGAAATCCAGCGTCTGCATACCCAATTAAATCTGTTTTTGATTCATTTGAATAGAATAAACCCATATCAGTTGTTCCTTGAAGGTATCACAATATTCGTTTAACCCCGTTCTAATGTCTACGAGTCGGTGACGAACTATATCTCGCCAATAAATTTACAGCGAACGCAATATCAGGTCGCATATGACTCGTAAGATACATTAGTGCTCCAATAGCACTGAGATATGGTACTTCAGGACCAAGTAGCTCATCATCATTTTCACGAGGTCTAAATGGATCTTTATTCACATCTAAAGATCGCACAATCATCGGAGTATCCAATAGATGAGCTTGATCCATGTAAAATCTTTTCAATACCCTTTTCGTATATGTCTCTTGATGTACAAATATTCCATTCTTCAAATATTCAATTTGAAGTCCAAGACAAAATTTTGTCTTTCCGAGATCTTTCATTTCAAACTCCCTTTTCAAACAATTAACAGCATTTGATAACTCTTCAGGAGTTCCAATTATGTTGATATCATAAAATATAAACTGCAATGATAACAAATTCACTTCCAGACCATTTCAAAAATATGCACGGGCAAGTTTAATCATTTTTATACCCCTCTTTCGATAAATATTTACTTAGACGATTATACCGCATACGCCCAGATTGCTTTAATCCATAAAACGATTTATTTAACTTGATTGAGTACTCATTTCGGGGCCCTGAATTTTCAGACAACGGAAATCCATCGGGAAGTCTCATATATATGTCACTGTCAAGTAATCCATATAAATAAGCAGTGACAACATCTATAAGATGCATATCGAGTCCTTGACGTACTGCCAGACTAATTATATAACGAAAAGTAGTTGCATCCACCACAGGAGAATATGTCTCCTCATAGTCAATACCAGGTCGTTGTGAAAAGCCTTGTGCAACAAGCCGTGCCTTATATCTCACAATTTCACCGTTTTCATTTCTCTTTCTGATGAAAATCCATTTATATCCAACTGGCTTTACATTTTCTGATATGCGGACTACAGGTGCAAAAACTTTTCGTTTCTCAAGTGATTTTAATTTTTCCTCGATTGCATCTTTTCATTTTGGCCAATCATTTCTTTGTCTGCATTCTTGTACAGACCTTGGTTCTTGATCCTCATTCTCATTTATCTCATTCATTTCATGTAGCGCTACGTTAAATGAGAATTTATCGTCAACGTTGACTTTGTCTCGGTTCCACCTGATTCCATTTTGGGCATAGTTTATCGAGATCTCTTCATTTTCATTATTTTCAATATTTTCAGGTACCTGAGTTTCATTTTCATAATCATTTATGCCCGCTGACTCTTCGGGAGTCAATAAATCCTCGAATGGACCATTCTTAGTATTTGCTCCTTTTCGTTTTCGAGGATTTTTATCTTTGGAACCCGAGAGCCTACCACGCTTCAATTGTGGCTTAGGCTCGATCCTTGTATGTTCTGCAGGAATATCAATTTTTACATGAGCATTAACAGCTGGTATATATGACTTAGTCACTCTTTTAAGGTCAGTAAAACTATCTGGCAGTTGATTCGTTAAACTTTGTAAATGAATTATCTTTTGAACTTCAAGTTCACATTCTTTTGTTCGAGGATCATAATGATTTAGCGATAATTCATTCCAACTAATATTTTTCTCCAGCTGTTTCTTTTCTCCCCCTAATGTCGGAAAATTCGATTCATCGAAATGACGGTCGGCAAATCTAGCCGTAAACAAATCTCCAGTTAAAGGTTCTAAATATTTTATTATCGATGGAGATTTAAATCCGACATATATTCCCAACCTCCTTTCAGGTCCCATCTTAGTTCGTTGTGGTGGAGCAACTGGAACATATACTGCACATCCAAATATTCTTAGATGGAAAATATCTGGTTCCTGACCATAAACCATTTGTATCGGGGAGACGTCATGATAACTTGTTGGCCTGATGCGGATTAGTGCCACTGCATGTAATATAGCATGTCCCCAACCGGACGAGGGAAGTTTCGACTTCATTAATAATGGTCTTGCAATTAACTGTAATCGGTTGATCAATGATTATGCCAGACCATTTTGCGTATCAACATGTGGCACTGGATGCTCAACATCAATTCCAATAGAAATACAATAATCATTAAATGCATTGGAAGTAAATTCACCAGCATTATCAAGACGTATCGGATAATCTGGGAAATGTGCTCGTAATCAAATCAATTGAGCAAGCAATCTCACAAACGCCAAATTGCGCGTTGATAACAAGCATACGTGAGACCATCTAGTCGATGCATCAATCAATACCATAAAATATGTAAATGGTCCACGTGATGGATGTATCGATCCAAAAATATCACCATGTATACGCTCCAAAAATCTTATGAATTCATTCTTTATTTTTACTGGTGATGGCCGAATAATCAACTTCCCTTTAGAGCAAGCAACACGTGATAATTCATTAGATTGAAGAATCTTCTGGTTCCTCATTAAGTGCCCACGTGAATTTTTGAATTATTTTCTGCATCATAACTGAACCGGGATGACCCAACCGGTCATGCCAAACAACAAATGTATTATCGTCAGTAAACTTCTGGTTTACGATAGCGCGTGTAATACAACCTAGAGTCAAAAGAAGGTAATATTTCAAAAACTCTTTTATCATTCGAAATTACTTTTGTAATGTGCAAATATTCAATATTTTCCTTTTTTTGCAGTCTCAACGTGATATCCATTATGTCGAATAGCTTTGAAGCTCAATAAATTTCTTTGAGACTTTGGAGAATATAAGACATTTTCAATTATCAGCCTTGTTCCTGTGGGTAATAAAACATTAGCTCTTCTGGAGCCTTCAATTATATTTGTGCTACCCGATATAGTGATAACACTTGCTTCTTTCATTTCAAGATGGTAGAAATATTTCTTATTTCTTAGAATCGTATTAGTCGTTGCATAATCTGCAAGACATAACTCCCCATTGCACATACTCGTATCCATTGATCAATAATAAATAAATATATAATAATATTATTGATGAATAAAATAAAACAATAAAATTATATATATATAATAAACAGAAAATATAAAAAACGGGTAAATAAAATATCAGTCCGTTGGAATCAATTTTCTTTATTCGGATCTTTACGAAAATTTACAATATCTCATTGAGTATTTTATCAGATCCGGCACTAATTTTCTGTAATATTTCAAACCTGAGCAAAATTTAATTTCAACTCCACTTCACTTTTAATTGCTCTTTAGAAAGATCGGGATCTTCTGGTGCGAATAATAACCAACGATAATATTATAATGAAAAATAATATCCACATCCAGATAAGTGTCGCCGTAAGAATAATCATAACCAATAGATCAAACATCGGACATATCGTCATCCTTCAAAATAAAATATATTTAAGTAATTATAATATTAAATAAAAATTACCATTAATAATTATATTTTAAAAACATTGGTAAAAACAACATCCACATAGCGGTAAGGATCACCGTAAATAAAGTGAGAATCAAGAGATCCATTTTTGTATAAAATGACATGTTTCTATAAAATCAAAAGTCGTAATATATTAATTTAGAAAAATATATCATGAAATATATTTAATAGTATAAATAAAAATTATTTTAATATTTTTTTTCGTAAATCTCGTAAAAAACATTTCCACACGCTACCACCGGGAATCAAAATCTGGACCTCTCGTTACTTATAATGAACGATATTCCGCGAAACCACTCGGGCTAAGGCGTTTAGTTATACGCTTATAATATATATTAACTTAAACACAAATTGGTATGGTTAGTATAGATATAAAATAAAAAAATTACCGAACCTCAACTAAACCTGTATAAGATCTTCGATGGAGGTTGAAATTGATGTCGGAGAGCGCTCGTGCTGATAACGTGTTATAAAATATTATAACTATTAAGTATTTTACTAACGACGATTATATAAATATTAGAGAGATAACTAAAGAGATAAACAACTTCTTTATTCAATACTTTTCAATATATTTTTACACATCCCAAATCAACTATTTATACACAAATCTCTCAAATTACATCCACAAAATAAAATATTACATCAACCACACAAAAATCACATCTACCATTCTAATCAATAAAATAATCAAATCTAACTTTTTCAACCTCCATTCTTAACTTAACAACCAATCCTTTTACTTAACCACCATTCTAAATAATATACATCCACATCTTTATTTTAATATTTATTAATATTTCATAATAAAAACTAATATATTTAACGAACTAAATTAGTAATTGTTTATTTCTTTTGACCAAAAGACTAAGCACACAAGCATCTTTCGAACAACCCCACAATAGCAATTTTTATTGTATGTTCACAATTATTATTCTCTTATTTTTTGTGACATCTCTTTCAGACTTTTTATCTTTATCGACCCAATAAAATGAATATGCAGATGATTTCCTTGGTTTAATGGATCCAAAGCATCATCATATATCGTATCAAATCATTGAGAGAGAGAGAGAGAGAGAGAGAGAGAGAAGGCAAAGGTTCCCTTACTTTCATGCAACAGAATGAAAAAGTTATATTTGCATATTATAGATGGTGAGTGGTGACTATATATCTATAATTATCTATCTATATATATATATATATTATATATACATATGTTTTTGTAGGAAAAGAATATTATTTGAACCTCTTCTTTTCCTTAAAGGAGGAACAAAAGACTGCAAAAGACCAGTGAGTAGAAACTCTGTCTCCATGCAAAAACATTACAACTCGTATAATCTTTAAACTTCTTACAAGTATGCGATCCTATATGGATTTCAAATTTGTATTTATTTATTTATTTATTTTAATACAAAGAAAGAAAGGTTTGAAGTTTGGAATATTGTATGTACTATAGTGTAAGAAAAAAAGAATGTCTACTTTCGAGGATTATTAAAGGTACAAATCCTTGGAATTAAGATTTTGCCTATATCAATCAATGATTTCAAGATTATATGTTAGACGATCTCGCTTTTCATTCAACGGCTACTTTTCGTTATCTTATCATCACTTGTATTAAAAGAAGAATTATAGGCATTATATATATTTATTTGCAAGAAGATAGATATATATATATATATATATATGCTAGCTAGCACTCACCTTCATGTCCAAGGTCTTGGACACTTGTAAATGGGATCAAAGCTCGAGGTTGTATTATAATTTACTAATTATGTCTTTTTTCTTTTTATTATATTTAGTTAGAGGATTATCTCAACATATTATTTTATAAAATTCTAAATTAATCAAGGGCGCATTATGAATATGACACTATCTTGAGAAGGAAAAAAAAAAGAATAAAACGAAAAAAAAAAAAGAAGAAGAAAACTCTAAAATACATTGAAAACAATTACATTTGAAGGGCTTGAAGATTGAACACAACTTGCTTATCCACTAAACCTAGTATTCCACGAACTGATGCATGATCATCATCATCGTCACCATCTTTTGTTGCAACGTTTAAATCCAACGGTCCAAATTCTTCTTTTTTTTCTCCTTTCTCTGACATGGAAGACGACGAAGACTCAACCATATTACCAAACTTTTCACAGCTAAAAACGACAATGGCATCCTTCATCTGCGCCACAATCCCACCTTCGGAAACCCTAACTTGCCCGTCTTCAATGGCCTTTCGAAACCCTATCAATGCAGAGTTATCGAACTGATCGACATCCTCGACGAAGAACAAGCGGCTGGAGTTTCTTCGAACTGCTTCTGTAAATCTATCGTAAGGGCTCCCACCATGTTCTTCTCTCGATCTTTTCTTATCGCCAATCTCGCTTACTTCTTCTGTCGAGCAGTTTCCGTTGGACAATGACGAGCAGAAGCTGCTTAAGCCAATCGAGACGAAGCAATCATCATGGCCGCCAAATATTTCCCTGGCAAGTTCTCTCGTGATAGCCTCTTTGCTGTCAGAATCTGATCCGAGGAAGAATAGCCAGCAATCTTCCCTATTGCTTCTGACCCTTCTTGATGTGCAGTTAAGGACGGTGTTAACTATGTCAGGAACTAAATCTGCCTGGCGTGGCGCTTTCTTTCGCAGTTCATTGCAGAGAATGTTAAGGTTGTTCGAATCGAATTGCTCGAATTTATCGGGGAAGTACTTGACATTAAGGTCGGTTGCTTCACTCGAGGAAGCTGAGTTAGGACTTGAAATGGGATTCGATACAAGTTCGGGGTTTTGAAGCTCTTTATTATAATCTGTTTCGAAGATCATTGGAAAGTTCGAAAGGCCTAATCGAATGGCAGATATCGACGTTGAATAAGAAGAAGAAGACGAAGAAGGAGATGAATCGAAGGGTTTCTCCAAGAAATGGGGTTTCTTATGAACAGATTTGCAGATAGAGTTCCATTTTCTGCTGAGATATTTGATCTCATCACATTCCTGCAAACACATTGCAGCATTAGATAAATTATATTACCATGTAATAAATCGACATGATCGCCCTTGTAAGAAATAAGAAAGTAAGAAAGAAACCCCATCATCGTAGTTATGTGATTTCCCATTCTCGTCCTTGCACCGTTGAAGCCACGGAGGCAACACCGTACTTACAGTAAGGACATGCTCGACATTCACCCGAGCTGCAGCAGCTTCTCTCTTGAAGCTCACGATACAATCCGAACAGCAAAAAAGCCAATCATTTTTCATCCTTAATCCATAGCCACGATCATCGTCCTCCTCGGGTTCCTCCGTCGTCAACGTTCCATGCATGCCACTGCTTATTAGAACAAAGTATTAGAAAGAACATAAATCCACCATGCATGCAATGCAATGCAATGTAATAATGCAAAGCCTTATTACATAATGACATTTTGACACCTGCCAAGGCTGAGACTAAGAGACAAGCCACCGCCCCCGACGGGAACTGTAAGAGGATGAAGGCTCCAAAGACTTTCCAACGAGGGCTTTCCAGCTTTGCATTTCGCATAGCTCCCAAAAGAAGCGATTGCCATGATCCATAGCCGTCTTTTGTTCTCTCTGTGGATCAGCTTGCTAAGTTCCATAACGATATACTCCGCGGGACAAAAGGATCGACTTTTCTCTCCGTACGTATTATTAGACCAAAACTCTGAGACCCAATGAAGATCCCCCAAGTACAGCACCACTCTACTGTAAGAGCTCACTAGCGACCTAAGCTCTCCGAGCCTCACCTCTAATTCTTGCTCCTTTACCTTCCTAATAGTGGAAAGCGGCACACTTATGAATTGTGCAAGCTTCATCTCGTCTGGGACGTCGTTTCTGTCGAACTTTTCGATCAACTCTTTCACCAAACGCTCGCCTGTGGCTGGAGATTCACTTACAATGACGGTGTTCTTCGTCGCCTCACTCCTCATAGACTCTAAAACGACCGAAATATCTTCGCTTTGGAGCCCTCCTCCATTCTTGAGCGTGGTGACCTCCACAGGTCTAGCGGTGTCTAACCCTTTCGAGGGTTGCGTTAGAAACTTCTCAACATTGGCCTTCACTTGCAAGCTAGAGAAGCCAGCTTCCTTCATAACCCTACTAACGCTAGGGTCATCCAAGATCGATACGACGAGCTGGCCGATCTCAACCTTAAGGGCTAATACTTGCTGATTATTGTTCTCCGCCGATCCACGGCGTTGGTGGGCCTGAGCCCGTTTAAAGGCTGCAGCGAGTGCGTTCGAAAGGGAAGGCCTCAAGTTAGGGTTGTTATTGTTATGAGGGACGAAGAGAGGGCTCGACGAAGCTGAAGTAGGGAGACGGTTGAGTGCTACGTTGAGGCAAAGCTCGAGGGCTTTGCACTGAAGGGGGTGAGAATGCGATTGGACGCAGGCTCGTCTGAGCAAGCCCGCGGGAGGAGAAAACATGGCGCTCGCCACGTGGAGGGGCGTGACTTGGGAGTGGCCCCGCCTGCGAGCGAGGCTGAGGGCTTGCTTTACGGTGGAGGCCGATTCTAGGGTTAGAGACTGCTGAAGGGTGTAGCAGCCGCCTGTGGTTCTCATGCTTCTGTCAAAATGTTTAAGAATGTTTTGGGATTTTTTTGTGGAGTTAATATATATAGAGTGAAGTTAAGGTATATATGATCTCTGACAAAACTGTATTCCATGCAAATTAGGTTTTATGTGTGTTTGTATTTGTATTATATATCTATATGTATATATGTATATGTTTAAATGAATTTGTACCTTTCTTCTTGCTATAAGTTTTGAAGTAGTAAAGAGTTTTCAAAGAAACCCTTGAGAAAGTGGATGGCATGTGAGGCAAAGCTAAGTTGTCTGAAGAAGCATTTTCTATTACAAGCGATGGTATTGAACTTCTTATGAAGTTAGACTGCTTTTGGCTTTTGTGGAAAAGTTACGATGACCAGTATTTAATTAATGTTTCTATATTTATTTTTTTGTGACATTTATTTTAATAAGAGCACTATGATGGGATATTTGAATATGTTGGCGCACACACACACACACACACAAATCCATACCAAAATTTTTAATTATTATTTTTAATAATCATCAAACTCCTAGCAATATTGAATTGAACCAGACACATTTTCTTGCTCAACATAACAAAATAATATTATAACTGCAATCAGAACTTTTTTTAAAGAAAAGAGAAAATATATATTTTTTTGAAAAAAAAAAAAGCAAAAAGATGAGATAAAGAAGCCAAGGGGGAAACAACAACAGTTACAAGTCCCTGAAAAGAAAGACGACTGTTTTCGTGTCCCTTTGAAGGGATTGGGAAATGTGTATTCAACTTGTGAGGCCAATATTACTAGCTTATTATCGTATTATTACATATATATATATATATAAATAAATATTTCTTTAAGCAAAGAATAAAGTAATTCTAAGATTGATTGATGGAATAAAGGATTAAAAGATGGGGAGACTTTCTTTCCTTTGTTTCTTTTTATTTCGCGAATGAATCCCATGATGTAGTTAAGTAATGTCTTGATATTCTATTACAAAATTAAAATAAGAATATTGAACACCATTATATCTATATATATGTATGA
Organism: Lindernia subracemosa; assembly: GCA_028392965.1. Taxonomy (NCBI): domain Eukaryota; kingdom Viridiplantae; phylum Streptophyta; class Magnoliopsida; order Lamiales; family Linderniaceae; genus Vandellia; species Vandellia subracemosa. Next base: position 128,508 of record JAQPCC010000152.1, on the reverse strand, counting down.
GATCAATTATATATTTTTCTTTTCTTTTTAGTTTTTTATGTAATGTAAATGAATTTTATTTAGTTATCAATTATACAAGAGATGAATCTTTACGTAGTCCATTGAGTTTTGAATAGTACCCTTTAATTATTATAATTATTACTACTCTATTTATTCTTCATGGTGTGGAATAATATATCTTATATATATATATATATATATATATATATATATTAAATTATAGGATGGATCCATATCTTATCATATATATATATAAGTCGATCCAGGCTGTATCATTTGCAGCATCTCTCTGTCCCATTACCATCTTCAATAGTTAGTATACTCTTTGATCATATGATGTATAATGATTTAGTTATCATAGTGAGAGAGACAGATAGGTGTTCATTTTTTTTATTAATATTATTTTATTTCATATTTTCTTAACTAACTTTTACGATTGAAAAAGAAAAGGAAGAATAAAATAAGAATACAATTGACAAAAAAATAGTCCCCATCGACCAAACCCTAATATACACACAAAAATGGGTACATAACAACTTCACAAATTTTTGTTCGTTTGTACAATTAATTTATTCATTACTATGATCTATTACCGTCGTCGGAGAAGAAAAACAAGAATCCACCGACGAACTAGAACTCAAATCCGAGCAACAAGTTATAGTTGTTGTACTAGAAAGATTGTTTTCGTCAGAGAAAGTAGTAAGTTCGACAAGAACATCGACGAATGCTCCAACTATAACGCCGTGATTTGTCTTCCCATTCATCTTCAAGAACCATCCGAGCATATCCTCCAAGCAATCCCAATCCTTATGCAAATGATGCGTCTCCACCATTTCTTTCATCGATCTCTTGAAATCCACGTAAGGATCGTCCGACTCCATTGTGAGCGCCACGCTTTCCTTAAATGGCAGCATCGCTTGGCCGTGATCGTTCCTTTTGGCTTCTCCAAGCATTGCATTCTTGCCGCCTGGCTCGAAAAATAACCTCTCGGACGATCTCACCCCTCGAATTATAACATCGAACGATTCTGAAGTAGTGGAGAGGCTGACACACTCTGAAGTTGAATCTTCGAAAGTTGAATCTAGGGTTTCTATCCCTTCTATTGGATCGAGAAATATCGAATTGACGGTCTTGAAAAGATTGTCATCGTTGCTTATTCGGAAAGAAAGGGTTTTAGGGTTCTTGCATGAGGGCCATTGCCATGGTTGATTGGTGTCTTTGCTCTTGAAAATTGAAGGGATCATCTTCAACATTTTTGCTTAGAATGTATAGTTGTTGTGTGGATGGATAGAGTTACACATGGGATTAGTTTGGTTATCAATATATATATATATATATATTATATGTGTGTGTGTGTGTATTTGTGTGTATAGATCTATAATAATGTAAGGAATCGGTGAGAAGGTGGGAAGAAAATGGTTCATGTTGATTTGGCTTTGGACATATATATTATTTAATGTTGTTAGTTATTGCAAACATCACACAAATGGAAGCGACAAATAATTGTCTTTTTTTTTTAATAACTAATAAGTAATTGATGTGTTAATGTATCTGTGTTAAGCCTAACCATTACCTAATGTAGACAGCGTCGTAAAGATATAATAATAAAGAAATCAATGATGAATAGAGAATAAACAAATTAAAATTATTATATAAGTGGTATTTGCATGCTTCTCAATTAAGACTACTTCATTTGTCTAATAACGATGATCATTAAGTTGGGGCACATCAATAATGAAATGTCTGATGCTTGGCAAATAATTGAAATGTACGTTTCTTGGAATAAAAATGTTTTTTTTCCTCATTAACAAAAGATTTTGCATTTGAATCTTTGGATTACATTTCGATTTTTGTCCTAACTAATTACATAGAGTGAGCTGTTTTGTCGCCCATCAACCTATAAGAAGTCGTGGTTTGGTTGAGAAATGTCTTGTAATAACATGCACATGCTAGGTTGACCTTAAGTATAATTAATCATTTATTAATATCGGACAAAATTAGTTAGATAAATAAGAAGAATGTCAATATAATTAGCAAAATTTAATTAGAAAATTACGGAAATGTTGGTTGTTATGTAACTCCGTTGTTATACAAATCTTTTATTCATCAATAACTTGGTGACAAAATGAATATAGCAATTCTACTACTACTTATACTTTTCAGTTACAAATCTCTTTTTTTAAATCTCACCACTTCACCTAAAAGTTTAAGCGTTTTTTTTTTAAATTTATATATTTTATTTCCAACATGTATATGCGACAATCAAACGATAACATCAACTTTGTAAATCTACTTGTATGTACTGTTCTCTTGCATATGTTCCTTCGATCTTCTATAATCATTGTTAGATGTAATTGCAACATCGCTTAGATAGGCCATGAACCTGACGAAATTATGTAAATATCAGAGAAAAATAATCGTTAATCATTCGACCAAATTTTAGAATGTTAATAGATATTCATACTATACATTATTATTTCAATCTCTGATTGCTAAAAATGCTATTTATTATTGGGATGGTGTAATATCCGAGCCCTCGTACACTTTGTTTGGTCACTACAAATACGTTATATTGCAGGATTATATAAATTATGCACTAACATAATATTTGCATGATATGTTCTATATGATACGAGTTTTATGTTTTGCATATTATTTGCTTTGTATCATATTTTATGCATTTAATTTGGAAAATATGCATCTAATTTGGCTAAAGTAAGATTCTTTTGTTTTTCACCTCATTCTAAGATAAATAAAGACAAATAAATTGTAGGAATTATAATAGGAGAAATTATTTTGAAGTCCTTTAATCCCATTAGTTGAGTAAGTTTTGTCATAAGACACATATTAATTAGCGGTCAACCGGTTTCGGTTTTGGTTTCCGTTTTGGAACCGTCGGTTTCGGTTGCACCAAAACCTCAAATCGTAACCGAACCGCAGTTAACCACGGTTCGGTTACGGTTTGGAACCGCCGGTTCATTGGTTTTTTTTATTTAATTTTTTATTTTTTTCGATTTTTTTAATTTTTTCGTTCGACGCCGGTTTTGCAATGGTCAGTTCTTCAACAACCACGAGATCTGGACCGTTAATAATTATTTTTTTATTTTTTATTTTAGAAAATAAAAACCGGTGGTTAACTGGTGGTAACCGTCAGTTAGAACTTAGAACAACCGGTTTTCGGTTTTGAAAATATAAAAATCGAAACCAAACCGTCCGGTTATAACCGGAATCGTTGACCCCGGTTAATCGAACCGTTCACTGCCGGTACGGTTCCGACTTTTCAAACCATCTGAACATCTCTAGTATTGATCTTTAGATCTGACTATTACATGTGTATAACTACTATGTGCTTGAAATATTCGTATAAATAGATATTGTTAAGTGCTACTAAAAATACATTATAAGTACTAAAAGTTAATTTTGTTGTTTCCGGTGGTCAGTGTTTGGCCGGTGGCAGATTGATGACAAGAACTTTATTTTTATGATAAGTCGAAGCGCGTACTTAGTAGGAGTTAGAACACATATGCATTCTTTTCCTATCTTACTGGAATTAGTGACAAAGGCACAAAAATAGTCTCAAGCCCGACAAAAATGGTTGCAGGACTATTTGCTAATCGAATCATATCTACCTCAGTATAGGACTAAAAGTGTACATATACCATGACTTTCGAGATGACTTGCTCATGTTCCAACATCAAGAGTATATTTTGAAGGCTCGTTGATATCTACCCTTGCGAATTTTGCTGCTGAAAAAAATTTCATTGACATCTTTACTTAAAGAATTATACCAATCATGTAATGAACATGTCATATGGTGGTGCGATAATATTGAATGAGGTTTTCTATTCTCGGACAAATCATATTGAAATCGATCATCACTTTTCATGACATGATTTTTAAACAGATTCTCAAAGTTCGATTTCTATCGACGGAGGACGATGTTCTCACTAAACCATTATCTACACAACACTATTGGGAACTTGGCAACAAGCTTCGTATGAATTGTTGTTGCATCATCTTCAGATTGGGGAGGAATATTCAGTCAAATATTAGTTATATAAATTAGGAGATCCAAGACAATATATTTTAAAAATTGGACATGATGAACATTTCAACCATTCTTAAGTAAATACGTGAAAGATATAGTAGATTGATGCTTACTTTCCATGAAAGAAATATTCAAGATAAGTTTAGAAGACAAAAGATTATGCCAAGAACGAATTTTGAAAGCACTTTTAAGTATCTCAATCATGTGAGATTTAACTTGTCTTTTCTATATTAAGTTAGGAACATGCAAACTAAAGAACATATCAATAAGCCAGAACTACATCTCCAAAGAATATGTCAAAGTGGTCGGGCAAATGATATTTCCTTGTAGAGTTTATAAGTTCGATCCCACTTGAACTACTTAATTTTCGTTGTCTATGCGAATTTGAGACGATACACACAGATCATGAGAATTAGTTCCGATGGAATCCAAATTCGTCCCATAGCTGAAATTGAGGTTAGAAGTCATTTTAAATTTGAATTTAATAGGAGTGTAAGGACTACCGTAGAATTACGTGGAGATACCACAAAAAAAAAAAAGAAAACTTCAACTACAACAATGAATTTATTATGAAATAATTAAATGTGGATGTTTTAAATAATAATATTAGTTAAATTATTGATGATTTGGAAGTATTATATTAAATGATGATAATGTGATAAGATGATAAGATGAGGTGTTTAATTGAAGAGTTTGTATTTTAGTGTGAGGTGTATAATTGTAATTAATGTGATTAGTTGTAATAGTGAATTATTAGTAGTATAAATAGGTGATTAGAGTTCATTGTAAACACACCAAGTATTGAATACTTAATCTCTCTCTAATCTCTCTCTCTTTATATAGCTATATTATCATTATAATCTTAATATAAGTATAATTATAATAAAATAATCTTATATAATATTAATCACAATTAATATTTTATAACACGTTATCAGCACGACCGCTCTCCGTCGTCAAGATCACCTCCGTCGAAGATCTCGTACGAGTTTAGTCAAGGTATGGTAATTTAATTTTTAATTTATACTATCATATATTAATTGTGATTAATTTAAAAATATATATTATAAAAGTATTATTTAAAGGTTTTATAACTAAACGCCAATACCCGAGTGGTTTCGCGGAATATCGTTCACTACAAGTGACGAGAGGTCCAGGTTTCGATCCCGTGGAGGCGTGTGATTTTTTTATTTATGCACGTACACAACACAGCCCGAGGTCTTGCGGTAATCCCAACCTCAGTAGCGGCATATTTTAATCTTTCTTTAATAAAAAAAAATGTCGTTTTATACAAAGATGGATCTTCTACTCCTTACATTATTTACGGTGATCATTTCCGCTATGTGGATAATATTTTTACCAATGTTTTTAAAATATAATTATTAATTGTAATTTCTTTAATATTATAATTACTGAAATATATTTTATTTTGAAGGATGTCGCTATGTCCGATGTTTGATCTTTTACTTATGATTATGATTACGGCGACACTGATCTGGATGTGGATATCATTTTTTATAAGAACTTTTACAAAAGAAGATACAAAAGAAGATTTAAAAGAAGATTAATTATAAGTTTTTTTTATTATGTAAAGTTTTAATACATGTTTTGTATTTTATTATAGTAATATGTCGAACTTGGCGAGCCTTGAGTTTGTTGCACTCGATATCACTGGAAAAAATTATTTACCTTGGGTACTAGATGCTGAAATCCATTTGAAAGCAAAAGGCTTAGGTGACACCATTGATCCCACGAAAACCACAACTGAACAAGACAAGGCGAAAGCTATGATTTTTCTTCGCCACCACATTCACGAAAATCTGAAGTTGAATACTTAACAGAAAAGAATCCAGCTGAGTTGTGGAAAAACCTGAAAGAACGATATGGCCACTTGACAACTGTTATTCTCCCCAATGCAAAGTACGAATGGCTAATTTACGATTGCAGGATTTTACGTCGGTAAGTGAATATAATTCTGCCGTTTATAGAGTTACTTCCACGTTGAAATTATGTGGAGAGACAATTACTGATAACGATATGCTGGAGAAAACATTCACCACATTTCATCCACAGAATATGATATTACAACAGCAATATCGGGAGAGAAAATTTAAAAAGTATTCAGATCTAATTTCTTGTTTACTTTTGGCTGAGCAAAATAATGAATTGCTGGTGAAAAATCACGAATCCCGAACGACTGGTTCTACTGCACTCCCTGAAGCGAATGCAGTCAAAGTTAATAATGACAACAGTCGAGGTAATGATCGTGGACGTGGACGTGGTGGATATCGCGGCCGTGGACGTGGTCGTGGTCAAGGTCGTGGTCAAGGCCGTGGACGTGGCCGAGGATATTATGGTGGTGGTTATCAATATTTCCGTGGTGGTTATCATAATTATCGTGGCGGTCATCAAAATATTCCCCAGAAGAGGAAAAGTTTTGATAATAAAGATGAGAAGAGGCAAACTGAACAAAAGAATAATGATGAAAAATGTTATCGTTGCGGTGGTTCTGGCCACTGGTCGCGCAATTGTCGTACGCCCAAACATCTTGTTGAGCTATATCAGGAATCTCAAAAGGGCAAAGGAAAGAAAATCGAAATGAATTTTGTTCAGGGTGAATTCGCCTCTACCTCTGATGCCAATGATGAAATGCTCATTTGGAAGCTGCGGATTTTCTGATCGATGAAAATTAATCTGCTATGATTTTATTTATGCATTATGATTTACTATTGTGTGTTTTATTATATATCGTTGTTTTAAGTTATCTATATGTTTGTAATGCAATATTTCTTTTCAATAATAAATATTATGTGTTTGTTTATAAAGGATATTATTTGATGGATGCGGGCATGTGCAATGAAGAATTGTGTCTTGCAGACTGTGCAACGACGAATACGATTCTAAAAAATAAGAAATATTTCGATCATCTTGATATGAAAGAAGCCAGTGTTATTACTATATCGGGTAGCACGAATATAATTGAGGGCTCCGGAAGAGCTAATATTTTACTGCCCAGAGGAACAAGGCTGATAATTGAAAATGCTTTATATTCTCCTAAGTCTCAAAGAAATTTATTAAGCTTTAAAGCTATTCGACATAACGGATATCATATTGAGACTGCAGAAAAAGGAGATATTGAATATTTGCATATTACAAAAGTGATATCGAATGACAAAAGAATTGTGGAAATATTACCATCTTTTGACTCTGGGCTATATTACACATATCTTAAAACAATTGAATCACATGCATCGTAAACCAGAAGTTTACTAATGATAATACATTTGTTGTTTGGCATGACCGGTTGGGCCATCCCGGTTCAATTATGATGCGGAGAATAATTCAAAATTCACGTGGACATTTAATGAAGAACCAGAAGATTCTTCAGTCGAATGAATTATCATGTGTTGCTTGCTCTAAAGGGAAGTTGATTATTCGTCCATCACCAATAAAAATAAAGAATGAATCTATAAGATTTTTGGAACGTATACAAGGTGATATTGTGGACCGATACATCCATCGTGTGGACCATTTAGATATTTCATGGTATTGATTGATGCATCAACTAGATGGTCTCATGTATGTTTGTTATCAACGCGGAATGTAGCTTTTGCGAGATTGCTTGCTCAGTTGATTCGATTAAGCACATTTTCCGGATTATCCAATAAAGAAAATACGCCTTGATAATGCTGGTGAATTTACTTCCAAGGCATTTAATGAATATTGCATGTCTATTGGAATTGATGTTGAGCACCCCGTGCCACATGTCCATACGCAAAACGGTCTTGCAGAATCGTTGATTAAAAGGTTGCAATTAATTGCAAGACCATTATTAATGAAGTCGAAACTTCCCTCTTCTTGTTGGGGACATGCTATATTACATGCAGCGGCACTAATCCGCATCAGGCCAACAAGTTATAATGATATCTCCCCGATACAAATGGTTTATGGTCAGGAACCAAATATTTCCCATCTGAGAATTTTTGGATGTGCGGTATATGTTCCAATTGCTCCACCACAACGCACTAAGATGGGACCTCAAAGGAAGTTGGGAATATATGTCGAATTTGAATCTCCATCGATAATAAAATATTTAGAACCTCTAACTGGAGATTTATTTACGGCTAGATTTGCCGATTGTCATTTCGATGAATCGAATTTTCCGACATTAGGGGAGAAAAGAAACAGCTGGAAATGAGTATTAGTTGGAATGAATTATCGCTAAATCATTATGATCCTCGAACGAAAGAATGTGAACTAGAAGTTCAAAAGATAATTCATTTACAAGGATTAGCTAATCAACTGCCAGATAGTTTTACTGACCTTAAAAGAGTGACTAAGTCACATATACCAGCTGTTAATGCTCCTGCAAAGTTGATGTTCCTGAGAACATATAATGATCGAGCCTAACCACAACTAAAACGTGGTAGGCCCTCGGGTTCCAAAGATAAAAATCCTCGAAAAAGAAAAGGAGCAAATAATAAGAATGGTCCAGTCGAGGATTTATCGACTCTAGAAGAGTCAATGGGCATTAATGATTATGATAATGAAATCAGGTACCTGAAATTTTGAGAATAATGATAATGAAGAGATCTCGATAAATTATGCCCAAAATGGAATTAGATGGAACCGAGAAAAAGTCAACGTTGACAAAATTCTCATTTAACGTAGCGCTACATGAAATGAATGATGAATGAGAATGAGGATCATGAACCAGTCTGTTAAAGAATGCAGACAAAGAATGATTGGCCAAAATGGAAAGATGCAATCGAGGCAGAATTAAAATCACTTGAGAAACGAAAAGTTTTCGGACCTGTAGTCCGCATACCAGAAAATGTAAAGCCGGTTGGATATAAATGGGTTTTCATCAGAAAGAGAAATGAAAACGGTGAAATTGTGAGATACAAAGCACGGCTTGTTGCACAAGGCTTTTCACAACGACCTGGTATTGATTATGAGGAGACGTATTCTCCTGTGGTGGATGCAACGACTTTTCGTTATTTAATTAGTCTGGCAGTACGTGAAGGACTCGATATGCGTCTAATGGATGTTGTCACCGCTTATTTATATGGATCACTTGATAGTGATATATATATGAAACTTCCCGAGGGATTTCAGTTACCTGAAAATTCAGGGCCCCGAAATGAGTACTCAATCAGCTAAATAAATCGCTTTATGGATTAAAGCAATCTGGGCGTATGTGGTATAATCGCCTAAGTGAATATTTATCGAAAGAGGGGTATAAAAATGATCAAACTTGCCCGTGCATATTTATGAAAAGATCTGGAAATGAATTTGTCATCATTTCAGTTTATGTTGATGATATTAACATAATTGGAACTCCTGAAGAGTTATCAAAAGCCGTTAATTGTTTGAAAAAGAGTTTGAAATGAAAGATCTCGGTAAAACAAATTTTGTCTTGGACTGCAAATTGAATATTTAAAAATGGGATATTCGTACATCAAGAGACTTATACGAAAAAGGTATTGAAAAGATTTTATATGGATAAAGCTCATCCATTGGATACTCCAATGATTGTTCGATCTTTAGATGTGAATAAAGATCCGTTTAGACCTTGCGAAAACGATGAAGAACTACTTGGTCCTGAAGTACCATATCTCAGTGCTATTGGAGCCCTAATGTATTTAACGAGTCATACGCGACCTGATATAGCGTTCGCTGTGAATCTATTCGAGATATAGTTCGTCACCGACTCGTAGACATTGGAATGGAATTAAGCGATTTTTCGATACCTTCAAGGAACAACTGATATGGGATTGTTCTATTCTAATGAATCAAAACAGATTTGATTGGGTATGCAGATGCTGATTTTCTATCTGACCCACGTAATGCTCGATCGCAAACGGGCTATTTATTTACACATGGCGGTCAGTTAAACAAAGTTTAACGGCTACTTCTTCTAATCATGCGGAAATTTTAGCTATTCATGAAGCTAGCCGAGAATGTGTTTGGTTGCGATCGATAATTGAGCATATACAACAAACTAGTGGGCTAGTATCGAAAAAGTTACTTCCTACGATTTTATATGAAGATAATGCTGCATGCATTGCCCAATTAAAGGAAGGATATATTAAGGGAGATAGAACAAAGCATATTTCACCAAAATTTTCTTTACACATGATTTAGAGAAAAATGGTGATATTGATGTACAACAAGTGCGATCAAGTGAAAATCTTGCAGATTTATTCACGAAAGCACTTCCCCCAATAATTTTCAAAGATTGGTATATTCAATTGGAGTTCGAAAACTTCGAGATCTTAAATGATGTCATCATCAGGGGGAGTAAATACGCGTTGCACTCTTTTTCCCTTCACTGAGGTTTTTTCCCATGTGGTTTTCCCAGTAAGGTTTTTAATGAGGCAACAATCGAAAGCGTATCTAAAAGAATCATGTACTCTTTTTCCTTCATTGGTTTTTATCCCATTGGGTTTTTCCTAATAAGGTTTTAACGAGGCATATTCTTTGAAACATCCAAGGGGGAGTATTATGAAATAATTAAATGTGGATGTTTTAAATAATATTTAGTTAATTTTGATGATTTGGAAGTATTATATTAAATGATGATAATGTGATAAGATGATAAGATGAGTGTTTAATTGAAGAGTTTGTATTTTAGTGTGAGGTGTATAATTGTAATTAATGTGATTAGTCGTAATAGTGAATTATTAGTAGTATAAATAGGTGATTAGAGTTCATTGTAAAACACACCAAGTATTGAAATACTTAATCTCTCTCTAATCTCTCTCTCTTTATATTATAAGCTATATTATCATTATAATCTTAATATAAGTATAATTATAATAAAATAATCTTAATATAATATTAATCACAATTAATATTTTTATAACAGAATTCAACTAATGAAATACGTATTGTTGATTTCATTGACTTAGCTTTTCAGATAATTAATCCGTTAGTAATAAATTGGGCCGATGATATCGGGCTTAAAGCCCTTGAAGTCGATAATGTGATAGACCGAAAGTTAGCAAAATCGAAGAATGGCCTCTCTAGATGGGCTTTCGAGGTGAGCATGAGCCCAAATATGGGGGTAATACGGTCATTTCGTGTGAGACCTTTGCAAATTGCAATGGGGTTTATGCATTTTGACTTCGAGCTTTCGGCGTGACAGTGCTTGAGCACAGATCTACAATTTCTTTCGCAGTAAGAGTTCTTCCTTGTTCATTTTTGTGTAGTTTCCATGTGTTACTCCGCGATTTTTTATTTATGTAGCTTTCGGTTGATTTTACTTTCTATTTTCTATTAAATATGTATAATACTTTTCGTTACTTTTGAATCGATGAACTGTTTATATATAATGTTTTGTTTTAGTGTTCGATATTCGTAATTTATGGCTGTATGATAATGAATTTTTACAGATTGGTGGAATTTTAATTGTAAGAGTATGGGTGTGGCTTTTCTGATTTGAAATTTGACACAAAGTTTGTTTCTGGCGATAAATATTGATGGAAGCCTTGATTCTACGTTGTATTCATCAACTGTTTTTCTTGCCAAATCCAACGAGATAGCTCGGAGAATTTGGACATGAAACAAGGATTGTAATTTCAATCCCATTTAACTTGTCCGCGTATATTAATTCGCAAAAATTTTGAAAGTGGCTAAATGTCCTTCCACTGTGTGTGATTACTTTCAATGAAGTGAACTTTGATCCTTCGAACTAAGATAATTTGAGAGAACATATCCGTAGTGTAAAAAACGTGGGCTGTCCTTATTTGCTTTTGCTTTCTTAGATTTTTGTTTTCTTTTTCTGTTTACTTTAAGGTGATTAGTTTCGGTTGTTTTTCATTTCATTTATGAAATTGTTGATTTGTCGACTTCTCCATGAGTTGCTGTGTGCTTCTCCTATAATTCTTATATTTTTCCGCGTTCATTATTTGACTAAAAAACTTTGTGGATTGCCGAAAAAAGTGGTATATAGTTTATATGGAATATGCTGGACATTAACCTCTTTCGCGAGGAAAAGGGTGGGAACCCTGAGAAAATCAGGGAGTCCCAGCGTCGTCGTTTTGCTAACGTCGATCTTGTTGACGAGGTTATTGAGCTCGACAAAGTTTGGAGGCAATGTAATTTTCTACTTTCTCTACTTAAATAATCCATTACTTAATGTCCTTATCATGCTTTCTTGTTGTTAAAGAATGAAATGAAATTATCGTAGTGCAATTTGAACTTGATGGCTTGAGGATCGACCGGAATAGGATTAGCAAAGAGATTGCAAAACTCAAAATTGTGAGTGTTTCTACCATGATTTTCCATTTTAGAAATTTTTATTTCCTAATTTTCAATATTTGGGGTGAAATGTGGCCTTTTCTTAGGGTGTACGACACCTCTTTCTTATCTCGAGTTCTTCAACGTGTTGTCTTGACCATCTTTGACGCTTGCTTTTGAGAAAGATTGACATATAAATGCCACACATCTTATTTTTCAATCTCTATATATTTTAGAGCTATAAATGAATTTTCTTTATAGACACCGTTCTTATCTAGCATTATTCAACTTTTCATATCATCGTGCCAGAATTGCTGCTTAGAACCTTGAAAGATTGACATTTAAATGTCGAAAATCTTTTCCCTTTTTATGCTTCGGATTCCTAAATGATTACTTTTTAAATGGTTTTCAAAGTCGGGACAAGATGCAAGTTCAATGATCTCGTCTACCGAGGAAAACCGAGAACTGACTATTAAGAAGGAGGCAGAGGTTCAAGAAGCGTTGGAAGCAGTTCAATCTCGATTATCGGTGATTGGAAATCTCGTGCATGATTCAGTTCCTGTCAGCAACGATGAGGTGCGTTTCTATTTTTTTCATTTTTATGAAACTAATCCGTTCATCTGATGAAGATATATTTCGCGCTTTTAGGCAAACAATGCAGTGATTCGTACATGGGGAGAAAAACGGACCGAGCCGAAGCTGAAGAATCACGTGGAACTCGTTGAACTTCTAGGCATTGCAGATATGAAGAAAGGTACTCACTCCTCATTTTGTTTTAATTATATTCGGTGTTATTTATTACATTCATCATCCGCTGGGCAAAGATAGTTTTGTAATAAAACATGGTCTGATTATTTAGGTGCGAATGTCGCCGGAGGCAGAGGTTACTATCTCAAGGGAGACGGATTTCGGCTTAACCAAGCTCTTATCAACTTCGGTACTGATTTCTTGGAAAAGAGAGGCTTCACTTCCTTACAAACTCCTTTCTTCATGAGAAAAGACATCATGGCTAAATGTGCACAGTTGGCCCAATTCGACGAAGAACTCTACAAGGTAACTATTCCTTCTGATATATTTCCAAGTTTAGTAAGTGCCTTTTATCCAAACCAAAACGTGATATTTGAAAACCTTCATTTGAAGAATTAATATCATTTTGTGAGTAAGATTCACGAACCTTACTCTTTTTTAACAGGTTACAGGCGAGGGAGACGACAAATATCTGATCGCCACAGCTGAACAGCCACTCTGTGCATACCACATAGAAGATTGGATTCATCCGTCAGAGCTGCCTTTGAGGTAACTTATAAACTTACTTCTCTCTTACATGCTGGAACTTTCTTCTTTTCATTTTCTGTTCTTATTTGAGTGACGTTTTTCTTTCCCTTCAGATATGCTGGCTATTCAACGTGCTTTCGCAAAGAAGCTGGCTCGCACGGCCGAGACACATTGGGCATCTTCCGTGTCCATCAGTTTGAAAAGGTCGAACAGTTCTGTATAACCGGACCTAACGGCAACGATTCGTGGGAAATGCACGAGGAGATGATTAAGAACTCCGAAGATTTCTACCAGATGGTAATAATTTTTTCTCCTCTCTTCTTTCTCTGAACTAAGATTAAGTTCCATAAGCTTCAAGATTATGCGTTTCTTACGAAGATCTGATGATTATCACCACGTCCCTATTCTCATTTCGTTGTCTTGTTGATAAGTTTTGAATTTTTTTTTAAACCCTTCTGAGAGCACAGCTAAAACTCCCATATCAAATCGTGGCGATTGTCTCTGGCGCCTTAAACGACGCCGCTGCAAAGAAATACGATTTGGAAGCTTGGTTTCCAGCGTCGCAGGCCTACAGAGAGCTCGTGTCATGTTCCAACTGCACGGATTATCAGTCGAGAAGATTAGAAATTCGTTACGGACAGAAGAAGGTATTAGTTACGTACTTTGGTCTTCGACAAGGTTTTATTACATTGCAATATCTTTACATCATATACATGGGGATCATGATGACCTAAAAGGGATATGGGCTGTGTTTGTTTTTCGATTGCAGAGCAACGAGAAGGCTAAGGAATACGTACACATGTTGAACTCGACCCTCACGGCTACGGAGAGGACGCTATGCTGCATACTCGAAAACTATCAGAAAGAGGACGGCGTTAAAATACCTGAATGTCTTCGAGATTACATGGGTGGTAAAGCTTTTATTCCTTTCAAGAACAACAACCCTGTCAAAGAGACGACCAAAGGGAAGAACAAGACCAAGTAATGAAACTTTATTTTTTTATTTATTATTATTATTATTATTATTCTCATTTTAATCATACATTATTAGCTATGATCTGACCGAGACTTACGGCCTTCAATCATGTAAAATTTCATCTGTTTGTGGGACGTGACGCTCATCAATTTCTGCAGCAAATTCTAGAAGTTGCAGATTCTTTATCACGATTAAATTAATTGGTATAATAAAATTGCATTATTCGATAACATTGGGGATTAAAAGTGACATATCTAAGCTTACATCATAAACATTGATGACAAAAAATGGCATTCTTCCTGTATTTTTATCATTTTTTATCTTTATTTAATCATTTTAGTTTATTTTAATAGAACAAATAATTATTTAAAATACAACGAAAAAAAAATTCCGAAAATTCTGCCATCTATGTTGAACACGACGCTTACAGCAACTAAGAGGACAGTGATGTATGCTCGATACTATCACAGAGGATGGTGTTGAAATACCAGAATGTCTTCAAGCAAGAATATTGGGGTGGTAAAAGTTTTATTCATTTCAAGAACAGACTTTTCGAAAAGTCTATGAAAGGGAAGAACGAGGCATGGTAATGAAACTACAGTTTCATATTTTGTTCTGCGTCGGTTTTATGACGGCATTAGCTATCACGTTACGCCATAGACTTGATGACTCTTGAGGGCTTCTTCAAAGGTCCCAATCGTAGAGTTTCGATCAATATCATCACGTACTTGCTCTCATCGGGAGGATTAAGATCAAAGTGACGGTTTAAGGACTTTCATTGGAAGGATTTCTATGTTTTCTCATTCGAAGTCGCATATAAATTTGCTAAAAATAGACGCAATCGGCCTCTTCCCAAAACCCGGTCGACCAAAGGAGTTGCTGTTTTAAACCCAATCGGCAATCACGATAGGCTATGTTATGAAAGGCTAATCGTCAAGTTATGTGACAGTTGAGACTTGATCAGAGATCGAGTCGAGGCTATTATCTTCAGCGTTGCGAGGGAGGTCCATGACTCAAGTAATGGCTCAAGCTTAAAGCATAATATGAAGCAAATGAATTCGCATGAGTTTATGATAAGATACGAACCGTCACAACAAGTGAATCCCAAATTCATCGATTGCAGCACTTGGGCGAAAAAGCAATATCAAGAAACACAACTTGGTAGAAGCAGCAAGCGTTCGACAACATTCGACCCAAAACTATACGAGGGAGGGACAAACAACTTACCAGGGACTCATGCTATGCTATGCTACATCTGCTGCTTTATTTTTACCCGCAGGCTAGAAACAAACGACAGCGAAATCGCAAGAACAGAGCAGCGTGATCTCATTCAATTCTTCTTGCCCCCATCTCCAGCCTTCGAAGGAAAAAGGGAAATCAATGGAAGTGAAGTGAGATCACAATTCATCTAAAACCATTTTCACTGATAGTGAGAAACATCATGCCCATCCCAATCATACAATGTTAAGGTATGTGATATTATTAGTCTATGGTGCTTTAATCAGACAAATCAACCATGTCAGTCAGTTAAAACTACCATAGATTCAGCTCTTAGCATTTACCTTGTCGCCTGATTTCTCTTTCTCAGCTTTCTCCTGCTCTGCCTTCTTCTTCATCTTCTCCTGCTTCTCCCTCTCCATTTTCTTCGAGGAAAAATAGAAAGAAGATCGTTTCTCCGTAAATTGAAAACGAAAAAGGCAGAAAACAGAAGGAAATCGAAATACCTGAATATAGACAGCTTCCTTAGCACGCTCCTCTTCGTTGAGAACGCGCCCTTTGCTATCGCTCATGTAGCGAAGGCTCGATGAAGACGATCGCCAGTAGTTTCCTTCCATCAATCGACAGGCGGCAGAGCGAGAAATTACGGATCTCATAGCCATCTTCTAGCTGTTTATTAGCACAGTGTTTATCCTCTTCAACAAGAAAGCCTGAAGGATGCTGAGGTGGTGGTGGTGTGTGTATATTTATGAAGTCAACGTAGCCCTAAATCAATGGCATTGTTCTTGAATCTCACCACTTTGTTTCGGGTCAAGCTGGTCGATTCGGGTCGGGTTGGGCGAATTAATGGAAAACTGTCTGGGCCTACAGAATGGGCCTAAACTTGTATAATATAGATAAAGCCCAACTGAAACGAAAAATAGCTGAGAAAAAAATTAATACTAATAATAATAAATAACCGACACGTGGCAGTCAATATCTGCATTGATTTCCAACGTACAGCAAACTCCTCTCGCTTGTCGTCCAACTCTTCTTCGGCAAGCAAACTTGCGACGATTAGCTTCATTTAATTGTTAGGGATCGATTCGATTTCCCAGCGCAGCGTGCTGTTCTAGGAGGTATTGGATTTCTCCGTTGTTGTTTTTCTCTGATGCGAATTCTGTTTCTGTAGTATTGTTGACTTTTCAGTTCTAGATGTGCCATTACCTTCGTCTATGCCTATGTAGGGATTTTGTCATTTCGATAAGAATTATAGCGCAATTCCACATATTTGAGCAGCTCCATGATCTTCGATTTATCAATTTTGCAGTTTTTATGGATGTTGAAGTATATTTTTTTTGGCTGATTCGTTTCTACTCTCTCGGATTTTGATAATTGAGACGTTGATGTTGCTGATTATATCACATTTGATCGGCAAGGAATTGCCATTCGTATTATCTTCGTGCGCTCATGTGCATATATCTAAATTTTCTATTAGGGCTAGTGCATTTGTTCTGGGTCAAAATTGGGGGTACTAAAAAATGCTTCTATCTACAATTTAATTTCCAGGTGAAAAGCTTCGTCGGGTCTTGGATTTTGCTAAATGGGTCCGAAAGGGTTGATTTATAGCTTTGTCGCGAAGGGCACTGTTGTGCTAGCGGAGCACACTCCGTATTCTGGAAACTTCAGCACAATAGCCGTACAATGCTTGCAGAAGCTTCCTTCTAACAGCAGCAAGTACACTTACTCGTGTGATGGCCACACATTCAATTTCCTGCTGGACTCTGGCTTTGGTACTTTTAATTCAATTCTTCTGTGTGACTTTGAACTTTTGTGGCATGGATATTGTATTGAATGTTATTTGATGCTTGTTTTTGGTGCAGTGTTCCTTGTTGTGGCAGATGAATCGATGGGACGAAGTGTACCGTTTGTATTTCTTGAGAGGGTGAAAGATGACTTCAAGAAAAGCTATGGCGATAGCATAAAGAATGATGATCCTCACCCACTGGCTGATGATGAAGATGAGGAAGACGATTTGTTTGAAGATCGATTCAGCATTGCCTACAATCTTGATAGGGAATTCGGGTCTGTGTAAATACATGATATTATTTCAACAAAAAGTATGCATTTATTAACACAAAGTGTTTCTTAACTTACAAACGTGATTTGTTTACGTAGGCCGAGGCTTAAAGAGCACATGCAGTATTGCATGAATCATCCTGAAGAAATGAATAAGCTGTCGAAGCTGAAGGCTCAAATAACTGAGGTCAAGGGGATAATGATGGACAACATTGAGAAGGTACACGTGCAATATTTATACTGGCTCGAATGAAGTAGGAGCATCTGTGGAAATAAAGCACACCGTTACAATTAATTTATGGTCCCAATTTTTTTTACTTTTTTAATCGTTATCCTCCTGTAACCCTTACTTTAGGATATACACACCATAATATAAGATATCAAAATAAACATAGATATTTTATAGTTAGTTATCTTTTGTTTAATCAATCATCTGCTTTCTTTGTCGTAGCTGTCTTTGATTTGTTACTATCTGCTATGCGAAAGTGTTACCATGTGAAGTTTCCATTTGTGAATAAATAAGAGATCATGGTTACTTATCTGTTTGAACATTAAGGCTTGAAAGTATCTGACTTCTGACTATCTGGAATGGCCAAACAAATCATTTCATGATTTATTAAATACGTTATCTGGTCCCACCCCACCACACACACACACACACACACACAACACGCACGCAGCGTGCGGGATAAATATTTGTGGGTATAAGTAACTGTGCTTTGTTACATCTGGTGGTATATCTATGCTTGATAGACCAGTAAGTAAATTTAGCTAAGCTGTGTTCGAACATGCTTTTATATGTGTCTTAGATTCAAGACTCACTATAGTTTGCTGAGAATCGATAAGTCATATCATTTTTTTTATAAAAAATAATTAAATAAATCTCCTACAGGTTCTGGATCGTGGTGAGAAAATCGAACTGCTGGTTGACAAAACAGAAAATCTTCAATTCCAGGTACATAATGACCTCTCTCATTGAGCCCTTCTTCCCTACTAAAATTGAAGAATACAAATTTCTCGTTAATTAACATATGGTGACGCAAAATCTTTGTTCAGGCCGATAGCTTCCAGAGGCACGGAAGACAACTCCGTAGAAAGATGTGGCTGCAAAATCTTCACATGAAGCTGGTGATTGGTGGAGGTGTTCTAATCCTACTCTCTCTCATCTATTTCATTTCTCGTTGAGATCCTTTTTCAGCCTGGTTTGGATGAAAACTCAAAAACAATGTTCCATATTATCTTAAACTTGAGACATCTTTTCATTTTATTTCTTTTATGTACAAAAAAACTGATTATATTGTGGTGTGATAAATCGCATGTTCTTGTAATGATCCTTTCCTACCCTTTTTTTTTTTATTTTGTCTAACCATAATTAAACAGATTACATAACAAAAGATAAACGTTTTCATTTACATTACAGACCAAGCATGTTGGTCTTGTTTTATACAGAGAACCACAAAGAAACCAACCATATGGTAAGGGCCAGAGTTATTACATATTGAGTACTCGGGCAGTAATGAACTCGTCGGCTTGCTATGCTACGACGATGGTGATTATTACCCTTTGCAGCAGCGTATATTGGTATTACAGAAGAGCCACCTTGCCCGTATGGTGAGTGCGACGATGATGAGGCCTCGTTGCCATTTCCATGGCCGCTCGTTGAGTGGCTGTATTTCTTCTCAAGGTACGATTTTTCTTGGTCTCGACGGTCATCGTCGCTAGTGTTGTTCGAGAGTTCAGTAGTGGGTTCATGCTCGTTGTTTGCCTTGGAACGATCTGCGATCTCAGCCATGGAAAAATGATTCTGCTTAGCTGACGAATAGATCAAAGAATAATGAGATGAAGTGCTAAAAGGTAGGGTTAATCATTCTTGAATTGTTGTTTGCGTACCTAAAGATGAAACTTTTGGAAGAATACATGAACAGAAGAACAAGGCCGTGATCATAGGAAGAAGCAGATTTTTCATTTTTAGCTTATTTGTTTATGTTTTTTTTTGTGCTGAGTATTTCTATTACAGATCTCTTCTTCATCTTCATCATCATCATCCGTGACTTGTATTTATTTCGTGATGATGGTTCACAAGGTCTCTTTCAACTTTTGTTAAAGCATAAGGATAAAAGATAAACTTAGGTTTTTTTTTTTCTTTTCCTTTATTTTTCTCTCTTTTGTTAATCACGAAAGTAGATTCTCCTACCCACAACCACAACAATGCCACAATTATGAAAGAAAAAATAAAGTCGGGATAGGTCAAGTGGTCCAGCGCATGACTTCTATAAGAAGGTTATGAGTAATTGAGCTCCTTAATCTCGCTGTAAGTTATGAGTTTGATTCCAGTTGGATCCCTTAATTTCACTGTTAGTGTAGACTTGATGCATGACATATGGTATGCGAAGATTAGTTATGCTGGAAGTCAATGGGTCATATTATATCATAGATGTCGATGAAGTTTATATTCGATTCAGATGATTAGTTATGATGGAAGCAAATGGTTATTTCATAACTAACGATGGAGTTCATATTCAATTCGAATTGAATTTAGTTCACAATGTTTTAAGAGAAGAAAAAGGTGAAAAAAAAGTGAGATTATATCATGATCATCATGTCATGATCAAATGTAAAAACCTAGTACTTGTTTTACTTTTTTGTCTAGCATCTTTTTTTTTTATTATGGAAAAAAAAAATCTAGCTAACTTTTTTGAAGACTCAATTTCTAGAAAGAACTAAACGAAATAAAATAAAATAAAATAAAACTACAAGATTTAATGATAATTACCGAGCAAGAAATTGGTTTGAAAAGTCAAAATCAATTTTGACCGACCCATCCCAAATTTTGAAAAGTCAATATTTGAGAAGTGTTTGTCTCCTTTCTATCTATAAATTTTGACAGAAAACGAAACAGCTCTTTTATCACCGCGGAGATCAGATGTTCGATTGTTGCCAGAAGTAATCATCAATTGCACCAACATGAGAAAGCAAATCCTATCGTTAACCGAAGCCGCCGCCGGTCGAATACGTCAGCTTCTCGATCAACGCCAGCGATCTTTCCTCAGGCTCGGCGTTAAGGCTCGGGGATGCAACGGCTTATCCTACACTCTCAATTACGCTGGTACGTAAAAATTCCCACCGCCGCTAGATTTAGGGGTTTGGGATCCTCAGATTGTTGCAGTTTTGGTTAATTTGTGAATTCGTTAATTCAAATATATGATCGAATTGTCTGATGCAATTTATCAATTGTCTTAACGAACACGATTGAATTCTTGTATATATATCTATAAATATATATCTATAATATGGTATAATGCTAATAGAAAAGGGAAAGAAGAAAAAAAAAAACAGTTCTTTGGCGTTTGTTTTTTCTGGCTATCTTTTTGTTTGTTTATTTTCTCCTTATTTTTTTTGGGCTGATAAATGATTACTTCATCTCTGCAGATGAGAAAGGAAAATTTGATGAGTTGGTTGAGGACAAAGGAGTGAAGATATTGGTCGATCCGAAGGCCCAAATGCACGTAATAGGAACCGAAATGGATTTCGTAGACGACAAACTGAGGTACGTTTATGTTAATCTCCCGCCATTATTTCTTCTTGCAGCTTTGGATATACATACTGAGCTTCTCACGAAATTCTATCCGTAAGAAAAATCGTTTTTTTCAATGTTAACTGCCATTACTGTGGAGCTGAGTCCCAGATTATGTTCTCTAGAGTACGAGGTTGTGTTAACTTTTTTCTCAGTTACATCATCGTTTCGCTCCATTGGCAGATCTGAGTTCGTATTCATTAATCCTAATTCTGCCGGGCAATGTGGCTGTGGGGAATCGTTTATGACAGTTAGCAGCTCGAAAGCTAGACAATAAGTTGAAGGTTTGTCTACGGTCGAATAAATTCCTGAATGATAGCTGAAAGGTGTTGTTTGTAAAGCTATTGCGTGGTAAATCCTTACAGTCGACGTAAACTTATTGTTTCGTTCTTGTTTTCCTTTCACAGTGGTTGTAACCAACATTTGATATACCAGAAAAAAAAAAGTTATCGATTTCCTTTGCTTCGTTGAGATGATTGAGCATAATTTGTTCGTCGGTTTAGACGTTGACGACGCCAATAAAAGCACTGAATTGGGATAACATAATGAATCTAAGGGTTTTAAGAACATGACGATTCAGACAGAATTCTACGAAACAAGAGCATCAAGAATCGCTCGATAAAGTCAAAGAACTCGCGCCAGACTTCACATCTTTTTTCACCAAAGGTATTCTATCCTTCGACCATTCTTCGAGGGCTTTTCGATGAAGACGATTGAGTCGAATGCACGGCCTCTTCTCTTTGATAAGCTTTTCTGCACTTTTCCAGTCGTCCGCCAAGCCAAGAGCCACCAACAAGGCGCACATCACCGCCACACTCCGTCCGTGGCCTGAGGAAACACAGATTTTTCATTACACTTTTATACATTACTACAGCATCAGAAAAAGGCAACAACAACATAAACATCATTCTAACCACATGCTAACTGTTTTCTTGATGGAACTAAACATGGGATTTACAGTTTATCATTCAAGAACTGATGAGCATACATACCATAAGCACAATGGATGAAAACAGCGATATTCTGAGCTCTCTTCCGACAAGCCCACTTCACTGCAACCTCAATATCGCCAGGCTCAGGCGCCCTAGTATCCCAGGTAGGGATACACAGATAACCACTGCCCAAAGATTCGATTTTTCTCGGCAGCTCGCAGGTACAGTCGACGATCGCCGGGTTTCCAGGCGGAAGCTTGTCGGGTGCATAAGGCCAGCCGCCGACGTACAAGCCATCGCCGACCTCGGTGTACGGATCTTCACGACTAGTGAACCTTCTGACGAAGGAGAAGATCCTCACGAAGTACAAGAACGGCCCGAATATTAGGTACGACCATATTGGGAATTTGCCGTCCGAGCCTTTGCCCAGAAGCAAGGGGAGGTTGATCGAAGGATGGGAGGCGATTGCCACCAAGAATGAGACTAGAGATGAGTAGAGAAATGGGATTGGTAGCAGCGTATAGCGAAGGACTCTCAGGGATGCGAAGAATAGGAAGAAGGTCGTGGCTTTTAGCCCTATGAGGATCGATATTCCCACACCCATTGTCGCTTTTCTTGAGAAGATTTGTAGGGTTTTCAGTGGAGATGAAAGAAGAGAAGAATCAATCAAGAAGAAATAGAGAAGAAGACTTCAGACAACAGAACATAGGAGTTGGCGAAATTACACTTTTGACCCTACCTGGATAGAGAAGATGCGACAGGCGAATAGCCTCTTATCCGAAGGAAAGCACAATCCAAAACTAGCTCCACAAGTTTTCTTGCTTTTATACAAAATTTTCTTTTTTTTTTTTGTTTTAATGATTATTTCTTCGTCTTCTTTGATTTATTGTTTGCTGTCCATGCCATGAGAACTGAATAATGTTATTACACAGTGGATGATCTCCTTGCTAATGACTACAATCTTTTCTGCTGAGCTCTTCCCACAGAATCTCACAGCTTCCCAGCATAAGCTCAGCAGAAACTATCAGCAGATCTCCGTTTTAACCCGCCGGAGTTCTTTTTCCGGCGAACCCATCTTCGGAAACTATGTCCATCTCTCCCTAAAGGCCGTAAACGTCTCCTCCGAGGCCACCATACCTTCGTACAATGAGTTCAAAGAAGGTCATTTCATGAAACTGATCCACAGATCACTGAAGGCAAGAAACTACGACGAGGGCCTTTATCTTCTCGAACGCATGGTCAGCGCCGGCCATAGGGCCGACGCAATCCTCTGCACCAAGCTCATCAAAGCCTTCTTCGGGTCGAAAAGCGCCGACAAGGCATACAAAGTGATGGCCCTCCTCGAAGAGTTTGGAGAGCCCGACATATACGCCTACAACGCCTTCATCAGCGGGCTGTGTAAGGCGAATAGAATCGACGCCGCCAACGAAGTTTTGGGCAGGATGAGGTCCCGAGGGCTTTCGCCGGACATCGTGACTTATAACATCATGATAGGCAGCCTCTGCAATAGAGGGAAGCTCGACATGGCCACGAAGATGTTCGAGCAGATGACAGTCGAGGACGGCAGCTGCCGTCCCACGGTAATAACCTACACGATCTTGATCGAGGCGACGATCCTCAAGAAGGGCGTCGACGACGCCATGAGCCTTCTCGACGATATGCTGTCCGGCGGGCTGCAGCCCGATATGTACACCTACAACACTATACTGCGTGGGATGTGCAGGCAGGGGCTGACCCACGAGGCTCTTGCCTTCCTCCGAAGCTTGAAGGCCCGTGGCGGGTTCGAGCCTGACGTGATTTCTTACAACATCGTACTTAGGTCGCTGCTTGGCCGAGGCGAATGGGGCGAGGGAGAGAAGCTGATGGTCGAGATGCTTTCGGCGGGGTGTGAGCCTAACGTAGTGACTTACAGCATATTGATCAGCTCGCTGTGTAGGTTCGGGCTTTTGGAAGAGGCGATCAATGCCCTGAAGATCATGGCCGACGAGGGCTTGGCCCCTGACACCTACACCTACGACCCGCTGATATCGACGCTGTGTAAGGAAGGGAGGCTCGAGCTGGCGATCGCCGTGCTCGACCACATGGTGTCGAGCGGCTGCCTGCCCGACATAGTGAACTACAACACGATCCTGCTGGCCCTGTGCAAGAACGGGAAGCCCGGCCCGGCCCTGGAGGTGTTTGGGAAGCTCGCAGAGAATGGATGCCCGCCGCCCGACGTGAGCACCTACAACACGATGGTGGGCGGGCTGTGGAGCGTCGGGGATCGGGCCCGGGCCCTCGGGCTGGTCGAGGATATGATCGGGAAGGGGATCGGGCCCGACGCGATCACCTACAACTCGATCGTCTCGTGCCTGTGTAGGGACGGGCTTGTGGACCGGGCCCTCGAGGTGTTGGAGGGTATGAAGAGGGACGGGGAGTTTGTGCCCTCCGTGATTACTTATAACATAGTGGTTTTGGGGCTGTGTAAGGCTCGTAGGGTGGACCGTGCGGTCGGGGTGCTCGAGGAGATGGTTCGGGATGGCTGCATGCCGAACGAGACGACCTATGTTTTGTTGGTGGAGGGGATTGGGTTCGCGGGCTGGCGGGTCGAGGCGGTTGAGCTCGCGAATGAGCTCAATTGGAGGGGTGCGATATCGGACCATGCGTTGAGGCGGTTGAACCGGCTGTTCCCGGTTCACGACGTTTACGATGGGTTCTATAGGACGGAGGTCACAGTGGAATAATGTCTTTCTGTTTTTTTTTTTTTTCTTTATTATTATTATTATTTTTAATTTTAAGCTTAATTCACTATTTCTTTTCTTCTTTTGATGAGCACCAAGTAGAGAATACAGCAGGAACTAAATTATCATCATGGGCTCAAAGGGTTGAAAATGATAGTAAGTGTTCTATCCATATTGGTATATCTATCCAACTTCATCAGATTGTGATCCATACGCAAAATAAAATTTATGTGTCAATATTTTAATGGGATTGAGTTATTACTAGGGATGTCAACGGGGCGGGGTCCCCGTCCGCGGCCCCCCGTCTATGGGGAATCCCTATCCCCGTCCCCCCCAAGTAAACGGAGACAAAATCGTCCCGTCCCCGTCCCCACGGGGATCCCCACCCCCGCAAGGATCCCTGCCCCGCAATTTTTTTAAAAAAATAATAATATTTATATTAAAATATATAAATTAAATATATTATTTAAAGTTATTTGGGACAACTTCACTTAAATCCTCATCTACATAAGTTTCCATCACTTAACTCCCCATGTCAGAATTTTTTTCACTTAAAAGGACCAATTGGAAACTTTTCTTTCACTTAAGGACCAGTTTTTCTGAAAAGACGAAAATACCCCTTACTTAATGATTTTTATTTTATTTTTTCTTGTTTTAATACAAAAAACATTAAATTCAGAAATTAAAAAAAAATAAAATAACATAAACGAAGAAGAAGAAGAAGAAGAAGAAGAAGAAGAAGAAGAAAAAGTAGTAGTAGAAGAAGAAGAAATTAGAGAATAGAGAACAAGAGAGCTGGGTTTTCAAGGTAATTCATGCTCAAATTTGTTCGATACAAGTAAGCCCAGTGTGGATTGCCGAAAATAAATCGAAATTGTTCCAATTTTTCGAGGGTTTGTTCGATGTTAGTTAGTAGTTAGTGGGTTTGCTTGAAACTGTGGGTTTTTACATTCCAACGCGATCATAGAACTTCCGACGACATGAAATAATAATGTGGTGGTTATGATTTCTGGTAGTAAAATGGCGTTAATGTGTTGCAAACCCGATGCTTTTACATATCTGTTATGTAGTACTAATTTTATGTATATTGTGTACCAATTTACTTGTTGTTATGGTATCTATTCACTTATTACGCCGTACCTTTATATGGTCTGTAGCAGTTCTAGCGTTGAAGCTACAGAGGTATTAATTTAATGTATATTGTGTACCTTTATAAGTATGGTTAGAGTACCATATTTATTTATATAGTGTACATACTCATGTATGATTAGGGTACCATATTTCTTTATATAGTGTATCTTTTAATGTATGGTTAGTGTATTATTGGCAACAGTTGCTGAATTATTTGTAGAGGTAAATAACTATGTTGCCTGCAAGTATAGTTCATGGGGGCGCATTGTTTGAGTTGTGTGGTTACAAGCAGAATATGCACTTATTTTGATCTATATTGTTACATGATGGAAGAGGACGATGAAGACTACAATGAATTTGAGGTTATAGTAAAATCAATAGATGCACTGAGTCGTTGCATTCGTGGAGTTGGACAAATTTTTTTTGGCCATATTAACCGTATAGGTTTAGTTGCTCGTTCCATTCTTTTGTTCATATGTTGCATATAGCTTACGGCATATTTTTTGGGGTCATATGTCGCATGTATGTTGATTAGTAAATGAATATCTTGATTACGAGCATATTTTTTTGTGTTGATGTAATGTTAGATTTATTCTGATAACACTGTTATGACAATTCATGAAATGTTTGGTACGGTAACAATATTGAAAAAGATATGGTAACCATGTGTACAAGGTACATCAAACACTGGCTACATGATACGCAAAACGAATTAAAATGTTACGCTATTTTAAAAGCTGTAGGAAAAGTGATAAAAAATATAAAAAGTCAAAAAGTTCTGACACAACCCAGAAAAATACAATTTTAACTGTTTTATGGAACACATTCTGACACATTAAAGAATGTTCTGACGCATAGAAATTTCTGACATACACGAAAAACTCCCCAGTCTGAAAGGTACAATATATTTCCTATGTGAGAAAGTTCCTCAATTTTGGTACGATAAACTTCTTGATTGTGGTACAATATATATCCATAATAAGGTACAATCATAATCTGTATAATAGTACAGACACACGATATATTTGGTACAGCTTATTAAAGTAAGCGTTTTTCATGGTAATTCAATATTTTTAAAAAAAAAATCATATTTCCATATGTATATTAGTTATATGTTTCACTTTGTATCTTATTTGATGGAGTAACCCCTACACTCATAGTTTTATATTACAAACCCAAAGTTTCACTAGAAGATGATGAAAAATGTTAAACAACTTACTAGAACATTGTATAGATGTTTGTTAAATTGAAAATGTTCAACTTATTATAGATGTTTTTTTGTTTAATTTATATTTATTTATTATTTTTAGGATTTCACATTTATAAATGGACGTTCTGAACTTCTAATTTAGATATCGTGTGCACCGATAAAACATGGTACAATATCGTTACTTATATAGGTACGATAACTACTGAGATGTGGTACTGTATATTTTCAGTTGAAGATACACTCGTATGTTACACAATGATACAATATACATGTTATGTTTAGTACATTTTATTAGGGTAAGTGTTTTTTCGTCGCCTTTTACATTACTTTCGATGCAAAAGTATTTTAGTATACGTTAATATGTTATAAGTTTCCTTTTGTATTATATTTAATGAGTTAACCCTCAAAATCGTGGATTTGTAGTTTAAACTCAAGCTTCAATAGTAAGATGTTCTTACATTGATCATTATCTTGTTATGAAACTTGGGGTTTGAAATATAAAATCATGTGTGTAAGAGTTAAACTATCAAATTTGATACAAAGTGAAATATATATATACATACGTATGGTAAAATAGTTTCTTACAAAAATATTAATTCGAACGATGATGAAAAATGCTTACCCAAGTAAGATGTACCAAATATATCATGTATAATATACCATTGATAAGCCTATTGTAGTACCTTATACTGGACATATATGGTACCACATTTATGTAGTCTGTCGTACCAAAATAAGTACCGAAAATGTACCAAGTTTATTACACCTTCTATGCATGTCACATCTTTATGTGCGTGTCAGAATTTGTTCTATAACACCGTTAAGAATGTCAGATACCAATAAGATTGATTTTTTTTTTTGTATTTTCACTATTTTTTGTAATTTTCATCACGTTTTTTTACAGCTATTAATATGGTGGATCATTTTTGTGTGTTTAGCGTATCATTACGTCGGTGTTTGTTCTACCTTGTATACATGGCTACCGTACTTTTTTTAACATTGTTATCATACCAAAAGTTCATGCATAACAAACAACATTTTAGCCATAATAATCGAACAATCTGTCTGTAATCAGAATACATTCACCAATAGTACACAAAAAACATGCATCTAATATATATAAAAAAATACATTAGCAATCTACGTAATATTGAGTTACAAAATTACCGTATCATTCCGTTAAAAATATGCATACGACGTACCAAAAGCATACGCATGACGTACCAAAAAAAGACAGCTACAGAATCAAAGGTTAGCTCCAATAGATAAGCGAAACCGAAATCAGTAGCATTTCCTGGTTTTGGACATTGAACAACAACTATTGAAGGCTTCTTCTCTTGGTCCTTCTTACCTTTTTTTTTTCTCAATTGCAAAGATTTCTTTGGGAAGAAACTCGGTGATCGACCTCCAAAAATCCTCTTGTCTACTTCAACATGAAATTTCTCAAGGCTAGCAATGAAAGCATGATAACGTTGAGAATGAAACGTAACAGAAGATATATTATTTCAAAATAAGAAAATCTAAGTTTGCAAGCTTCTTCCTACCTTTTCATTTCACCGTTCGTAGAAGTGGTACTCTTTAATCATTCATGTAGACTACGAGATAATCAAAATGACATGAAATGTAGAGTAATTAAAGTTAGAGTTGTTATACAAAAAAAAGACTTCTCGTACCATAATCTTAACTATATCGTACCAATTTATACTACCACACCGTACCATTATTATACATATATTGTACTAAAAATATGCATACAACATACTAAAAACATACATATAGCGTACCAAAAATACGAAAGTTACAGCCCTAATTGATTAAAAAAAAACAAAACTGAAAACACTCAATTTAAACCTTCAAGAACCTATTCGAGCAACACCTAAACAAAGCCCCAAATTAAACATATAAATCTTCATTTTAAACATAAAAGGTCTCAAATTAAACATATGACAGACTTAATCGAGACATAATAACCTAAATCGAGACCTAAAAACTCTAATCGAACAATTAACAAAAAAATCTGATGAAAAAAAATAAAAACTACGAAAGTTACTTGAAATTGGAAATTTCAAAACCCGACGACGACGGCGACTCCTCGGGCATTTCATCGTGGGACACATTTGTTGTGGGCATTGGATTTGAATGTTCGATTGAGAGTGAGAATTTTGCTTTATGATGTGGGTTTCTATTTCACGATTGAATATGGTTTTTTGTTTTTTTTTTCTTTTTAATTTATAATCCTGGTAAAATGGTAATTATGGAAGTTTTGAGAGGTATTTTTGTCCAATCGGTTCTTAAGTGTAAGATAAGTTTCAAACTGGTCCTTAAACGAAAAATAATCTGACAAGGGGAGTTATGTGTAAGAATTTTAGGCTGATGGGTATTAAGTGTATTTCTCTCTTATTTAAATTAAATTTTAAATATTATTTATATTATAGTAATATAAAATGAGTATAATAAATATTATTTGTATTATAATAATATTGATTAGATATAATAAATATTATTTATATTATATAATAAAGTATCGGGGAGGGAGGCGGGGAATCCCACGGGCCGAGATCATTCCCCGTCCCCGCTCCATCCCCGCCACCGGGGGGAGATCTCTCCCCGTCCCCGTCCCACGGGGATAAAAAATCTGGGATTTTCCGCCTGATTCGGAGCGGATCCCCGCGGGGACGGGAAATTCCCTCCCCATTGATAAGCCTAGTTATTACCTACTAGGGTAGGGTATAATAGACGGTTGAAAATATGTATTTAGTAAAATGTCGTTCAGTGAAATGAATTAATTGCATAATAATACCTAAACTTGTACGTAATTACGTTACAATCCTTAAATTTTAGTACGTTTGCACCGAGTTTACATATTTATGCAGTTGGGGTGGCACTTTTTCTTTTTTTTTCTCTCTCCCGAAGTATTCTCACTCTCAACCGACATAACTAACCCGTAAAAGAAATATAAGGTTGTCAAACTGATCTCATCCACAACCCTACATTTTGTTAGGAATCCACGTCCCCATCCGTCCAAGCAAACAGGGATGAAACTGCATTCTTCCCCGACCCCATATGAATCCCAAGCCCCTTGAGAAAGACTGTTGCAACTCCGACGAGCGAGGGATCGGAATATGATCCGTCAAGTGGAGGACCAGGATAGGTAAGTTGGGGACGAGGCGGAGAATATAGACCTCATTCCTGCCGACGGGGCGAGACCGCTCCATGGGGATCTCCACGCTACACGACAAGTCTAAACTCGTGCTATCGTCGGATTGGTTGTAATTACACCCTTTGCCATCGATCGAATTGGATCGGAGTCCAATTTATGTGCAAATCGGTTTTCTTATCCAATTTCACAATATGCAATTAATTAGTATCAAAGATCAACCTTGGGTAGAGTCAAATGCTAATAATCCAAAATGCTAAACAAAGTTATCCCAGCGACACTAATCAATATTATTAGTATTTATTGCACATTCGATGCTGTGCTTGAAATATTAATACATAAAATATTACTTAATATTTTAAATTATTTATAATGTATGATGTTTAATAAATGAAATATTATTTTTAAATATATAACGAGATTAATTTGTGGGAATATAATTATAATAAATAAAAAATTGAGGGATAAAATAATAATTAACATATTAAAATAAAAAATAAATTATAAATTAAAGAAAAAATTAAATTAATAATCATAAATCGTCGTCGTCACATAAAAGAGTAATAAAATGCTGACAACTCCACAGGCTGACATCATCTCACTTCGACGTTAGAATGCAACCATGATTATTAATTAAATGTCTCAATAATTGCGCAGCTTACAAAACGCAAATCCACGGTCTTCTCCCTCTCAATCAATCGATCAATCCTTCGACGAAGATGGCGATGTCCAATAATTTCCTCAGTGCCTCCTTTGCCGCCCTTCAATCGAAGGCTGCCTCGAACTTCTGTCCCTTGTCACGCCTGAAATATCATCCTCTAAATTCAAACTTGCCTGTGTTTGACTCTTCAGTCAACAGGAAACTTAATTTGCCTCACAAAAAGTATGCCAAAGATTTCGACTTTAGCTGTCTTTTGGATGTTTTTAGCTTATGGGTCTCTTGATTTTGATCGATTTGTATGATTTTGCTATCCCCCTTTTTATAAGGTGGCGTTAGTCTAGTGATTGGAATATTTATCAATATGGTTTATAAGCTTATTTGTCTATACTAGCTTGGATGGCCTTTATGATTTTGTGCAATGATGTCAAAGACCTAATAATATGATGTTATTTGATGGGGTGATTCATAGGTATGTGCTGATGTGCTCCTCTGTTGATGGAGCAGAATCACTTGACTCAGTATCATTGGTCAGTGAAATTTATCTTCACTCTGTTTAATATATTTTTCTAATTAGTGTTCCTTATTGATATGTATGGTGAGTGATTGTTCGACAGAGGCTCGTTTGAGCTGCGATAACTGTAGAGGAAAGACTAATGTTTTTCGATTTATCCTGAAATATACAACTCGTTCACCGTACGTTGTGATTTTATCATCCGTAAGAACTGCCTCAAAACTGACTCCTTCCCAGATTTCGTAAGAACTGCCGCAACATTTTTGCTAAATGAAGTATAAAAGCTTGACGATCTTATTGTCGAGGGGTACCATGTTGCCTAAGTAGTCTGCCCAATCGTAGTTTTCATACCTTTCTTGAAGCTGTCGATCTATCTCTTGATAATTGATGTCCTCGTTATACCAAAATGCCAGAATGTTTACGCAGTTGTTATCTTCTTGCAACAGAAACCCGAGCAGGAGATAGACGATGTCCCAATGCCCATCGTCATGATAGATCAAGATTCTGACCCGAGTGCTACTATTGTGCAAGTCAGCTTTGGAGATCGTCTGGGAGCACTTATCGACACAGTAAAGTGACACTTTTTTTCCTTTCTGTAGTTTGTTTATAGTTGTAATAAGTAAAGCTCTATGTTTGAGAATATATGTTTAACTCTGCAGATGAAAGCACTCAAGGACATGGGCTTGGACGTATTAAAAGGAACTGTGACTACCGAGAATTCGATCAAGCAGACGAAATTCTTTATCACGAGGCTGTAAGTAATACTTTCCTCATTCGAACGATCAGTTATGTTTCTACGTAGTGCTTTGATACTATATAGTTAAAACAATTATCTGCAGGTCGACGGGGCGTAAAGTCCAAGAACCCGATCTATTGGAAAGAATTCGCCTGACCATTATAAGCAATCTTCTTAAATATCATCCAGTACGTCACATAGCGACAGCCCCAAAGTATACGATGGAAAATGTATCTCTATGACTGAGATATTGTAATCTTTAACTTAATAAAATCATATAGGAATCCAGCGAACAGCTAGCGATGGGTGAAGCATTCGGTATAATGTCGTCGCAGAAAAAGGTAACTCCATGGATAATTACCCGCCTCGTTTTTTATTTCTTTACGAGGTGATTCCTTCTTGATTCATTTTAGTTATTTTTCTGATAGTCTATATATATATATATATATATATATATATATATTATTTGCTTCTCCATGTATAGGTTGATCTTGATATTGCAACTCACATACACGTTAAGGAAGATGGACCCAAAAGCAGGCAAGCCCTTGGATTGATGATAGTAATGTCCTTTTAGTTCTCCGCGGAATAGTTTAACGTTTTCGGCGATGAAATAGCATGAAGGGATATTGACGTAATTTACGACGATTTGTTCATTGTTCTCTATGATTTCAGCTTGCTCTATGTAGAGACGGCGGATCGACCGGGCCTACTGGTCGAGATGATCAAGATCATGTCGGATATTAACATTACCGTAGAATCGGCCGAGATTGATACTGAAGTAAGAGTTTAGATTAGAATGTTAGAAAACTGCCCATCACACTGTAATCACTCTTGCTTTTTTTACTCGAGGGTTTGGCGGCCAAGGACAAGTTTCATGTGAGTTATGGAGGACAAGCATTGAACAGCTCCTTGTCTCAGGTAATAATCTCCTCCACTCTACGTCTCTTTCGACCCTATCGATACTTTTGGATCGGGTCGACCCGGAACCAAACTGGAACCGACCCGCAGACTCCCTTCTCTGTCCCGTTTCTGAAAACTAAGAAATTTTGCAGGTTCTTGTGAATTGTCTCCGTTACTACCTACGCAGGCCGACAACTGACGACGACAGCTACTAGCATCGTAAAGCCAGTGTTTTCTTACAACGGGCATGTATCGCCTAGTCGAAATAAATATACTTTACCGTGGATTGCTATGAACTTTCAATCTCAAACTATAAGATTGTGATGTTATAGTTACAACTGTTCCATGAACTCTAATGATCAAAGCTATCAGCTTTGATCTCTTATTATACAGCAGGGACTATGACAAGCACGCAAGTTTTAAGAATTCGAGAAAGAAAATGTCATGAATCCCCCATCAAAAGTGAGCTCAAGATTGCATCTTTAGCTTCGCTATCAGCAAACGCAAACAAATGCCCGGCATTTCGAACTTCATGGTACCTTATCCATGGAAGTTTGCTGGCAACATACCTCTGCAAAGTCACAGGCACGATCCCATCTTCATCCCCGTGCCACAGATGCACGGATCCCCGCCCGTCTGGAAACGGGTTATCCAGATCCATCGGGTCGAACTCCCAACTTCCAAAGCCCACCATCATATCACGGTGAAGCGACTCGTACACTCCTTGCTGCGTGGCATAAGCCTGTTGAGTTGAGAGTTGAGGGCAGACACAGTTTTAGCAGGCAAGACCACATACACTATTACTGATATATGAGTCTGAGGAGGACAGTATGTTATGGTTACCCGGCCATTTGGTGCTGCAGCTGCTCTGGCAGCAAACTGAGCAATGATCTTAAGGTCGGGAGTAGTAAAATTAGGCGTATTAGCCGCAACGCTCGAGCCAGGGAACCACCTCTGCGTGTTCCACCAGTAGACGAGCCACGGTGCGTGGTGAGCCACTCGCAGAGCCCATTGGTCCTGATGAAATTGCCAATTGTAAGCCTCCATTGATAGCTCAGGCGGGAAGCCGGGCCACCAATAGTTAACCACAGGGCAAATCAACGCTGCTCCGTATAACCTGAGAATTGAGATCATCAATTTCGACCCAAACTCCATCAAGATTGTTGCAATTACATCAAATTTTTACAAAATTGTACGATGTAATAACGTGAGGACTTAAACCTGTGAGGTATGTACTTGAGAACACCCCAAACGGCTTGCCCACCCATGGAATTGCCTATAATGTAAAACTTAGGCCCAAGCCCTAATTGGTCGCCCAGCTCTTCGATGTCCAGGGATAGGGATTTGACGGTTCGGGTCGGGTTGGGATCGCTCTGCCCATAGCCCGGTCTATCGAACGTTACCAAGTAAATTCCCAGCTTCTCTACCAATTCCTGCGCGTGAAGGAAGAAAGAAATTATACACAGCCAAAGGCGTCGAGACTTTTTGAATTGAAGGGTAGAAACTACCGAGGTTGCAATGGAAGCCTCGTGTCTACTTGACCCGAATCCATGGAGCAAGATGATCTTATACTTGGCCTCGTCTCTCGGTAATACTCCGTGCTCTTTGTAGGCTAAGTGCCTTCCATCTCTGAGTTTGATTCTCGGAGCTTCAATGGCCGATGATATGCGCGGCGATGGCGGGCAAAAGGCCTGGTATGCCCAAGCTAGTGAGGCGATCAACAACACGACCACGATTTTCAAAGACATGGCTGCGAGCAACAAAAGTCACCTCGTCGGCGCCGCAACAGCTTAATATGAACGGAGGGACTGTGAAGTTGAAGACGATGACGATGATCTTCCATTAATAAAGTCTTCTGTAGTTGTTGGGGTGTGTGCGTGAGATAGAGAGAGAGAGAGAGAGAGAATAATACTATTTTATTGTTTTTTTTCCAATAAAAAAAGAAATATCTAACCACGTCATTGATGATCAGAAATTACTAGAAAATATTATTTACATTATTTAATAATGGTTCGTATTTAGCAATTTTAATTACTTCTAACCATTTTATGTAACGCTCTCTCTCTCTCTCTCACACACACACACACACACACAATCTCACGCACGTAATCACTCACGCCCTAATTTGAGATCTGATGGCGAGGGAGTTCAATGTGCCGCCGGTGATATTCCCCTCCGGCGCCGGGCCGCAGCAGCGGCGAGCGACGGCACCCTTCCAGCCTCCGCCGTCTTCCGCCGCCTCTTCCACCAACTTACCCTTCCTGTCCTTCGACATGTCCGCCGCTGCCGCCTCGTCTTCCAGCGCGCCTCCTCCGTACATATCATCTGGTTCTGCTTCGTTCGAGGACGAGCCGCCGCTTCTAGAGGAGCTCGGCATCAACACGAGGCAAATCTACCAAAAGACCCTCTCGATCCTCAACCCGTTTAAGATCAACCACCATCTCCACGAACACCCGGATCTATCCGGCCCGTTCCTCTTTCTGATGGCCTTCGGCCTGTTTCAGCTCTTAGCCGGCAAACTGCACTTTGGGATCATCCTCGGATGGGTCACGATGGCTTCGATGTTTCTGTACGTGGTGTTTAATATGCTGGCGGGGAGGAATCAGGGGAATTTGGATATGTACACGTGTTTTAGCCTGATTGGGTACTCAATGCTTCCAATTGTAATTCTTTCTGCTCTTTCGTTGTTTCTGCCGCAGGGAGGGGCTGTCGTGGTCGCATCGACGGGGATATTTGTTGTCTGGTCGACTAGGGTATGTACGAGGTTGGTGGTGGAGCTGGCGAGTAGTGGAGATGAACATAGGGGTTTGATTGCGTATGCTTGTTTCTTGATTTACATTCTGTTTTCGATGCTCGTGGTTTTCTAGTTGGAATCTGAATTGGGTACTGTGGTTTGAGATTCTTGATATGGCCAGCTGTCTTTCTTTTACTATATTCGATATGGCTTTCTTTATGAAGAGATGTAATTGCCCATTTAGAGGCGGTATCACGAACATATGATCAGAATTCTGATTGATGCTCCTACTCTGTTGTGGATAATGGCATAATGTGCATTATTTTTCGTCCCTTTTATGATTAAATATTTCTTCTTGTCAGCACAGTGATGAAGTACTTTCTGATGTTATGAGCTTTATAGTTGAGAGAGCTTATTGTGATATTCTCATACTTAATTATATAATGCTTGCTCTTAATGGAGACATAGTTGTTGCTATATCAGTTGCTGTCTTAATTTTATGACGGAACGTTTTTGGGACATGGTTAATCCTTCTTAAGTTATGTTTACTAAGTTTGTACTGCCATGGATGTTGATGATCCATTGGGGACTTACTTTTGCATTATTTACGACGGTAGTGCGTCTTACGACCGTTACTATGCACTATTTGTACTTAACTGGATTGGGCCTTGGCATGGAAACCAACTAACTGATATCTTTCAAATTCAGAGAAACCGTGGAATCAATAAAAGCGGGCAATCCTGATCAAATTTTGTTGTTTTGGGAATTTTGACAGTGCATTATCAGATATTTAATGAGGAGATATTTTGGGAACAGAAGTGGAACTCTGTGATGCATTGTTTAGTAACTGAACCTTTTCTATTAGTATCCAAAGCCATTCGCTTGCTTGAATGACCTAACAAAACTTGTGTTTGCTGCATTGACTTAAATCTGAATGTGGATTACTAGCTTTCTGTCGAAGCGTGATATCTCCACGCTGTTGAACTTAGGAGTTCCTTTAAGAATATAGTTTCTTTTTCGATCAAGTTTCGCCTTTTTTGGATGGTGTGCTGTGTAATGGTAGTAACAGTAGCATAGGCAGTCATAGAAACTAAAGGCGACTAACAGAAGGCAGTAGAGATTTATATTATTAATTACTTATATATTCATCTTCTGTTAAACAGCATAACTGTTGTTACAGGGATATAGACGGAATGACAGAAAACACATATATGATCGACAATATTACTTAATATCACTGGTAAGTAAGGAAGCTGGTCCTAGTATATATTCTGGACTTCCTTATTGTTTAGTTATTTTTCGGCGAGCTAGTAGGTGGTTCATTGCTGGGGGCTGGTTGGGGCTGGACCTCCGAAGGGCCACTGGCGATGTTTGCTTCCCTTTCCCTTAATGCAGCTGACAAAGCCTGATTCTCCCTTCGGAGCTCTTCTGCTATCCTCATCAGCTCTATGTTGGCACGATAAATCTGACAGTTTTTCTCGTGCAGCCTTCTGTTCTGCCTCTCCATTGCTGAGCCACAAGCCTGCGAATCAACGCAAGTTATGAAAAAATCAGGTACTATAACAAGAAAACGAAGCTATATCACATTTTGTCTACGTTTAGGAAAATATTTATTAAAGTTGCGTGGTTTAGAGTGCTTCTCTGTGTGTGTGTGTGTGTGTGTGTGTGTTGTGTGTGTGTGTTGTGTGTGTGTGTGTGTGTGTGTGTGTTGTGTGTGTGTGTGTGAATGCTACTTCGATGATTTTGACATTGGAAACTAGAAAGTAGAAACATAACTTGTTAGAGCCGATGTGAAATCTTCCAGTAGGGGGAGCTGTGTAGATGTTTGAGGCACAGCTAGCCTATTTATAGCGTCTGAGCAAACATATATGCATGTTTTATGGATGCAACACGAGAATTGCGAGGTCGAGCGAAATCCCGCCGGGAAAAGCCTTATGCTTTTTCCTTTTACGCAGTGGTGAAATTCGTGGTCTCTATTGCTTTAACTTTGCTTTCTATACGAATGAATTGCGACGTAAATGTTCTTTAAGTGACGGGCTTTTGGAAATGGTGCCGGGTTTCCGGAGGAACGTAAAGGATAAGGTCGAAGATGTTGGAATGTCGTGTGCGTAGGAGCAGTCATGCGTTTTCTTTGCTTGCTGCGCTTGGGTTATTTTTCGTATGCCAAACGTTCGTCGTCATTTGATTAACGTTAGCCCATGAATGGAGATCCGATTTGTGTTAGTCGGGTCTGATATCAGTTAGTAGTTTACTATGCGGTCGGGAATTCGGGTATCCAGTTATTCGTAAAATACGTGATTTAATACTAAATATTTTATCGAGTATGTCAAGTTTTAAGGGCAATAATTTAATTGTTATAAAAATATTATTATAATTAAGTTTTATATATTATTAAATATTATTATTATGATAATATAACTTATAATATTGAAGTGAAAAAAAAAGAAGAGATAAGATATGCAATATTATTCAATACTTTTTGGGTTTAGAATATAATTTTAATGACTTTTAAACTAATAGAATTCACTATTACAATTAATGTGTACATCATTCAATTAACTTTACTATCAAGCAACTTAAGATATTTCTCCAAAAACGAAGTATTTGTGAATTATTTGTTTGCTCTTTATTGTGTAGACTTTAGGACACTTGATGACACATTATTCTTCTTCGGAATCTATAATTGTTACGTCAAAGAAACGAATTTTAATTATTGTGTTAGGTTTTAGAGATAACAAATTTAATGTAATATTTACCGCAAAATCCATTATTACATAGATCATGATGTAGAGCCGTACATAATTTTATGGTGTCCAGTCCAATATATTGTTTCCTATGTATTATTAAAGATTTTGTTTAATATAATCAAGGAGATTTAAATAGGATATTTTAAATTTGAATAGGATATAATTTGTATAATT
Organism: Lindernia subracemosa; assembly: GCA_028392965.1. NCBI lineage: Eukaryota > Viridiplantae > Streptophyta > Magnoliopsida > Lamiales > Linderniaceae > Vandellia > Vandellia subracemosa. Next base: position 89,499 of record JAQPCC010000152.1, on the reverse strand, counting down.
AAGGAGTTATTTTTTTTTTTAGAATTGTAGTAAATATTTAGTTGATATTGACTTAAAAATCCTATAGATACATATACCATACATGCCTTTTTTTTTTTTAAAGTCGAAATAATAATAAAAATCAAGTCTTTTGTTTCATGAATTTTGAGGACGTGTTCTTTAATTTCAATAAAAATTACTCGCTTCCGCTCCGTTGGTCCAACAACAATTTTATTACACGGAGTCAATTTTCGCAAATGGAGGGACAATTCGAGACACAAACACATATATCAATTTCATTAGTGGCTATATAGTCATCATCACCGTCGCCTTTCCATTATTTTCATTCATATAGTTTACACTTCTCCGTTAAGATTTTGAAATGTCGTAAAAAAGTTTAACTCTCGACGACGTATCGACATCTTAATGTGAAGCGACTTTGTCCACTTAAACAATCATTCTTAAAGTAACTTCGACGTTTTGAATTTTTTTTTAATTTTTTATTTTGGTCGTAAATATGTAGTGTACGAATACTTTACGAGAGATTCTAATGTGTACTTAAAAACTTTAGTCCTTCACAAGAGACGGCTAATTTGTTACTTGTTGATTTATGATTAAATAAAACTATACAATTAGCATTTCTTCAAATGCAGTTTAATTTCCTTTTTTGTTTGAATGATTTATTGTAGTAGTTGTGCATTGTAGTATTTTGATGAAGATAATCTATAGTTGAATGCTAATATCTCGTAAAAAAAATCATAAAATATATTATATTTAATCATATATAACGTGCTGGATCTCGAAGGAAAATATGAAAAGGTCATAAAAGTGTTTATTATTTATTGGCGTCATATGTATAAATATTGGTGGAATGGAACCAATAATAAAAATGCTTTTTATTTACTGATGTTACATATATAAATATTTTTATTTGCACGCTCGATTTTCCTTTTATTCAAGAGATCACAACTCATGATATTAACAAATTAATAATAACATGTATAATTTCTCTTTCTTTAGGTAAGTCAACTACTTATTTTTCTATAAAAAAAAATAACACGGTCGAAAATGCGGAAAAAAAGAAATAAATAAATAAATAAAATATACATGACCAATTTATGTTCATCTCCTTGTTTTCTCCAAATCCTCTCATGAAGATTTTTGCATCGAACTCTCATGTCGATGGAGTTGCACCGTATCTGCTCGTAGAAATGACGCACAAAGTATTTACCTTGAAATTGAAAGATGCAATCTTTGGGATTGAATATCATTGATTTGGCATATATGAGATTCTCAATCTTCAATAAATCGCTCAAGCTAAATTAGGATATTGTTATAAAATATTTATTATATATTATATTGTATTAGGAGTACCACACAGAGAAATGAATCGAAGCAAACATTTTAAATCTTTCATTCAATATTCTTGTTTACCTTACAAATGAACATATAAGCCTTTATATAGACATATTCATACGCTAAATACCAAAAGATATTTCCTCATTCACACGTCACTCTTCAATAAGTGATTATGCATACATCCATTGTCTTCATGCGACTCATCGTTGATTGAGGAACAAGAGTAGCTTGCATGATGGACATCCAAACTTTAATGTGAATTCATAATAGATACTAGTATTTTACGCACACTCGATGTGTGCTATAATATATAAATATATAATTTGTTTATATTTATTTAAAATATTTAATTATTGAAATTATAATTTAAAATTTAATTATTATTTGTAGGTATATAAAAAGATTGAATTGATTTATAAGGATATAAATATTATAAATCTAAAATTTTAAGGGTAAAATGATAAATATCTAAATTAAAATAAATAAAGGGTAAATTAGTAATTTATCAATGACATTGAAATTGACATACCGACGGACGACAGTTACTATGATGTGGAGGTAGATAATTTAATAATTCAATATATATTAGGATATTTTCATCCAATTGGAATTTGAGTTCGAATCCACTACTGTGACTTTGACTTTTGATGTTTGATATACTAATAGGGAGTTGGACATTCCGTCAGACCCTAGAATTAGTCTCTTCGCTGATTGGATGGACACTATATTATCGGGATATCACAAATTTTTTGGGAGAAAACACAAAATTATCCACAATATTTACCACGTGGATCAATTTAGTCCATGATATATCGCATGAACCAATTTAGTCTCCGATGTAGTCGATTTTGGATTAATTTGGTCCTTCTGTCACGATTAACGTTAATTTTAGCGGGAATCATACACGGTTCCCACACTAAATTATGTCCGGATCGAATTTGTGGGTTCGTACTATTTTCTTTTCAACTGTCAATGAAGCTCGACGAAGCAGACAATCTAGAACTCATGTTCGAATTTTGGAGGAGAAATATTTAGTTTTGTGCCATAATTTCTGTAACTATTTCAGTTTTATCGATCCCGATATGATTTATTGTGAACACGTGAGATTTCTGTTAAAATTGACGTTTATCGCGACGAAATGACCAAATTGGTTCAAAATCGACAAGATCGAGGACTAAATTGGATCAGACGAAACAACGTGGACTAAATTGATCCGTATGATAAACATTGTGGACCAATTTGAGTTTTATCTCCAAATTTTTTCATTACTATGTAATATATAGAATTTAAAGTCGGACAATATAATAATATATCATGGATTGATGGTCAATTAACAAGGAACTAGTATTTTATTGCTCGATGTGTGCGCTTAAAATAATATAAATCTATAATATTAGTTTATATTTGAGATATTATGATTTATAATATATAGTCGATGAAAGAATATTTAAATTTTTTTGTAAGGATATAATTATAATAATTAAAAAATTGAGGAGTACAATAATAATTATCCATGTTAAATAAATTATAAAAAGAAGAATTAAATTGTAATAAACCAATTGACAGTTTTTATCCCCACTGACAATTAATATATAGTATAGATAATTTATCTGATTTCATCTAAAAGAGATAACATGCTTCGAGTAACGTATTTCTTAGATTAAAGTTAATGGTAAAGATTAATACTAATTTATCTTAAATCAATTTATACTTCACATATAAAAAAACATAATTTATTCTAAAATTATATATTTTTTTTATTCTCTCATTAATAAATATCATCAATAACCAAATATAAACGAAATAATTTTATCCAATTCAGTCCTCCGTACCCAGAAGCAAAACACAACACGTTACCATTCCCATTGTAAAACGTTCTTCAAACAACATAGAGAAAAGAAAGAAGGATCGAAAGAAGAATCGATTGGAGAGCTACATGGCTTCGATCGATTTTACAGACCAGGCACGTTAGTTCCAATCGATTCCCTTTTATTTGGAATTAATCGTTTTTTTTTTCTCGCTGATTGTTGTTATTTGGTCAGTTCGATGTCTTTGCTGCTGCTAGTGTAGTGATATGGGCTGTCTATTTTCTGGGATTTGATGAACTAAATTGCAATCTTTTTTTTTGTGGGTTTATCTATTCATTACATGGGCGTAGTAGTGTGCAAATCAATTGATCAGTTCTTCTACTATTCTTTTTTTTCCGTTGATGATGTGCTGCTGTTAGGTGTTGGTTGAGGAGAAGTCTTCTTCGAGAGTGTTATACCTCAACAGGCCTAAGCAACTCAATGCGCTTTCAGATGATATGGTATGTTTACTTCTCATCATTAATAGCTTGTTCATACTTTCGAACCCAGAGAAAATGTTATCTTTTGCTGTTGGCTATTTCCAGATTTTTAGTAACCCGAATACGTATATATAGAACTGATGGAGTATTTTTCATGAATGGAACTAAACCAAGAAAAAAAAAATTCGTTTGTAGAGTAGAGCTGTAAAAGTTCTGCTGTGATAAGACATTTCTCTCTTCCTTTATCATGGTTTTCTGACGGCGTCCGCGACCATTTCAGTTCTATTGCAATGTCGCAGAACAGTCGTGGGCAATACACTGTAACAAAAAAATTTGTAAAATGTATATATGTTTCTTTATAATCATAGTAGATGATGATGTTTGTGAAAAATGACTTCTAATTTTCTTTCAATTACTACGGAGATAAGTCCATATTATATGTATTATAAAGATTTTCTACAAACATATTTAACTCCACGTGGCGTGACTTGGTGATGAATATCTGCTTGTTATCGACCGTTTTTTTTTTTTAATTTGATAGTGTCAATCGTATTTCTCCATGTATATCTGCTCAGTTAATCATCTTCCTGAAGCCTCTGTTGAATAAAAATGATTGTCTTCGCCAGGAAAAGAAAAAATCTTTGCTACGATCGACGGATACATCATGCACTCTTTCATTACTGTCATGTAAATGCTTTAGTAGTTCTGTACATGGTTTTAAATATAACACTAGAGCGCGTATGTTGTTTTGCTCTATCTTGTGCCTAACATAACACTTTCTCCTGCTCTCTTGCATCAAGGTGTCTCGACTGTTGTATTTGTTTCTTGCTTACGAGGAAGATCCTGCCGTCAAATTAATCATCCTAAAGGCACGTTTAACGATTTGCAACATCGCACACACTATAGTCCATTTAGAAAGATATCATTTTCTTTGTTAACGGCGTTTAACAAATAGGGAAAAGGAAGGGCATTTTGTGCTGGAGGAGATGTTGCAGCAGTTGTTCATGCCATTAAGCAAGGTAGTCTCAAGCTATCCATGTATATAATATGTAGTTAATTGATTTTGATTGTAATTAAATTAAATTAGGTGATCCCTTTAGTCGAGGGCAGTGATTTCTATAGCTTTGCTGTTTATTCGTGTAATGGCTTAGATCAAATGATGCTTTACTCTTTCTTTCCCAGGTAATTGGAAAGCTGGGGCGGATTATTTCAGAAAGGAGTTTACGATGAACTATGTGATTGCCACATGTAGTAAACCTCAGGTTCCATGTCAAAATAAATAACTCAGTTGTTCTGTTTGTAACATAATCCATAATGGATTACCTTAGTTGATCGTAGTTTGATTCCTGTAAATATGTTTGAAGGTTTCTATTCTTAATGGCATTGTCATGGGCGGTGGAGCTGGGGCATCTATACATGGTAGATTCCGTGTAGCTACTGAGAATTCGGTAATGTGTATCATATTTTTCTTAATTAATAATCAGTAACATATAAAAGCTTGTCTTAGTGGCGTATCTCTGAACATTTGTTGTCAAATGGATGTTTTATGGTGAAAATACGATTGTGCCTCCAAAATAGTACATATGTTACTAAAACATTTTCTATTAATTTTTTTTTCTTTTTTTGCAGCTTTTTGCTATGCCTGAAACTGCTCTGGGACTCTTCCCAGATATAGGCGCCTCTTACTTCTTGTCAAGACTCCCTGAATTTTTTGGTAAAATCTCGCTATATATATATAAACCGAAGTATTTCTCTTATATCACACACAAACACACACTTCTCTTTGTATGTCATGCTCCGAATATAGCTGCCGAATCTCTTTTGAAAGATCACTCACCTGTTGATATACTAATAAACTGGGATCTTGATGTATCCATCAGAATTCTATTTCTGCAAATTTCGCTTTTCTTATGATCGCTTTCGCTTCTAATTGTGGGTGTAATCTGAGAATAACCTTCGATGTGCAATATCTTTCTTTGTCTGATTAGTGTAAATCGCATATTGCTGTCAGGTGAATATGTGGGCCTAACGGGCGCACGTTTGGACGGTGCTGAAATGCTTGTCTGTGGCCTGGCGACTCACTTCGTTCATTCCGAGGTAAAATAAACACAAATAAAAGAAACCGTTAACGTTAGATTCACCTGGACTTGATATTTAAAAATCCTAGGTGCATGGGAGCATAAATATAATCCTCATTATTCAGTTTCGAAATATTTCAAATGAATTATAATTGTTAATTTGCTTCTATATTATTTGACAGAGACTATCATTATTGGAAGAAGCGCTCATTAGATCTGATACCAGCGATATTGCCTGTATTTCATCTACTATTGAACAATTCTCAGTTACACCAAATTTGAAAAAGGATAGTGCATTCAACAGGTAGAAGGCCTCTATTCATGTCGAAATGATATCATAATTATGCGATAGATAATGTTAAGTCAATCACATACATGAATGAATATATAATAGGTTGAACATCATCAATAAATGCTTTTCGCGAAGAACAGTTGAAGAGATTTTAGCTGCCCTCGTAAGATTTCAAGTTTTTTTTTTACTTTCTGCTTCTTACACAGATTGGAATTGAACTCTTTTAAATCTTCTTTCGTTTCTTTGCTTTCCCTCATATGTTCATTTTATAGGAGAGGGAAGCTGCTGCTCATGAGAAAGACGAATGGATCTCTTCGACCATCCAATCATTGAAGAAAGCATCTCCCACAAGCCTCAAAATTACTCTCAGATCGGTACGATATAGTTCGAAGAGGTTTTTTTTAAAGCCTTCTTATCGGTTAAACTTGTCCAACGTACAATGTCGGGAGAAATTTCTTTTTCAGTTTTTCAACTTAAACTATCGTCGTGTTCAGATTAGAGAAGGACGGCTCCAGGGCATTGGTAAGTGCCTTGTGAGTGATTTTAGAAAGGTCTGCCGCGTGATGCGTGGAGACGTCAGCAAAGATTTCGTAGAGGTAATAATAACTGACCAACTCGAAATGTGTAGAAATAAAATTTAGAAAACTATAATAAAAATCATAGTCATGTATAGTCATCGTGAATATCGACAAAGCCTTTTTTTTTTCCCCGTAATTTCAGGGCTGCAGAGCTATACTGATAGACAAAGATCGAAATCCAAAGGTGCGCGAGTCGTTTGTTTATACATCCATTATGATAGTTGCTTCCTTCCACATCATAAGCCATTACGTAATAATAGTGGGAACCGAATATTGATTTACTTCAAGTTTCTTCTTTTTTTTTTTTTATACAGTGGGAACCATCCAAGTTGGAGTCAGTAAGTGATGAGATGATTGATAAATATTTCTCGAAGGCCGTCGACGATGGCGTTGAAGACCTGAAGCTTCCACTGAGATCGAATATCCCTTCATATGCAGTTGCCAAGCTTTAAACTTTTAAAGGTTTGTCCCTTGTCCTTGTAGCAGCATATGCAGAGATTGCATTTCAGTGTATGCTCAATAATAATTCTCTTTACCAAAATATAAATTATTGATCAATCTGTGGTAAAAAAATCCTCTTACCATATAAAACTAGAAACTGCGTATTTGATCTGCGTGTTTAGGTGAAGTGGTCGTTTAACATAGTATAAAAGAAATAAACTATTGACTGGGTTTTCACCTCTTTATCACCCGACAATATTGGCGGAATGGAACTAATGCTTATTATTTTTCGCCTCATGGCCGCCCGTAAAGGAAGTCTCTCTATTGCTTGATGCTGATAAAGAGGTGAAAACCCAAAAGCTGGAGACAATCCATGAAGTTCTCGCAGATGCAGGCGGATGAGGAATAGAATAACCGAGCTTAAAGTCAAGTTTTTGTTTAGACGGGCCTCGGCCTATCGGAGCATATCCATAACGGCGCCGTCTCCCCCGGCCGCCACTCATTCCCGTCCCACAACAGTTGTCTTGGTCTCCGCCGCCACGTCGGCGGAGGCCATACGAGAAGCAAAATTATTGGCGTTATAATTCGGACAATGGTTGGATTGGACCGAAGAGTCTGGAGTTGAGTTCAAATGTGAAAGAAGGTAATCTTGATGGGTCACCTTAAATTCTAATTAAGTTGAGTATTAGAGAATGTCTAGTCAGGTGGGTTGTACAACTGTATTGTAAACCAATGTTTCTAGTAGAATCCTTCCTGACGGGGAAGAAGGAGAAACGTAGGAGAGTTAGTTCCGTCTGAACTTTTCTGAAACAAATCTTATGCACGAGCCAAACCAACGCCCACAAAGACACACAGAGATACAAGTCAGTTCACAATTGAGGACTTTAAGACATATTCCACATCTAATCCTCACTGGCCGATTGGAAACAGTATTGAGTTCAAACCGAATGTGATACCAATGAAGAACGAATTGTGCAGAAAATATTAAAGTGTTTATTCAATCCTTCTAAACACACCAAACACACCAACCGATCTGAGCTCAATCGGAGTAAGATTGAATTATATGTTACCACTCGATGATGACAATATTGTCCAAAGCTTGAGCTCTGAGTACTTAAATAATAATAAAAATAAAAGAATAATGTTGATTTATTCGTCCAAAGAGAATTATACCATATCCAAACATAATTGGAATTTAAAAAAAAAATGCTCGAAATTATTTAAATTTGTACTACACTTGGAGTACATAGTATTTCTTGGTAGTACAATGAGGACCATAAGCATATTTGTACTACTGAAAAATGTAAGAGAAAAGCATTTTCAAGATCCACCAAAAGCGTCTTTTGGTAGACAACCATAAACCAAAATATCCGAAATCTATATTGGAATGTTTAGGTAAGAGTTATTACATTTCATTGAGTTTTCCTTTAGTTGCTAATATAATACACTCATCATCATCGTTACCTTTTTATTATTTTCATTCGGATAGTTTACGCTTCTCCGTTAAGATTTTGAAACGTCCTAAAGAAGTTTTAAGTCTCGGAAGTATTAATGTGAAGCGTTTCCGTCCATTTAAACAACTACTTAGAAAGTAGATTCGTCGTTTTGATTTGTTTTTTTTTTATCGTAAATATATAGTGGACGAATACTTTACAAGAGAATCGAGATAACGAATACTTAAAAAGATTATAGTCCTTGAATTAGATTCACATTATTATTTTTGTGGATGTTTTTTTTTCGGTTTTATTGTACTATACAATTAGCACTGTTTCTTCAATTGAATTTTAATCTTTCCATTTTATTGTGAATGATTTATTTTAGTCGATAGTCTCACTTTATGGTAGGTGCATTTTTTATGTAGGTAAGCTATAGTTGAATAAAGAAATAATACATTATATATAATTATATATATTTAAAATATGAACGTGCTAATTCATGGGAATGGGATGTCGAAGGAAAATGTGAAAAGGTCAATGCCCACCTCCAAGTTTAAGATTATTTTATCTTTCTATTTAAATAGCTAATCATAGAAATGCTTATCATTTATTGACGTTACTTATATAAATATTGGTGGAATGGAACCAATCAGAAAAATGCTTATTATTAATTGACTTTACATATATAAATATAATTTGATCATCACACTCGATTTTCTTCTTTTTTTTTTGAAGAGATCCTCAACTCATGATAGTGATTAATAATATATTATATATACATAATTTCTCTTTCTTTAGGCAAGAAAACTACTTATTTTTAAAAAATACCACGAATGAAATTGTGGAAAAAGGAAAAAAGGGGAAAAAAATTAAAATAAAATAAACATTACCAATTGTATAATTTTTTTTTTTCCAATTTACCAATTGTATAATTCTGTCCCGAGGTATCCCCACTCGATCTGGTTATGAGCTAACCACTAAATACCGGCGTGGACTTGCGCCACACAGACCCGACGGAGGCTTAATTGCGATACACACTCCAGTGGTGTGACTAATCCCCGCGGTCAGGGCTAACCCCTAAATACCGGCGTGGGCTTGCGGCACACAGACCTGACGGATGCTTAATTGCATCACACACTCCAGTGATGAGATTAATCCCTAGGGTAAGATGAATACGTACGAAACATACCTGAGAAGGATAGTTATGAGAATTAAATCCTATGAGAATTACTCAAAGGAATTGTGGGAGGGAGGATTCGATCCCACGACCTAACTCACAAATCCTTAAGGCCTCCTCCTTGACCACTGCAAGATTTTCGTAGTCACCAATACCAATTGTATAATTCGATAGGTCGTAATTTGTATTTGTACTTTCGCCGATGTGGTCATTATTACAATTTTCCATTAAAATTTTAAGATAAAGAAAAATTTCTTGCCCGCCTATAAATACGTTCTGTTCTACCTTCGCCCCATCTTCATTTTCATACAGTGTTGTAAAACTCGGCCTAGGCGGCCCCCTCCCGCGGCGAAAATCGTCTAGGCGGCCGCCTAATCTATTTAACTGATTAATCGGCTAGGCGGCCGTCTAGGCGGTCCAATTTTTTTTTTGTTTTTTTTTTTTTTGAAATTTTTTTTTAAATACAGAATATTATTATTGGGATTGACATAATTTATTTAGAATATTTGGATATTTATTTTAAATATTTGGATAAATTTCATGTAAGTTCACTTTGGTAAAATATTAGCATGTTTGATATATGGAAGATAAAAATAATAAAAAAATAAGTATACCGACTAATTTAATTTCCGCCTAGAAACCGCCTAGGCCCACCCCGGACGTCCGACTAGCACCTAGCGAATTTTACAACATGGTTTTCATATCACCTCGCAGCAGATTAGAATAGATAGAGTTGAATCATCAGTCATGTCTACGGTGAATCTCTTCATTCTCCAAATCTCTCTTTCTTATCTCTGAAATCTATAGGGCATCGTTTCTCTTTATCCTCATAAATTATTACGTGAATCCTTTCTTTCTTTTTTTTTTTTTTATGGTTTCTCTTTCTTTCTTATCTATGAACTTGGTTGTTATCCATTTGCTTTGAGTTTACTTAAGCAAGAAGGTCTGTTTGCTTGAAGTTTCGAAGAAGGGTTTTAATCTTTCGAAGGAAATGGCGACAGATTTATGTTCATCTCCTCGCTTTCTCCATTTTTGGTTCTCTTCTCTGCTTTGACCATTATAATCGTCTTATGAAGAAGATTTTTGCATCAAACTCTCCTGTCGGTGGAGTTGCACCGTATCTGCTCGTAGAAATGACGCACAAAGTCTTTACCTTGAAATGGATTGACGTCTGCAAAATGCAATCTTTGGCTTTGAATCTTATTTCTAATGATCAAAGTTTTCTACACACGCCTGCCATCTTTGATACGTCGCAGATTGCAGCTTTTGAATTATCGTTTGATGCTTAAATATGATCAATCCTCACAACAACTTCATAATATTCGCCTTCTATCGCAGATCGTCGAGCTTAAGGTTGGCATGTCATGCCAAGGTTGTGTCGGAGCCGTGAAGAGGGTCCTTGGTAAAATGGAAGGTATGTTTCCTATATCACACTCTCCATAGTATAATCTCTAAATGAACTGTATCATTACATGATAATATTCTGTTAGATTTAGTCATAGAATTTACTACGTCTATCGATCTTGCGTTATTATTATGGTATCGAGCAGGTGTGGAATCATACGACATCGATCTTGAGAATCAAAAGGTGACGGTGAAAGGCAACGTCGAGCGGGAAGCTGTTCTCCAGACAGTTGCTAAGACTGGAAAGCCAACCTCATTCTGGGAGACAACCGAGGCAAAACCAGCCGCCGAACCTGAGTCCAAGCCTGTCGAAGCTGCACCGGCAGCTGGTGGGTCGGAATCAAAGCCTGCTGAGCCCGCTGTCGTTGCGTAGTAGACTTGGCTGGCTTTGCAATGAATAGAATGTTGCTGAAAACCCTACCTTATATGATACCTAAGAAATAACGACCAATGTGTTTTGCTAAATAGAATGTCGTTGAAAACTCTACCTATATGACATTATGATGGTTCCGTGAAGAAAATTATTCAATTTTTTTTTTTATCAAACGGAAGTTTCGTTAGTTGAAATGAATTTACAATGGGCTTAAGAACTCATAAGATCCCTCTGGTAAAATTCGACCATTCAGAGGGAAATGACTCTCATTAAGAGAGAAACAAACCACAAACAGCAAAAAAAAAAAAACAAGATTTAAAATTTGAAAAAAAAAATCTCTGAAACGATATAATATGTAGTAATGGCACACTCGGCTGATGAAAATGTGTTAATGTTCTGATATGCATCTCAAAATCCCGAGGTGGCCCTGGAAACAATCTATTGTTCAAGCTGTATCGATATCGAAGTTAGTACCATAAACGAAAGATGAAACCTTGCGATGTTCTTCAGCTTTTCATGGAGATTCTTATACTCGGCCTCGATTTGATTTAGTGCGCTGGTACACCTTCAGTGCAACAAAGAATGTAAGAAGAAATGAAAGCAAAAGAGGATTGAAGACGGTTTTATTTTATAAGCTGTATGTGCATATCTCACCTGAGCCTCGAGTCTCGTTCGATAGCATCCGAAAAGCACCGATGCTGCAAACAAACGATTCAAAATCATCGAAATATAGAGAACAAAAATGCTTAATTATGGAAGGGGGAAACTAAAGCAGTGTGGCAATACCAACGATGTCGAAGCTCCTCTAAGATTGATCGACTTGGGCTTAGTCTCGTTCAAGTCCACGAATGGCGTGTTCCTAGAATAGAACAAGAATGAAGGGATCCTACGCAAATCGATTGTCTTTTTTTGAAACTTGTATATAAATATATATCACTTACAGACGATCTGTTGGATCTGTTGGGTACAATTTCCATACGTACATTTATATATTTATATATATAATAATAAATATTATATCGAACGTACACGGGGATGTAAATCTGATTTCATTGTCGAGGCTAGCGATAGACGCTATGTCCTTAAAACGATATTGCATCGCTCACGGTGCTTACAATCGTTTCCCAAGATACAACAACAAATGTCTCGTAATAGGAGCACTCCAAATTATGAGACCAACGAACGTATTCGATGCTTTTCGAACTCTCATACGAGTTTGAATATGAAATATACTAAATATATTTCACTCCGAGAGAAGAAAGAAATTCCTAAGATTTTTAGGACTGAACATGTTGTTCGAGGTGTTCGAGAAGTAGGAAATGAGCAAATAGGCCATCTATTTATAGATGGAGCTGGATCATGTCGAAGAGTTGCATCTAATCCTGGTTGGTCATGACTTTTCAACCCATTAGATACATATTTTGACTTTAGGGTACTTTGTGAAAAGATACATATCTTTCACAAGAATTATAACCCTTCAAATAAATAGAAATTAATTTCTATTTAATTATATTTTTCCAACAAGATCTGTGATCGGCAAGAAAATCCGTAATCAGATTTAAGAAAAATGAGGGGCCGTTCGTCACCTTCAGCATATAACACATCCTGAAGAGGGGATCAGTCGCCATTCCCTGTAAGAAGTCGGAATGATATGTTCATTGTCGTCTTACTAAGAGTGTACTTGATATATAAGATCTCCTTTAGCCCAAACTCATATAAGCGCAAGTGGGGTTCTACTCTGAAACTATTTGGCAATGGAAGGACTAGCCCACAAGTTTGTATGCAGGTCATATACTTTATTAATAACTGATGCGGGATTGAGTTTGATACCGCAACAAAAAGCGTATGAGAAACTCCTTTTGTTCGAATTTTAATCATTGCCTTGTTTTTTTATTTCTACTTACATCTGTCGCGTAATAAATGCACGCTATAAATCTGCTGCAGATACGTGTATATATACAGACAAGTAACCTGTCCCAGAATCTATTACAGCCATATATCGACTTAGCAGAGTTCGAAAATATTTGATCAACACACAGTTAATCGGAAAATCTATGAATAGATATCGAGAAGTAATTACTTGTTGCTCCAACGCTCGGATTTCATCTATGACTAATTGGTTAAGCGCCTCCGTCTCCATCTCCTTGTAATAAATGCTTCAAGAAGACACCGAAAAATCTATATCTCATGCATACAGGGAAGACAACAGTTGATATACATCAGAATTAAAATGCATTCATACATAAACAAACATATGTACTTACATTAGTAGTAGATACACTCTTGCCCAAGAAAGAGATGTGTGTGTTCTGCACCGTACTGCTTATCAGTTTCTATCTAGGCTGTTCTTGAATGTGAAAGACAACCTATTTAATGATGTTCAAAGGTAATGACTAATGAGTGAGTTGGAGACATTGAATAGGGTTTTCCTAATGTGTGTCTGTCATTAAAGACCTTATAGTTTTTAAATCTTTCAAAAGCCTAATGTGTTTTTTTTTTAATGAAATATTAATTTAAATACGCGGATATATATTATTTAGGTTATATAAAAGATTGTATCCGAGTTAAGAACTAATATTGCGAAAAGTTAGATTAAGAATGGTAGATATAATATTTTTATGATTAAGAACGATTTTTGTAATATTCTATTTTGTTGTAGTTTGAGAGATTTTGCCTATAAATATATGACTTGTGTTTTGTAAAATCATATAGAAAGTATTTATCTCTATTTATACGCCATTAATTAATTAACATATTCGATATAGCTTCGAAATTATCGAAATAATAAAATAATATACAGTTAATATCACAAGACTTGATTAAGTTTGTCACACACGAACCTGTCCTAATATGGTTTACTTGATTAGTGTAGTTCGCAGGTTAGTGCATCAGTCTTCGGGATTCACATTCACTTGGCTCCAAAGGTTAGGATTCCCCAGGTTACAAAAAATATATATCACAAGCCTTGTGCAAACCCTTAGTCCTGGATTGAACCTCAGGCTCCTTTCCTTGGCCTTTGAATTGAACCTTACTCTCCTTTGGAAACTATGAGGTCATTATTTAGAAATAAAATTTCCTTAGTCCAAACCCAAAAGCCCAATATACAAGTCTAATTAGAGTTTCATTCTAAAATCAATTGACAATCAATAGAGTATCCTACTAAGCTTGTTTGCACGTCATAATTTTTTATCTAACGATGTGGGATTGGGTTTGTCACGCTAACAACCACAAGTTGCGATGTTAGACAACGTCATTCCCCAATTCTACGTGGTTTGCCGAGCTACACCAATCTCCAATCAATCTGCTCTGGCATGACTTTAGGTTTGGTTCGGTGATGGTTAGTCGTAGAACCATTTTTTCGCTATTACGATTCTCTGGCAAGTAGGTAGGCAGAATACAAATGAATATAGAAAATACCATAAGTGATTATCTGCATTTTTATTGTTAGTAGATGACGATGATGATAATATGACACTTTAGATTCAACAAGAACACTTTACGACTTGAGATCACGTTAGCTGTGGCATAAGATTATGGTCATGTTGGGAAGGACTCTTGGATGGATCATCCGGATTAGAAAACTGATAATAAAAGAAACATTAAGCCACATAGAAAGGAGGGTCGAGCCCTACGCCATATGCCTTTAAAGCATGAAGTGGCTAGTGTTCGTAAACCCCCCCAATTATTATAAATTGCACTTGTGAAAGATCGTGAGTGTCACGATGATCCCTCGGTGTAACTAAAACAAATGCCTCGTTTGAATGTAGAAAGACATAGTCCTTCTCACTCCAAGTATTTGAGCTTATGAGAGGTTGATGTATTTCTCGAGTTTTATCTCCAAGATGACTCGAAAAAAGTACTTGTATCAAAAAGCATGCCACACGAAAATACACAAGTACATAAACAGTTATAGGCGACGGTTGTTATGGAATATAGGCGATGGTTTCTGGGCGATGTCTAGAACCCCGACGCACATAATAAAGCTATAGGTGACAGTTGTAGATCGTTGCCCATAAGTGAATAGTGATTATAGGGGACGATTGTTATTAAAAACTATCGCCTATGATCAATGTCGCCTTTAATACAACAACTGTCGCCTATAGTTTGGTATAGGTGATGGTTGTTTAACAACCGTCACAAGTATTTTTTTAAATATTCTATTTATTTTTTTGATATCCAACCTGTAATCAATTCAATAATTCACCCAACAACGACAAACAACTTCCAATAAAACAAGACAAACAAATTAAACTATTCAACAAAGCTCAACTATTCAATAAAGTAAAAGACAACAAAGTTTTCAACTATTCTACAAAATTACTCAACTCACTCAACTAAAGTGAATAAGCGACGGTTCTTAATCCGTAACCGTCGCCTATCTATTCCTTTCATAGGACTATAAGCGACGATTAAATATTAATCGTTGCCTATATGTAACACTATTGACGACCGTTGTTATCAAAAACCACCGCCTATAGGTTTATTATATTATAGGCTACGATTACGTGATAACAACAGTCGCCTATACTGAACCAAACTTAACAAAAAATCACTATAATGCCACCATGTGTACTATGTCAACATATTTTCAGTAACCGGCACCTATAGTATTGCAGCATCGGTACCCCTTTCACATGGTATTTGTTGAGATTGAAGCCCAAGAGCTTCCCAAGCGAGAAGCCTCCCGAGCGAGGTACTTCCCGAGCAAGAAGAAGTCAGAGGAGAAGCCTTCCGAGAGAGAAGAGCTTCCTGAGAAAGAAGAGTCTTCCGAGCAGAAAGGATGGTCTTCCCGAGGAAGCCTGGAAGTGACTTTCCGAGAAAGTTCTGCTGAGAAGAATATGAGATGTCTAAAGGACGGTTACGGAAGATAAAGGACGGTTACGGAAGAGATAAGGACAACAGTTAATGGGAAGAAACTGCCAAGAAAGTGGGAAGAAACTGTCAAAGAAACTGCCAAGGAAGTGGGACGAAACTGCCAAGGAAGTTAGTGGGTAGAAACTGTTTTTAGTAGTATAAAATCGTTCCTATGTATTTCTATGATAGAACTCTCGAAATATTTTGTAAGCAAGAAAGTTTTTTCAGTGATAAAAAGTTCTTCTCCGATAAATTCCTTGTATTCCCGGAATCCCCTGAAAATTCCCTTCCGAAAAAAGCTTTCCGATCCAGGAAAAACCAACAAAGGGTATCACAACAAGCCTTAAAAATATCAAATTGGTATCAGAGCTTATGGCGACGATGGCGACAATGGGAGTTAACGGTGCCCAAATGCCCGTACCGAAACTCACCAAATCCAATTACGAGAATTGGAGCATCAAGCTGAAAGCGCTGCTCGGATCTCAAGACGCGTGGGAAGTCGTTGAGAACGGACATACCGAGCCGGAAAGCACGGCCGGATACTCGGCAGCGCAGATGAAGGCGTTGAGGGATTCCCGAAAACAAGATAAAACTGCAGTTTACATCATCTATCAATCCGTAGATGAGGCCAGTTTCGAGAAGATAGACAAGGCTACAACATCGAAGGTTGCGTGGGACACGTTGGAAGCATCCTACAAAGGTGCCGACCGAGTGAAGCAGGTTCGGCTGCAAACCCTTTGAGGTGAACTCGAAATGATGAAGATGAAAGAAGGCGAGAGTGTCTCCGAGTACATCACTCGGATTCAAACAGTTGCGAATCAACTGAAGAGAAACGGAGAAGCCTTGATCGATGCCCGTATCGTTGAGAAGATCCTAAGATCTCTAACAAATGATTTCGGGAACGTGGTGTGCGCGATAGAAGAATCCAAGGATCTCGAGAAGATGACGGTTGATGAGCTCTCGGGCTCGCTGGAAGCGCACGAGCAGCGTAAGAGAAAGAAGAAGCAGGACACTCTGGAAGAGGCCCTGCAGGCAAAATTGTCCGTGAAAGAGGACAAGGCATCAGGAAATCAGAATCGTGGAAGAGGATGCGGCCGAGGCGGAAGAAGTTTAGGACGCGGCGGATGACGCGGAAGAGGAAACCAGAACGACGGAGAAGGACCTACAGACCAACAAAGTTGGAGAGGTCGTGACCGAGGAAGAGGCCGAGGCGGACGCTCGAATCGACCAAATGTCGATTGCTACAACTGCGGAAAGCATGGACACTATGCTAGAGATTGCTGGGGAGAAAAGAAAGTGGAAGAAAACGCAAATTTTGTTGCGCAAGAAGAGCAGAAGAACGAGGGAGTTCTTCTAATGACGTTCGAGGACAAATACCAGACCAACGAGAAGGTGTGGTACCTCGACACGGGCGCCAGCAATCACATGAGTGGTCACAAACATCTCTTCAAGGAGCTGAAGGAAGTCAAAGAAGGGTACATTTCTTTGGGAGATGACTCAAAAGTGAGAGTAGAAGGACGAGGGAATGTGTGTTTCTCTCGGGATAATAGAAGAGAAGGACTGGTCGAGGATGTTTACTTCGTTCCTGATATGAAGACCAACATTCTGAGCATGGGACAACTCTTGAAAAGAGGGTGCTCAGTCATCATGAAGGATCGGGCGATGCAGCTGAGAAGCAAAAGCGGCCAGCTGATCGCGCATGTTGAGATGGCGAAGAACCGAATGTTCAAACTCAACATTGACACCATACAAGAGAAATGCTTGCAAGTTGTCCTGGAAGACAAGGATCATTTGTGACATCTTCGCTTCGGACATCTAAGCTACGGAAGCTTGAAAGAGATGGCGAGAAAAGAAATGGTGCATGGACTTCCAAAGATGGTTGGAAGCCAGAGAATGTGTGAAGGTTGTGTTCTCGGGAAACAGCCGAGGACGTCATTTCAGAAGAAAGCGGATTTCCGAGCAGAGAATCCTCTGGAGCTAGTTCACACTGATATTTGTGGACCGATTACACCCAATTCGTTCAGCGGAAAGAGATATTTTATTACTTTCATAGATGATTTCTCGAGAAAAACCTGGGTTTACTTTCTGAAGGAGAAATCTGAGACTTTCGAGACGTTCAAGAAGTTCAAAACGATGGTCGAGAAGGCAACAAAGTCGAGCATCGTAGCTGTCTGGTCGGACAGAGGCGGCAAGTACATGTCTGGAGAATTCACAAAATTCTGTGAAGAGCACGGAATTAGGAGGTTCCTTACGACACCATATACGCCACAGCAGAACGGAGTGGCCGAACGAAAGAATCGAACCGTTCTCGACATGGTTCGATCAATGCTGAAAAGCAAGGAGATGCCGAAGGAATTCTGGTCAGAAGCCGTACAATGCGCTATCTACATACAGAATCGATGCCCCCACAGCAAGCTCGGAGATCGAACACCGCAGGAGCTATGGAATGAAAAGAAGCCGACCGTCTCACATATGAAAGTGTTTGGAAGTGTGGCATATGCTCATGTGCCAGACCAAAGAAGGACGAAGCTTGAAGACAAAAGCAAGAAGCTTGTATTCCTCGGATATGACGAGAAGACGAAGGCCTACAAATTATACGACCCTCTGGAAAAGAAGGTGATCGTTAGCAGAGACGTCCGGATAGACGAAGGGAGTTCCTGGAATTGGAAAGAAGAAGAGATGGAAGAGCAAGGAGAACCGCTGAGTCTTCTTCCAAAGCTCGGGAAAATCCCGACTGAAGAAATTGCCGAGGCTGGAGAATCGAGACAACCAAGAATGCGAAGTCTACAAGATCTGTACGACTCGACGGAAGAGGTTCACCTTGTTTGTCTGATGGCAGATTCCAAAGAAATCACATTTGAAGAAGCGTTCCGAGACAAGAAGTGGAAGGCTGCGATGGACGAAGAGATCAAGTCCATCGAGAAGAACAAAACGTGGGAGTTGATGGAACTTCCGAATGGGCATAAACCCATCGGAGTAAAATGAGTTTATAAGAAGAAGACGAATGCCGAGGGATTCATCGAACGATATAAAGCAAGGCTGGTGGCGAAAGGCTACCGACAACGTGCTGGAATCGATTATGACGAAGTCTTCGCTCCCGTTGCGAGAATGGAAACCATCAGGCTGCTGTTGGCACAAGCTGCTCAATTCGGATGGACTATCTTCCAGATGGATGTTAAATCCGCCTTCCTGAACGGAGAGCTTGAGGAAGAAGTCTATGTAGAACAACCTCCTGGCTACTCGAGAAGAGGAGAAGAAGAGAGCTACTCGAGAAGAGGAGAAGAAGAGAAGGTGCTGAAGCTGAGAAAGTTGCTCTATGGGCTGAAGCAGGCGCCTCGGGCATGGAATACTCGGATCGATGGGTATTTCAAGAAGAACAAGTTTCAGCAATGTCCGTACGAGCACGCACTCTACATCAAGAAGGAAGAAAGAGGTATGATAATAGTTGCTCTTTATGTTGACGATCTTATCTTATCGGGTGCTAAATGACCAAGTACGACTTATTTGTCAATTGCACTACATGATTGTGCCAATCATTCACATGAGAAGTGGAAGATCGTGAGAGAACTACGATTGAATTAGGGAATTGATGTATTTGTACACTGGCTCGTAATCGTACGTGGCTAATTACTCGAGGAGTGTTAATGATAGAACGATTGACTATAGTAGTCTATGTGAACTTTAGACCGAAAGGGATCACTGACGGAGTTGACTTTGGTGTCTTGACTTCTCACTAGTTTTGCTAGGTCCGGATTTCCGAGTGCATGAGTCAGCAGCAAAATGTGGTATTGACAACGAAGTTGATTGCTGGGCTTTGACCGCTGAGAGGAATTCACAATCTCGTAAGTAATCAAGATACATGTCCTGTGAGAACGTGGATCTGGAAATTATGAAGTCTTTGGCCAAAGCAAATAAACCGAGTCATGTGGGACATGGACGATAGTTTGGTAATTTCGCCAGTCACGATTCTACCATATAGTCGAATTCAGCGAGTTTGACAAAACCGTGACTCTCACTCACCCGAGACTAAGTGAAGGGGTTATATGTAGAACGAAAATATATAGTCGGTTAAAATGAAGGGTGTCAGACATTAAGAGATATATATATGGCAAGAAATTTTCTAAATTACTTATTATTTTTGAAATTTAACTAGGTTAAAATTCGAAAATCCTAATCAAGTATTGTTTGAGACATTCACTGCATGAAGTTGTCAAATGTAGGCCAAGTAATCTTTAGACTTACTAAATATAGACTAAAGCCAAAAAAATCCAAACTGAAAAACCCTAGATTCACTCGAGAATTATAAATACCCAAGTAAAGTATCACTAGTACAAAATACATTATAAGCCACGACACTATAGGTGATTCTTATACTCGGCCTCGATTTGTTTTAATGCGCTGATACACCTTCAGTCTAACGAAGATTAAAGACAGTTTATTTTATAAGCTGTCTATGCATATCTCACCCGAGCCTCGAGTCTCGTTCGATAGCATCCTGCAGATTCCAACACGCTTCTCCGTTCTGAAAGGCACCGATGCTGCAAACAAACGATTCAAAAATTATCGAAATATAGAGAACAAAAATTCTTATGGAAGGGGGAAACTGAGGTAGTGTGGCAATACCATGTCGAAGCTCCTCTAAGCTTGATCGACTTGGGCATAATCTCGTTCAAGTCCGCGAATGGCGTGTTCCTAGAATAGAACAACAATGAAGGGATCGTACGCAAATCGATTGTCTTTTTTTTTTTTTTATTATTGTAAACTCGTATAGAAATATATCACTTACAGAAGATCAGTGATTTCTTTTATCGCAGATTTAGTATCGGCAAGAAAATCCGTAATCAGATTCAAGAAAAATGAGGGGCCGTTCGCCGCCTTCAGCATATAACACATCCTGAAGAGGGGATCGGTCACCATTCCCTGTAAGAAGTCGGAATGATACGTTCATCATCTTCTTACTAAGAGTGTACTTGTGATATAAGATCTCATCTAGCCCAATCTAAGCTTATATGTATGTCATATACTTTTCTTAACTGACGTGAGGTTAAATTTGATACCCCAACAAACAGCGTATGAGAAACTCTTTTTGTCTGAATTTTTATCATTGACTTCTTCATTTATTAATATAATAATTAATTATTATAAAATTTTTATAACAGTAAAGTATTTATAGCGCATTGAAAACGCCATTAATTAAATAAAATATTTGATATAGCTCAGAAATTATAGAAATAATAAAATAATATATATGGTTAGTATCACAAGACTTGAGTGAGCCCGTCACACGTGAACATGTCCTACCGTGGTTTACTTGATTGGTATTGTTTGTAGACTATGCGTCAGCCTTCGAGATTTCTTGGCTCCAAAGGTAGGGATTCCCAGGGATACAAAAAAGATATCAAGCCATGCATAATACACCTTACGACTTGTAAGTGGCCGGCGTCGCACCATCAAAAAACTCATGTGAGAGTTCGACTGTTCGAGCATCAAATCCTTAGCCTTGGATTGAATGTTAGGCTCCTTTGAAAACTATGAGGTCACTACTGGGAAATAAAATTTCCTAAGTTGCTATCGTTCGTCAATCCCCACTTGTTATAAACGGCACATGTGAATGATCTGGAGTGTCAAGTTGATCACTCTGTATATATAGAAAAAACAAATGCCTCTATTGGATGGCTAGAAAGGCATTGTCCTTTTTGCTTTTCATTCCAAGTATTTGAGCTTATGAGAGTTTGATGCATTGCTCTGAGTTTTATCGCGAAGACGGCTCAGAAAATGACTTGTATCAAAAAGCATGCCACACAAAAATACCCTAGTTGGGTATTTATAATTCTCGAGTGAATCTAGGGTTTTTCACTTTGAATTTTAGGCTCTAGGCTATAGTTATTAAGCCAAAAATTACTAGGTCTACATTTGAGAACTTCATGCCATGAATGTCTCCAACAATACTTGACTAGGATCTTCGAATCTTAACCTAGTTAAACTTAAAAAGTTACGTGTCATTTAGAGACTTTCCATATATATATATATATATATATATATATATCTTGATGCCTTACTTCATTTTAATCAATTATATTGCACTACGTATAACCCCTTCACTCAGTCCTCCGGGTCATTTAGAGAATTTCTTTCCATATATATATATATCTCTTAATGTCTTACTACATATGTCACTCGACTATATGATAGAATCGTGAATGGCAAAATTATAAAACTACCATCCATGTCATAGGAATTCGTAATTTCCCGCTCCACGCTTTCGTAAGACATGTATCTTGATAATTTACGAGATTGTGGATTCCTATCGGCGGTTAAAGTCTAGCAATCACCATCGTTGTTAAGATCCCATTTTGCCGCCGACCAACGCTTGGCAATTCGGGCCTAGCAAAACTAGTGACAAGTCAAGACCCTGAAGTCAACTCCGTTAGTGACCGTTTCGGTCTAAAGTTCACGTAGACTACTATATAGTCAATCGTTAAATCATTGACACTCCCCGAGTAATAAGTCATGTGATCGTACGATTACATGCCAATGTCCAAATACATCAATCCTATGATTCGATCATAGTTCTGGCACGACGTCGCACCTCTTAAGTGAATGCTTGGCACAATCATTTTAGAGTCGTTGACAAATAAGTCGTACTCGGTCGTCTAGCACCCGACTAGAGGCTTAGAATTATAAACGTTTTCTGTGTTTGAGATTTATAGTCCATTGGTTTCGCCCTCTATCATCCAATGAGAACCAATGACTTAACTCGACGTATAATGGTTTTACCTATTTATTGCTTTATCGGATGCCAAGTAAAGTTATTTCCATAAATAAATAATAATGCCTTGAATAAAGAAAAAGATGTTTTATTAAAAAAACGTAATAAATTGAATAATACAGATACGGTACATGCCCTATAACATCTAATCCTCGTATGGCATTACGAGGTCATATCGCTAAAAGATCATAGTTATTACAGGGTTCGAATCTGTGAGTTAGTCAATTAGTTAATCAAGCTATGATGTCGATGTCTATTATTTCGAGTGTTGAATCTCCAACAGTGATATGTCGACACTGTTGAACTTAGAAGTTCCTTTACGAATATCATTTCTTTTTCGATCAAGTTTAGCCTTTTTTGGATGTTGTGATGTGGAATGGTAATAACAGTAGCATAGGCAACTCATAGAAACTATAGGAGACTAACAGAAGGCAGTAGAGATTTATATTATTAATTACTTATATATTCATCTTCTGTAAAACAGCATAACTGTTGTTACAGGGATATAGATGCAAAACGCAAACCGACATAAAACACATATATGATCGACAATATTACTTAATAACACTGGTGAGTAGGGAAGCTTGTCCTAGTATATATTCTGGACTTCCTTATTGTCTAGTTATTTTTCGGCGAGCTAGTAGGTGGTTCATTGCTGGGGGCTGGTTGGGGCTGGACCTCCGAAGGGCCACTGGCGATGTTTGCTTCCCTTTCCCTTATTGCAGCTGACAAAGCCTGGTTCTCCCTTTGGAGCTCTTCTGCTCTCCTCATCAGCTCTATGTTGGCACGATAAATCTGACAGTTTTTCTCGTGCAGCCTTCTGTTCTGCCTCTCCATTGCTGAGCCACAAGCCTGCGAATCAACGCAAGCTATGAAAAATCAGGTACTATAACAAGAAAACGAAGCTATATCACATTTTGTCTACGTTTAGGAAAATATTTATTAAAGTTGCGTGGTTTAGAGTGCTTCTGTGTGTGTGAATGCTACTTCGATGATCTTGACATTGGAAACTAGAAAGTTGAAACATAACTTGTTAGAGCACATGAGAAATCTTCGAATAGGGGGAGCTGTGTAGATGTTTGAGGCACAGCTAGCCTATTTATAGCGTCTGAACGAACAGATATGCGTGCTATATGGATGCAACACGAGAATTGCGAGGCGGGCGAAATCCCGCCGGGAAAGCCTTATGCTTTTCCTTTTGTGCAGTGGTGAAGTTCGTGATGTTTATGCTTTAACTTTGCTTTCTATACGAATGAATTGTGACATAAATGCGCTTTACGCCATCGTGAATTGTCACAGAGCGGTTTCTTAGGTGACGGGCTTTCGGAAATGGTGCCGGGTTTCCGGAGGAAAGTAACGGATCAGGTCGAAGATGTTGGAATGTCGTGTGCGTAGGTGCAGGTCGCGCGTTTTCTTTGCTTGGTATGTTTGGGTCTTTCATACGCTAAACGTTCGTCCTCATTTGAATCATTTAGGATGTGTTTGGTATGAGGAATACATATGTGGAATGCACGATGAAAAACTAAGTTAGTGCAATAAACAATTGTACTTTATGCTTCAACTGTTGTACTTCTACACCGAATTATGCATACCAAACACAACCTTAGCGTCAATCCTTGAGTGAAAAAGCGATTTGTGGTATTCGACTGAGTAATGGTTAAGGAATAATCACAAAGAGAATCAATGAGACGTTATAGAATTTGTTCGCGTTGAGTTTGCATTATATGAATAGCTGCGCTCTAATATATAAATATATATTATTAATTTTTAAAATTTAATTATATATTATTTTAAGTATATAAAAGAAAATTGATTTGTGAGGATATAATTCTAAAAAATAAAAAATTGAAGGGTAAGATGATAATTACACAAATTGTTAAAATAAATAAAATAAATAAAAGGATGAAATAGTAATTATAATTGACATACCAATTTGACAGTTTTTACACACCCCTCAGGCCCTCACGCTTTATATGTGGTAATGAAGTTTATGTTAATTCTTTAAGTTGGGGTTGATGGGTATATGGATCGGTTTTTCCGAATTTTATCTAATCCGATTGGGTTTGGGGCTCGATGCATGTTAGTCGGATCAAATATCGGTAGTGGTTTACTATTCAATCAGAAATTCGGGTATCCAATTACTCACAAAAGATGTGATTTTATATTAACATTTATCAAAATATGTAAAGATTCTAAAATTGATTTATTTTAAAATATATTAATTGTTTTTATAATTAATATAAATTGATTTTACAACCCTCGGGTTGATACGGTAAAATATTCGACCGGCCGAGTACACCACTACTATGATGTGGGCAGTTACAAAATCTCTAAACTCCCTCATTTTGGGGTTTCCCACTATGGGATTAAAGTGGACGGTTATGTAAGGAGACATTATGACCAGGGCCGTCTTTTTTTTTTTTTTAATAACAAAGTGAGGCCTCAAGATGTGATAACATTAATCAATTAGGCCCTAAAAATTTGTGGCCATAATTTTTTTTATTAGGTATATGTGATATTGAGCCCTAAATATTTGGCCCTAAAAATATATTTTTATTAGGTGCATTGATATTGAACCTTATAATTTTGGCCCTAAAAATTTGGGTCCATGTGCAATAGGCCAAGATGCACTGATCAAAATCCGACCCGCACATTATCTTCACACGTCTCTATAAATAGTGAGTCAACCATACTCTAGGCATGTATGAAAACGGAGAATCCTTACCCCGATCGGGGCAGATCCCCGCGGGGAACGGGGACCTCCCCATTGCCGAGCCTTGTGCAGGAGAACACTTTCGAGAAATGAGACTTTATTTTGATAAAAAAAATATTTCTTAAGAATTGACCGTAGAAGAAAGCTTATATTCTCTGTAATGTTGAGCGTAGAAAGAATAGAAAAAAGCTTTGTAATCCATATCAATAAAGAGAAAAGAATTCTCTCTCGTGGAGTAGGATTCGTATTGAATCCGAACCATGTAAAATTCTTCGTGTTTCTTGCGTTGATTTCTGTTTTATCATCTTACGGATATATGAGATTGTTCGTAATCCCCAACATAATTTGGTATTGAAATCGCTAATGTCAACTTTGTGCCCTCAACATGAGTATGATTGAATTATATGTTACCACTCCATGACACTTTTTTCCAACTACTCTAAGAGATCATTTTTTTAAGTTGCATTATTCTAAAACTTGTAATGCAATGACGGCACCTTATGATAACTGAGATTATTGATTTTTAATGTATCGCTCTATTTTTATGGTGATGACCTTCACGAGTAAGTTCAAATCCATTTATGTCAACGACTTTTAATTCCGGGTTAATTATATTTGTAGTCATTTAATTTATGAGTATGAGATTATAGAGACAATGAATTTGGGGGATTGACATTATACAGACAATAACTTTCACAATTAAGCAATTTTGGAACATTATACGCCGGAATCATAATTTTTGCCCCAAATTCTAGAGTTTCGGCGTGTAATTTAGGGTTTCGGAGAATTTAGGGATTGACGTTTTACGGACAATATAACTTTCAAAATTAAGCAATTTTGAGACAAAATCTAGGATTACGACGTATAATGTTCCAAAATTGCTTAATTTTGAAAGTTATTCTTCGTATAATGTTACTCCATCAATTCACTGTCCATGTAATGTCACCTTCCCTAAATTACATGACTAAAAATGTAATTAACCCTTTAATTCCAAAGCTTAAGCTCAAGTACTTACATAATAAAATAATATTTTTCGTGTACATAGAACTATACCAATCCAAACATAATTGGGATTAAAAAAAATGCTCGAAATTATTTAAATTTGTACTACACTTGGAGTACATAGTATTTCTTGGTAGTACAATGAGGACCATAAGCATATTTGTACTACTGAAAATGTAAGAGAAAAGCATTTTCAAGATCCACCAAATGCTTTTGGTAGACAACCATAAACCAAATATCGCTCTATTCCAATGTTTAGGTAAAGAGTTATTACATTTCACTTAAATTTTCCTTTAGTTGCTATACACTCATCATCGTCGTTGCCTTTTTATTATTTTCGTTCGTATAGCTTACGCTTCTCCGTTAAGATTTTGAAATGTCGTAAAAAAGTTTTAACTCAACGACGTATCGACGTCTTAATGTGAAGCGTTTCCGTCCACTTAAACAACTATTTCTAAAGTAGATTCGTCGTTTTGATTTTTCTTTTTGTCGTAAATATATAGTGGACGAATACTTTACAAGAGAATCGAGATAACGAATACTTAAAAAGATTATAGTCCTTGAAATAGATCCACATTATTATTTCTTACGGTGATATTGTACAATACAACTAACAATGTTTTTTTAAATGCATTTTAATTTTCCTTTTTATTTTCATTTATTTTGAATGATTTATTGTAGTATTTGGTCTCATCTCACTTATGGTACGTGCATTGTAGTATTTTGATGAAGATAAGCTATAGTCGATTGCTAATATCACGTAAAAAATCATAAAATATAATATATATATATATATATAATTATATGAGAACGTGCTAATTCATGGGAATGGGATCTCGAAGGAAAATATGAAAAGGTCAATGCCCACCTCCAAGTTTAAGATTATTTTATCATTCAATTTCAATAGCTAATCATAAACATTTATTGATGATGAACAATTATAAATATTGGTGGATGGAACCAATCAGAGAAATGCTTACTATTTTTTGACGTTACATATATAAATATTTTGATATAGCACGCTCGATTTTCTTCTTTTATCGAAGAGATGTCAACTCTTGATAATGATTAATAATATAATATATATGTATAATTTCTCTTTCTTTAGGTAAGTCAACTAATTATTTTTCTATTAAAAAAGTAATACGGTTGCTTGAAAATGGAAAAAAAAGGTAAAATAAAATAAACATTACCAATTATCTAAGTAATTTCATAGGATGTACTTGTACTTTCGCCTATGTTGTCATTATTACAATTTTCCATTTAAATTTTTATATATCGAAAAATTTCTTGCCCGCCTATAAATACGTTCGACCTTCATCCCCATCTTCATATCACCTCGCAGCAGATATAGAATAGATAGCGTTGAATCATCATCATGTCTACGGTAAATCTCTCTTTCTTATCTCTGAAATCTACAGGGAATCCTTTCTGTTTATCCTCAGAAATTATTACGTGAATGCTTTCTTTCTTTCTTTTTTTTTTTATCACTTCTCTTTTTTCTATTCAAGTTATTGAACTTGGTCGTCGTCGATTTTCTTTGGGTTTATTTAAGCAAGAACGCAGTTTGTCTGAAATTGCGAAGAAGGGCTATAATCTTTCGAAGGAAATGTAGACAGATCTATGTCCATCTCCTCGTTTTCTCCATTTTTGGTTTTCTGCTTTGACCTTTATAATCTCTTATGAAGATTTTTGCAGTCGGTGGAGTTGCACCGTATCTGCTTGTAGAAATGACACACAAAGTCTTTACCTTGAAATTGGATTGATGTCTGCAAGATGCAATCTTTGGCTTTGAATCTTATTTCTAATGATCAGAGTTTTCTTCACACGCCCGCCATCTTTGATAGTAGCAGATTGCAGCTTTTGACTTTTCGTTTGATGCTTAAACATATGATCAATCCTCACAACAAACTTCATAATTTCACTGTCTGTGTATAGAAGATCGTCGAGCTTAAGGTTGGCATGTCATGCCAAGGCTGTGTCGGAGCCGTGAAGAGGGTCCTTGGTAAAATGGAAGGTATGTTTCCTAAATAGAAACACACTTCATAGATTTATTGTCTATAAACGATATGTATCATTACGTGATAGTTTCTTTTGTTCAGACAGATGATACTCTTTACCTTGTTATCGATCTTGGATTATTATTATTATGGTATCGAGCAGGTGTAGAATCATACGACATCGATCTTGAGAATCAAAAGGTGACGGTGAAAGGCAACGTCGAGCGGGAAGCTGTTCTCCAGACCGTTGCTAAGACTGGAAAGCCAACCTCATTCTGGGAGACAACCGAGGCAAAACCAGCCGCCGAACCTGAGTCCAAGCCTGCCGAAGCTGCGCCGGCACCTGGCGGGTCGGAATCAAAGCCTGCTGATCCAGTCGTTGTTGCATAGCAGACTTGGCTGGCTTTGCAAGTGTTGAAAACTCTACCTCTGTGATTTTTAAGTGCTGTTAACATATATAGCTAAAGAAATAACGACCGTTGTGTGTTTTGCTACTGTTGTTCCTCGCTAGAGAATGTTGATCTGATTGAATTATCGAAATATAATATGGCTTCTCATTGAAAATTTTTCAGTAGTCTGATGAACTGTCAAGTTTGTGTGACAAATAACCTATTACAATCTAACAAGCTGGTTATGACGACGCTAGCATGTCTATCACTTCCGTAAAGAAAATTGTTCAAAATCTCTGAAACGATATGATATACGTAAAGGGCGCATTCGACTGATGAAAATGCACATCAAAATTCCGAGGTGGCTCTGTAAACAATCTCCTTCTCAATCTGCATCGAAAACCGAAGTTAGTTAAGTAACTGAAAGAAGAAACATTGAAGTAGATGTCATTTTGAACTGTTGTTCATCACCTTGACAATGTCCTTCAGCTTTTCACGGAGGTTCTTGAATTCGGCCTTGATTTGATTTAATGCGCTGATACACCTGCAAATGCAAAGAATGGATCACAGTGTAAGAAAGAAATGAAGCTAACGAAGATCAAAGACGGTTATTTTATTAGTTCTCTTACCCGAGCCTTGAGTCTCGTTCGATAGCATCCTCCAGATTCCAACATGCTTCTCCGATCCGAAAAGCGCCGATGCTGCAAAAAAATAAATAAATAAAAGTAATTCAAAATCTTAAAATATAAAGAGCACAAATGCTTATTAAGGGGAAACTGAAGTAGTGTGGCAATACTGTGAAAATTCATTATTGGACCTACGCACACGGGCCCACATAGAAGGAGAATTGACCGCATAAGTTGTGGGCTTCGATTCTAAAATCAATTCGTGATAGGTAGAGTAACCCATCAACTTATATGCTAGTCAATCTCTCATCTTTTAATCGATGTGGGATGGCATGCGAGTTATATTCTCTAACAAATACCAACCATGTCGAAGCTCCTCTAAGCTTGAGCGATTTGGGCTTCATTTCATTCAAGTCCACGAACGGCGTGTTCCTAGTGAATAGAAAACGAAGAGATCGTACAATAATCGGTTCTCTTTTTTTTTTTTTTTTCCCGTAAACTTGGATAGACATATTATAACTTACAGAAGATATTCGATCTCTTTTACAGCAGATTTAGTATCTGCAAGAAAATTCTTGATCAGATTCAAGAAAAACGAGGGGCCATTCGCCTCCTTCAGCGTATAACACATCCTAAAGAGGGGATCGATCACCGTTCCCTGTAAGAAAAAGTAGGAACGATATACTCTTTGTTTCTGAACTCTAATTATGTCTAAAAAATTATTACTTGTTGCTATGAAAAGCTATGAAAAGAATTAAATATAATCGAAACGAAATTAATCTGAAAAGCTATGAAAAGAAGTCGACAAGTAATTATTACTTGTTGCTCCAAAGCTCGGATTTCATCTATCACCAGTTGGTTAAGTGTCTCCGTGTCCATCTCCTTGTAACTCATGCTCAAGAAAACGCCGAAAAATCTGTATATCATGCATGCATAAAGGAACGACAGCTACAGAAGAATTAAAATAAAATTCATACATAAACAAACATATGTACTTACATTAGTAGTAGATATAATCTTGCCCCCAAGAAAGAGACGTTTATGTGTTCTTGCAGATAGCTGATTATCAGTTTATATCTGGGCTGTTGTTCTTGAATAATAAGAAGACAACCTATTAATGTGTTGTCCAATGTTTTAAAGGTGATGACTGATGAATGAGTTGGAGATATTGAATAGAGTTTTCCTGATAGGTCTCAAGTGATCTCACCGTTGGATTCGGGTCGATGGCCGGATATGGTTAAATAACCTAATAAATCCGATTTAATCAGTGTTTTAGAAATCAAAAAAGTCGACGAAAGTCGAACTTGATTTGTGAATCGAAATCTAAATGTTGAACAGATGTTTATATATTATTAATTTGCTCAAAATCGATATCATGTGAATAGAAAATTCATTAATAAAATCGGTTCGATTAATGATGTATTAATGAACTAATGTATAAAGGGAGGGACGCCAGTCGAAAAACAAGCTGGATTTTCCTTCCTTATATGTGTATGCCCATTACGGATTGTTAATTTGTTAATGAGCCCATTAATAAGATTCGATTCATAACGAGCCCGTGGACTAGGCCGAGGCCGACTCTGAGTCCGTGATGTGTCATGTGCCCAATGGGTGCTTTGACGATGCACTTTGCGCTACACACATGCACGAGGAGCACTGAGGAACTTAAATCTTGATGTGTCTTCTACGCAGTGCTCTCTCTACCTTTCGACGTCGTAGCACACTAGTGACGTGGCGGGTTGATTACTTATCAGTATACACATAGGTGTTCGAGAGGTGATAGGGCAATGACATAGCACTGAGATGGAAGTATCGGTTGGTGAGATGGGGCATGATGGATTGTGATGTAGTGCGATCTGAGTAAGCGCTAGATCGAGAAGCGACCTAATTCAAAGAAACGTTAGGCGGTTTGATCTGAATGTTTGGATCCAAATCGAATCAAGTCCAAAAAATTGTGACTATTCGCATGACGACTCATATAACTCTTCTGAACCTAAATAGGTCCACCAGAAGCTGAAAATCCATTCAATCAAATCCCTTCATTTAGAATGCACATTAGTTCACCTCCCTCTATACCAGAAAGCAAGAAAGTTGTGAATATCCAACTTCGTTCTGTTGTGTTACAACGACAAAAGTCGAAAGCCATTGTATAATTCGTGCGTCAACTAGATAAAGTTCTTATAATTCCCAACCATTATCACATACATACACTCTCGTGTGTAACGCTCACACAAGTAGGTACGTAGGATACGAATGAATATATAGAATACTACGAGTGATTATCTGCCAATTAGTATTTAAAGCACACTCTATGTGTGTGCTCTAATATATAAATGTATTTAATATTATTTTATATATTAAGAGTAATTTTAATTTAAAATGTTTAATAAATCAGAATTGTGGAAGAAGTTGGAGCAATACACCTCGGGAAAAACTTACCCACAAAGTTAGATCTGTCGCGGGAGTTGTACCGGCTAAAGATGGTAGAAAGTTGGAATCTCATGGATCATATTAGCATAATCAATGGACTTGTGGATCAACTTGCAGAAGTTGATGTTAAGATAGATGAAGAAGATAAGGCTTTTTACTTCTTACCTCTCGTCATGATTCATATGATAATTTAGTCACAAACATCGTTTTTGGAAAGAAGACGGTGAAGATAGTGGATGTGAAGTGAACTTTTTTTTCGCTTGAAAAGAGAAGACGATCAAATTATAGATCTTGCCAAAATTCGGCATTAACTATACACAGAGAGAATAGTAGAGGAAGGACGCACATCAAGGAATTTGAGCGCAGCAGCAGGTCCAAATTCAAGGATGACGGGAATGGCATGATGTGCTACAAGTGTGGTGAGCTGAACACATTAAAAGAAATTGTCCGACTTGGAGGAAGAAAGACATGATCGACGAGGAAAATTCCACAACAGCAGTAGTACAAGATGATCTTAGAGACGTTCTCACAGTCTCTAATGACGACGATCATTCTCGGGATGAATATATATTGGATTCATGTTTGAAGTATTATATTTGCTCTGAAAGAAAATATTTTGATACGTTCCGAATAATAAGGACGGATTCAGCCTCCATGCCTGATAGATATCATCGTGATGTTCGGGGTGTTGGAACGGTGAAGATCAAAATGGTTGATCGAGCGGTGAACACTTTGGGTAGCTACATTCCAATTAGAATCTAATATCCTTTCTCTCTATAATGGGGCCCTATTGATTCTATAGGCAGTAGGTATGGAAAATGAGTCGAGCCAATTAGATTCTAAGGATTGTGAGTGATACATAGATGGGGAGTATGTAAAATCACACATGGCGAAATGGTCTTATTAAAGAGAGAAGAGCGTGGTAGTTTGTATCGTCTCGACCTGAGTGTGGTATATGGTACTCAGACTTCGATGAGTTCACAAAAATCGAGCGCGCGTGGAAGAAAGGCAGACGATGATGAGAAGGTAAATCGTGCTGAAGAAGGACTTGTATCAAAGTTCCTCTTCAGGATCGACGGATAGAGTCGGTTCGACACCTGCACATAAGATTGATCGCAATGAGTTAATCAAGTGGGACATAACCAAAATTCTTGTTTTGGATTATGTGTAGTTGGTATAAGGAGGTCAATGGACGTTTGTGGTGTTGGGAATCCCCGAAGGGGCCCGAGGCCCTCGTTCCTTGAACGGCGGAATTTTAAAACTTTTGGGATTCCCGCCTTTCCCTTGGACCGCTCGGTAATAACACGAGAACGTAAACATAAATAGAAAAGGGTTTTACAGCCATTATACCTTGACGAATACAAGAAGATGGCGAGCTTCGAACCCTTCAAATCCCCGGGATGTAGTATCCCTCTCCTAGCACCTTTACGCGCACGAACAGGGCAAGAGCGTCACGCCGGCACCACACTCACGTCGCAGCCGTACCTTGCTTGAGACGGCTAGGCCAAGGTTCGGTAGCACCTCCTTATCACGCGCACGTCACACGCCGAGAGAGAAAGAGGGAGAGAGACGAGAACGAGAGAGATGAGAGAGGGAGGAGAAAAAGCGTTTAGGGTTTTCTCTTTTTGCCTTCCAAATGACTTAGGGTTTTTCAAAAATGAAAAACCCTATTTATACCCCTTAGGGTTGGCCGAAATTCTCCTTGGAGTGGGGAGGAAGTTTCTCACCCACTCCAAGCATACCAAGTCACTTGTTGACTTGGTCTTTTCCTTTTGAATTCAAATTCAAAATTCAAATTCAAATTAAAATTAAATAAATTAATATTTAATTCTATATTTAGTATATTTAAATATATAATATCTAACATATATATTTAAATTAATTTCGAAATTAATCTAATATAAAATCGAAAACTATATATATATCTAATATATATATTTTATTTAATTCCAAATTAAATATTATTATTTTCTAAAACAATAATAAAGATTTAAATCACATTTAAATCATATACTAAATATTAAATATCCAATATAATATTTCCAAAATATTTCGTGAGGTGAAAAGACCATTTTACCCCTCACTAGTCAAACTTTGCATTTTCGGCCGATTAGGGTTTTGGCCAAGCCCCAAACCCTAGTATCTCAATCTAGGACCTAGCCTTGTCTCTCTCTCTCTCTGATAATGACGTTGTGTCGGTTGCCCTTTTTAAGCCCGACCCTCTTGGTTCGTCTCAACCGGCTCTGGGAGGAATCCAGGAGTTCGGTATTCACCTAGCCAGCCCCGTGGTACCGAACCGATCCCGAGTTGAGTACGAATAGGTATTATTCACGAACCGACTATAGATTATCGTACTACGTATAAACCCTTTACGTTTGTCCCGGTCGAGTGAAAGTCACGCGTAGTCGAACTTACAGGACTCGACGCTATGATGTTCGTGTCGGTGACATTTACCAAAACTGCCCTCCACGACACTCGTGAGTCAGTTATATGCTCTGGCCAGAGGCTTAAGTAAATTTCCGCACATCGAAAACTGCATAGGACGTTAACCTTGAATTTAATCAAGGCCGTAAATCCCGCTCAGCGGTATAACCGGCAATCACGTCGAAAAGTCAAGACCGCATTTCGCCGCTGACCCTTGCTTCATGCAATTTGGGCCTAGCAAACTAGTGACAAATCAAGACCTTAAGACCAACCCCGGGTTAAACCCTTTCGGTCTAAGGTTCACGTAAACTACTATAGTCAATCGATCGATTAGCGACTTTACCAGCGTGTGATCGTTCGATTACGAGTCAGTGTCCAAATACAGACAATCCCCTGATTCGTCTTGTATCAATGTCACGAGCTCCCACTTCCCAAGTGAATGGTTGGCACAACCACTTTGGACCCGTCGACAAACAAGTCGTACTCGTCAATCCAGTCACCCTACTGGAGACTAAGACTTGTGGACTTAATTTAATATTACAGTATGTCAGCTTACTGGTGCCCCCTCTCTGTCCCCACAGAATCAGTAACTGAACTGTAAATATTAGGGTTTTATTAATTCGTCTTATTACCCGACTGCAAGGTTAATTTATTTAGACGAAATAATAATCTGCATTTGTATTGTTTGTCATGCTAATTTCGACAATAAACAAACAATAATAATTTCATTATCAAATAATTCAATTACAAATGTTAAACACATCAAAATTACACTAATGCCCTCGTACTATCTAATCCTCGTACGGCATCTAGGGCATAAACCTCAACATGTGGTACTTACAAACGGGTAACTCTCATGATCAGACTCGCTGGATTGGGCACTTGGTGATGCTGAAGATGATGCTGAGTGTGGTTCGAGGGGAAGAATTACTGGGTCCAGCCAATATATGCCAACCACACACGCATAGAAGCATGTGATGTTTTTTTTTATTGTCTCGAGGTATCCCCACTCGACCTGCCTATGGGCTAGCCCCTAAATATTGGCGTAGGCTTTGCGCCACACAGACCTGGCGGAGGCTTAATTGCGCCACACATTCCAGTAGTGGGACTAATCCCGGGGTCAGATGAATACGTCACAAACCGACCTACAACGATAGTAATGGGAAATAAATCACATGGGGACTACTCAAGAAATTGTGGGGGGGGGGGGGATTCGATCCCACGACCTAACCCGCAAATCCTTAGGCCTCCTCCTTGACCACTAGACCAAGGCATGTTCAACTGTATTGATTAATGAAATAGTGATGCATGTACTTACGTTTATTGTGCTTGAGCTTGCCTATATAAAGGCATGGAGAGATCACTTGTAAACGCACCCCAAAGCGAAGCTTTCAGTGTGAGGGAGAGAGATAGCGAGTGGGAGAAAAACTTATCAACCTCTGGGTGGATAAGGGTGATAGCAGATTTAATTATATTGAGATAGTTGAGAATATGTACAAATATATTACCCGGGTGGATAAGGGGTCTCGGATTTGAGTAAACACAATCGTTAATTTGAATGGTGTAATATTCTCAATATTGTAAAACTGTTCTCTCCATGAAGGTAGGCGGTATTGGCCGAACCACGTAAAAACCTCGTGTTCTCTATCGATGTCATTTAGGTTTTAAATAATTATTCCGATAAATTGTTGCGGTGTCCAAATACAACGTATCTTGAATCGAAATTTATTGCCAATGAGGCCTTTGTCTAGTGGTCAAGCAAGAGGCCTTAAAAATTTGTAGGTTAGGTCTTGGGATCGAATCCTCCCTCTCACAATTGCTTGACTAGTCCCCACGTGATTTATATCACATGACTATCATTGTCAAGTGGATTTGGGACGTATTCATCTGACCCCGGGGATTAGTCCCACCACTGGAGTGTGTGGCGCAATTAAGCTTCCGTCAGGTCTGTGTGGCGCAAAGCTCACACCTGTATTTAGGGGCTAGCCCATAGGCAGGTCGAGTGGGGATACCTCGGGACAGAAAAAAAAGATAAAAAACAAAAAAAAAAAAGAATCGAAATTTATTATTTTCCCCAACAAATATAAGTCAATTTACTGGATGGAATCGTTAAATTATTAAAAATAAAGCAGTTATAGATATTCGCTTCTTAAAGAAGTCAGTTCATCTGTTGGTACAGCACCAAAACATTGAATTAAAAAGTATCCTTTCTCTAATGATTTTGCCAATGATTTGATGACATAAAGTATAAAAGATTTAGTTATTGTGTTTAGAACGAAAAGGATAAAATCAAATATGATAAATGCATATCCAATCCATGTCCAAAGATTCCAAATCCGTAAATAGTAATAAATTTTGGAGATCATTTAATTTCATTTTCTATTCATCCAAAAAAAAAAATCTTGGACAAAGTACATGTCACGTTCATTAAATTTAAATTTACTAAAAACGAGAAATATAGCTCACAGTTAGCCGATACACTGCATTAATTTCTGTAAACGAACTCATTCATATATAAAAATCCATATCTTGAAACATATATATATATATATATATAAGTATGTATGCGTATGTGATATGTATTAAATTAATGTTGTCTTGTTGAGCTGATTAACCTTAACATGTGTGACGTGGGAACATTCTATACTTTGCAGCCGCAATGGCATTCATTACACTACGTAGGTGATCGAGGTTATTGCACACCTAGAAAGAAATACAAAGTGTGTTTGCATTTTGCAAGCTTCTCCTCCCATTATTACTTGCATTGTTAACGTAGAGAAACAGCAAGCAAATTGTGGGCATTACATGAGCAAACTCCATTGCTTTTTTTCACCTCCACCTAGCTCTCTACCTTGTTCATTGGTGCGATCTTTGGTGGGCTAATCACCGTCTGTAAGTTTCTTACATGTTCATGCATAGACTTATATACTTCTCTGTTTGTGTGTGGTTTGAAGTAATGAGATGTACTTTATCCTCAGAGACATTTGATTGGGACTGAGGATTCTTGGTAATAAAATAGCAGAGATTACTGAATAATCAGCCCAAGAACATGGCGTTGCCTCTCGGTAATGATCTCGATTCAATAAGATCCTTAAGCGGCAGATCGATAAGTGCACGCATTAGCGTGGGATCGATTAGCACGCGGAGTTGGCGCTCGGCTACCGTTCGAGAGATGTTCACGACGCCGGGGCGAGACGCTACTTTCCAGAGTAGTCATCGGGAGAACGATGACCAAGAAGAGCTCATGTGGGCAGCTATCGAGAGGTTGCCGACCTTCGAGAAAGGTGCTTCCAAGCAAGAAGAGGACCATTTTGCCCACCTTGGAGTTCAAGAAAAGAAGCATCTGATAGAGAGTATACTCAGAATCGTCGATGAGGACAACGAAAAGTTCTTGCAGAGGCTGAGGGATAGAACTGATAGGTGATCGATCATATGTTGTTTTGTCTTGTTCCTTTTTTTTTTTTTGGGATTATCGGGCTGAGTTTTCTTCGGGGTCGATTAGGGTTGGAATTGAGATTCCGAAAGTAGAAGTTCGTTATGAGCATTTGTCGGTCGAAGGAGAGGCGCACGTTGGATCGAGGGCACTCCCGACGCTGCTGAACTCTACGTTGAACATTATGGAGGTTTACATTGGATTTGTTTTGATCTTATGTATTGTTTCATTGCACGAAATATAATGTAAAGCTTCTTTTTTGTCTCGATCAGGGCGTGCTCGAGAAACTGAAGGTTTTGCCTTCGAAGAAAAGGGTCGTAAAGATACTTCATTATGTCAGCGGAATCGTCAAGCCTTCGAGGTTTGTTCATCGCTGTTCGCTAAACTGTGTAAGATGTCTGAATAGAGACAGTCACTGATCTTACATTTTTTTTCCTAGAATGACTCTCCTTCTTGGACCACCTGGTTGTGGTAAAACTACATTGCTCAAGGCACTTTCTGGAAAGCTAGATCAAGATCTTAGAGTATGCAATCGTAAACCTTTGATCTTTAAAAAAATCTTTCGGTTTTTGCATATGATTTGACGCCGTGGTTTTAACTAGTAGGTCGGGGGTCGTATCACCTATTCTGGCCACAAACTTTCGGAGTTCATTCCACAGAGGACTTGCTCGTACATTAGCCAGCACGACCTTCACCACGCCGAGATGACCGTGAGAGAGACACTAAATTTTTCGGGGCGTTGTTTAGGCGTAGGAACTAGGTATGACCTCCTCGTCGAATTGGCGATGAGGGAGAAAGAGGCGGGCATTAATCCCGACCCTGAGATCGACGCGTTCATGAAAGCTACTGCAGTGGCGGGCCAAGAGTCCAGTCTAGTAACAGACTATGTTCTCAAGGTTTTCTCTATTCCTCAATAGACACTAATAGATGTAATAACAATACTCTTAAGCATGATGTTTGTGTTTGTTAGATTCTCGGGTTGGATACATGCGCTGATATATTAGTCGGAGACGAGATGAGACGGGGCATTTCTGGCGGACAGAAGAAGCGCCTTACGACTGGTTTGTGACGAAATGATTTTCTTTGCATTTCTGTAATGAAAAAGGTTTAGTTTTTATTGCATGGCTGAATGCAGGCGAAATGCTGGTGGGACCCGCCAAGGTTTTCTACATGGACGAGATCTCGACGGGCCTCGATAGCTCGACCACGTACCAAATTGTTAAGTACATGAGGCAGATGGTTCATATAATGGACGTGACTATGATCATATCTCTTCTACAGCCAGCGCCCGAGACCTTCGACCTTTTCGACGACATCATTTTACTGTCAGAAGGAAGAGTCGTCTACCACGGTCCTCGGGACAATGTCCTAGAATTCTTCCAGAGCGTTGGGTTCAAGTGCCCTGAGAGAAAAGGGCTAGCAGATTTCTTACAAGAGGTCACCTCGGAGAAAGATCAAGAACAGTATTGGTTCGAAAAGAACGAACCTTACAGATACATCACCGTTTCTGAGTTTGTCGATCGATTCAGCTCTTTCCACGTGGGCCGCGACCTCTTCGACAGGCTCTCAGTTCCTTACGATAAGGCTAACGTGGACCCCGCCGCTTTGGTGACGGAGAAATTCGGTATATCGAATGTGGAGCTCTTCAAGGCCTGCCTGTCGAGAGAATGGCTGCTGATGAAGAGGAACGCCTTCTTGTACGTATTCAAGACGTCGCAGATGATCATAACGGCGATCATCGCATTCACCGTCTTCTTCAGGTCGGAGATGAAATCCGGGCAGCTGGTCGACGGCGGGAAGTTTTACGGGGCAATGTTCTTCAGCCTTATGAATCTGATGTTCAGTGGAACGATGGAGCTCGGGCTGACCATCATGAGACTGCCCGTATTCTTCAAGCAAAGGGACGCCTTGTTCTATCCCGCCTGGGCTTTTTCTTTACCGATTTGGCTTCTGAGTATCACTCCTTCGCTGATGGAGTCTTTGATATGGATCCTTCTCACTTATTACACCATAGGATTTGCCCCTGGCGCCGATAGGTCTGTTTCTTGCGATATATATATTCGTAGAACTATCAATCCCGTATGTATTTCTTATAACAGTTACATTCACGTTCCTTATTATTTCAGGTTCCTTCGCCAGTTGCTGGCATATTTTGCGATAAATCAAATGGCTTTATCGCTTTTCCGATTTATCGCCGTACTTGCAAGAACGCAGGTTGTTGCGAACACTTTCGGTACCTTCGCCTTGCTGATGGTATTCGTCCTCGGGGGCTTCATTATTGCAAAAGGTCGGTTTTTATTGTTCGTTTAGCGCTTGCCTTTCATCGTTCGTACTGATAATTACGCAATAACAACAGATGATATCGCGCCGTGGATGATCTGGGGCTACTACGTCTCTCCTATGATGTACGGTCAGAACGCAATCGCCATCAATGAGTTCCTAGATAAAAGATGGAGCGCCGTAAGTTCTTGAATTATTACATCTCCAATCAGTTCATTCATCATATGTCGTCTTAAACGGTTTGTTCGTATTCTTCCCAGCCAAACTATGATCCGAGGTTTTCTGAACCTACGGTGGGTAAGGTTCTTCTCAAGTTGAGAGGAATGTTCACGGAAGACTATATGTTCTGGGTGTGCATAGCTGCTCTCTTCGGCTTTTCAGTGCTCTTCAACGTCAGCTTCACTATCGCCCTGACATATCTGAACCGTAAGATTTTTCTTTCAAATCTTGTAATAGTACTTTCAGTTTACGATCTTACGAATCAAACTGTAAGCAGCTTTGGGAGATCCAAGATCTGTTACGGTTGATCAGCATACCGAAAATCAAGCCACTTCAGCCCCCAATGCCGAAGGTTAGATTGAAACTAACGCTCGATTTTATACGTATTTTCGGCTCGGTGAGAAAACTCGTGGGAGAAACTTGTAATTTTCAGGCAGAGAGATGGATGTAAGGCGCGGTAGAAAAGGCATGGTGCTTCCATTCACACCCTTGTCGATGGCCTTTGATCATGTGAACTATTACGTTGATATGCCTACCGTAAGTGATACAGCAAGTAATCGACTTCACTCTTTTGCTTCGAACTTCGGCGTATCGATAGCAAAAGGCTATCAATTTGCAGGAAATGAAAAAGAAAGGGATCGAACAAGACCGCCTTCAGCTGCTGAGAGACGTGAGCGGAGCATTCAGGCCTGGCGTTCTTACAGCCTTGGTCGGTGTGAGCGGC
This sequence comes from Lindernia subracemosa, assembly GCA_028392965.1. Classification (NCBI taxonomy): domain Eukaryota; kingdom Viridiplantae; phylum Streptophyta; class Magnoliopsida; order Lamiales; family Linderniaceae; genus Vandellia; species Vandellia subracemosa. Next base: position 48,232 of record JAQPCC010000152.1, on the reverse strand, counting down.
GCTGGCAAAACAACGTTAATGGATGTCTTGGCCGGTCGAAAAACAAGCGGCCACATCGAAGGAACTATAAACATTTCTGGGCATCCGAAGAATCAGTCGACTTTCGCTCGTGTCAGCGGCTACTGCGAACAAATGGATATACATTCTCCCCGCGTCACTGTCTACGAATCGATCGTATACTCTGCTTGGCTGAGGCTTTCTCCCGAGATCGACGAGGAAATGCGAAAGGTATTATCTATATATCGTCGTCTTGAGAGTCTTACGCAACTCTTTCCTAACGATTATTGAGCTTATTTTTCGTCTGTTAGATGTTTGTCGAAGAAGTGATGGAGTTGATAGAGTTGAACCCTATAAGAAACGCTTTGGTCGGCTTGCCTGGCGTTGATGGCCTATCGACGGAACAGAGGAAGAGGCTCACTATTGCCGTGGAGTTAGTCGCCAATCCATCTATCATCTTCATGGACGAGCCCACCTCGGGCTTGGACGCTCGAGCCGCTGCAATCGTGATGCGGACGGTTCGTAACACCGTGGACACGGGTCGAACCGTCGTCTGCACCATCCACCAGCCGAGCATAGACATATTCGAATCTTTCGACGAGGTACGTCATGTCATAATCCAAACTAGATTCTTTCTCCCAGGTTTCGCTTTTCTTACAGTAAATAACTTTCTGCGTAGCTACTGCTGCTGAAGAGAGGAGGGCAAGTGATCTACGCAGGACCTATCGGCCATCATTCTCGCCTGTTAATCGAATACTTTCAAGTACGAATAATGCTCGATGAGATGCTTGCGTTCGATGTTTTTACTGTAAATTAAATTTAAAAAAAAGGGTTAAATTATACACAGTCTTTGCCCGGTATTCCTGCTATCAAAGAAGGGACAAATCCCGCAACATGGATGCTTGATATTACAACACCAGCCATGGAAGCTCAGCTAGGCGTCGACTTTGCGGAGACTTACGCCAACTCCGACGTTTACAGGTGAATTTACGATATCGAATGCAGTTGTTATATTACATTCTTAAATTCTTACATTATCATCGAACGTCATTACAGGCGAAACCAAGAACTCATCAGAGGTCTGAGCATTCCTTCACGAGGGTCCAACCGCCTACACTTCCCAATGAAATATGCGCAGCCGTTTATTACGCAATGCAGAGCTTGCTTCTGGAAGCAGAACTTGTCTTATTGGAGATATCCGCAGTACAACACGATCAGGTTCTGTATGACTACGATCATCGGGATTTTGTTCGGAGTCATATTCTGGAATAAGGGAGACAAAATGTAAGTTAGTAAAAATAACGGCTTTAGATTCGAATTATTATCTTTGATTCCGAATTATTACAACCCGTGTAGTTCGAAGGTTCAAGACTTGATGAATCTACTTGGGGCTATATACTCGGCTGTCATGTTCCTCGGAGGAACAAACACATCTGCAGTTCAGTCGGTCGTAGCCGTGGAAAGGACGGTTTTCTACCGCGAAAGAGCAGCTGGGATGTATTCGCCTTTTCCTTACGCATTCGCACAGGTTATTGAGAGTTGCGCATAAAAATTCAAAATAGGGCGTAAATGTTTTTTTTTTTTTTTTTTTTTTTGGTCATGTAAGTTTAAGAGGAGCAGCATTTCAGGACCTCCAACTTAAGAGGTTGCAATTTTGGGACACTAACTTTCAAAATCGAAGCAATTTAAGGACAACAAAGTCAACTCCAGGTCACCTCTTCTGATGCGTGGCAGTCCATTTGGAATCCGACTGGGCGCCAATTGGACCTCCACGTCCTACATAGAAGAGATGATGTACCGTCCAGTTGGACTGCTGCCACGTGATAACAAGAGGCAATGTGGCATCCAGTTGGCGGTTGTTGTCCTGAAATTGCTTCGATTTTGAAAGTTAGTGTACTAAAATCGCAACATCTTAAGTTGACTATCAAGTGCCAACCTCGACCAAAAAAAAAAACATAAAAAAAACTAATGATACCATTATCTTCTTATGTTTTTTACTACAGCTGGCGATCGAGATCATATACGTTGCCATCCAAACGTTCATATACAGCTTCCTCCTCTACTCCATGATCGGATTCCCGTGGCACCTCGGGAGCTTCTTCTTGTTCTACTTCTTCGTGTTCATGTGCTTCACGTACTTCACCGCTTACGGCATGATGCTCGTGGCTCTCACGCCGAACTACGCAATAGCGGCGATAACCATGACCTTCTTCCTCAGCTTCTGGAACTTGTTCTCGGGCTTCCTCATTCCAAGAACAGTAAGTCATTGTTGAATGAACGCTTCCCCTAAAAGCTTAAATTTAAAGGGATATCATAATTTTATATACTTTATTTCCAACACGCTCCCTCACATATAGGCTGGTTTCTTTGTAATCTAACTTTAGACGTGTAATTTTCTTAAATGGGTGGTCGTGAGGAATCGTACACACATGACTTCTATTGGTCTGGACTATGATACAATGTTGAATGACTACTTCACATAGAAGTTAAGCTTGTAGGGAGTGAATTATATTTTAACTTTATATATTTTATTTTTGATACACCCCTAACGTTTAAGCTGGTTTCTTTCCTATCCAGCCTCTTAAACGTGAAATTTTTTCTTTTATGCCTAAACGATGCGATGTTCATTACATGATTTTTCTCTTCTTTTTTCTTCTTCTCTTCTTCTTGAAGCAAATCCCGATATGGTGGAGATGGTACTACTGGTGTTCGCCAGTTGCGTGGACGATATACGGCCTCGTGACGTCTCAGGTCGGCAACAGAGACACGCCGGTCGAAATACCAGGTTTTGGTGATGTGCCGCTCGATGCTTACCTCGAAGGGTTTCTGGGGTATAAGTACGACTTCTTAGGCGTCGTCGCCGGCGCGCATGTCGCCTGGGCATTGCTGTTCTGCTTTGTCTTTGCTTGCGGTATTATGTTCCTCAACTTCCAAAGGAGGTGAAGGTCAACAACAACTCACTTACTTTACTACACCCATGTAAACGAGTTTGTGAAACATACTATGGTCACATAAGTCATTGCATATATGATGTAATAAGGTGCTTCGTTTTGTTAGAACTGTTTATATTTGACCTATTAAGTCATTAAAAATCAGCTGGTTTTATATTTATATAACACTTTTATGACACCTATGTAGTTGTAATTTTAAAGCAGTAACTTTTCAAATTGAAGCAATTTAAAAATAAAGACAACAATTGAACGCCACAACACCTTTTCTAATGACATGTCAGTCCATCGTGCGCTAGGTCATACAGAAGAGGTGTCATGATATCTAGTTGGACCGTCACGTCATACGAAAGAGGTGACGTGATGTTCTGTTGGAATGCTACGTCATTATAAGATGTGGTGTGACATCCAGTTGACGTTTGTTGTCCTTAAATCGTTTCGAGTATCGTAAAATTGCAATCCCTTAAATTGAGTTTTCTGAAAGCGTCATTTCCTTGACTTATTTAACCATATTTTGTTTTGGTTTTATTTAAGGCTTAATCCAAAGCAAAACTCCAAAGACCAAACAATGAAATGTATCAGTGACCCTACTTTGAACCGTCGTAGTCATTGAAACAGTACATAGAGATCAAGAAGATTAATCTCATTAAAAGTTCGAGTCATTCAACAATCGACAATAAAGTTAAAATTCGATTCAGGTTGAACTTAATCGAAGTTCATAGTTTCACCGACCCTAGTTTGGCCTAGTAGTAGTCGTTGAAAACAATACACACTAACCAAGATGACTAGTCTTTTTGAAAGTTCGAGTCATCCAACAATCCGACAATAATATTTAGATTTGATTCATGTTGAACTTAATCGGAGTTCATAATATCACTGGCCCTAGTTTGGCCATGTAGTAGTTGTTGAAATAGTACTCACATACCAAATGATTAGTCTCATTAAAAGTTCGAATCATCCAACGACAATAAATTTCATATTTGATTCAGGTTGAAGTTAATCGGAATTTGTTGTGCGTGGATACCTTCAATAGCTTAAAAAAAACTAAAAGTTCATATATTTGACAAAAATCATTACAAATCTACTCGTTTTATTCGTACAAACATGTGCTTACGTACTTCTCTTACACATACTAAGAACAACTAACAATAAAGACACATAACATGATAAAATCAAGCATCTGATCATCCACTCACTAAACCCTTCCTATAATCACCGCCAAGATTCTTCTTATTAACATCGAACTCCTTCACACCACCACCACTGACCTTCCTCTTACCACTCAGCAGCAGCTCAAACTCTCTCACTACGCCGTCGATCTCCTTCTCGCCGTCGCTCTCTCTCATCATCTCGCCGATCTCCGCAACCCTCCTCCTCACCGATTCGCCGCTCCGATCCAAGACAACCTTTTTCAAAACCCTAGCCACCTCGTCCCCGTCGAGGCCACCTTCCCCGCTCCTCACCACCTCTTCGCCGCACCCGACCGCCGCCACGAGCCGGGCGTTGAGCGGCTGGTCAAGGTTCATAGGGACCGCCACGATCGGGACGCCAAAGTACAAGCTCTCCATGACCGAGCTCCACCCGCAGTGGCTCATGAAGCCTCCTATGCTCGGGTGAGACAGTATCCTCTTCTGCGGGGCCCATCCCTCGATGATCTTGCCTCTCTCCGACGTCCTCTCGGCGAACCCTGGCGGCAGTTTGTCCTCGACCCTGACCTTCTGGCTCTTGGGGAACCTAACCACCCATACGAACCTCACCCCGCTCCTCTCGAGCCCGCCGGCTATGGCCTCAATCTCACTCTCCGACAGGAAGTACTCGCTCCCGCAGGAGACGAAAACAGTGGACCGCGGCGCGGTCTGCCCGTCGAGCCACTCGATGACGTCGTTTCCCTGCTCGGCCTCCCCCGGGTCCACGCCTCGGACCAGCGGTCCGACGGGTACGAACCTCTTGCGGACCACGCGCGTCAAGAAGTCGACGTACTTCCCTTCGGGCTCATCGAATGTCTTGAGCAAGACAACATCGCACGATCTCTTAATGCAATCCATAACCCTTTCGTAGTCTTTGGTGTCTGGCCCTTCCTTGCCCGTCAAACGGTTGAAGATACCTCGCTCGTAGTCCCTGAAATAAACGCTGTCGCCGAAGGGATACTCCAAGCCAGGCTCGAACCCTCGGTACATGAGGAAAGAGCACGTCGCTCCGCCGATGGGGAAGAACAGCACCGCCGGAATATCGAGCGCCGCCGCCTCCTCCGGAGCCCACGGCTGGAGGAAATCGTACACGACGATGTCGGGTCTAATGGTCTGGAGGATGTCGGAAAAAGCATGGCGAGAATCGTCGAAGGCTCGCTTCAGAGTGCTCATGAGGTGGGGCGGCAGGCCGTTGGTGGTGTGGAGATGAGGCGGGAGCTCCTCCGTGCTTGGAATGGGAAGGTCGACGACTCTGATGGAGGCTGAGTCGTCCGTCGGAGATAGCTTCGGTCTGACTGATGAGTCGAGGTTTGCCTGCGAAGTGCATATGTAGACGACGAAGTTTCTAGCTGAGAGCCTCTTGGCTAGCTCCACGAATGGCGAGATGTGGCCGTGAGCTAGCCATGGAAGCATTAAAACGCTGGGATTTCTGTTTCTTGATTCCATGAGAGGGTAGTGATGATCTGCGATAGGTTATGGTTTTCCTTCATTTTTCAAAGAAACCTGAGGGCTACTTTATATGGTTTTTTTGTTAGTGTTAAAATTGGAGTAGGAGACTAAGGTACATGCCACGTGTCCGTACGCCAAGGCTTGGCAAGTGACAACGTAGACGAAAGAGTTTTTGTCTATATTGAAGACAAGTGTTTCCTCCACAAGGGTTTAGAATTTTCAGGATAGGATCAACGTGTGGAAAACTGAACACAAAAAGACAAAGAGAGTTTTATTCGTACGTTATTACAGTGGATTTAGAAGAGATGTTAGATTATTTTAAATTTTTATTTTTTACCATACAAATTTGGATTGGATTATAAACACAATTGGATAGAATAGAATGACCAATATTTCCTATGTTTGTATCTGGAGTGTAAACGAGTCGAGTCGAGTTTGAAAATGGTCCAGCTCGAATTCGATTCGGTTAAAAACAATAAAGTTTTCGGGCTCGAGCTAGAGTTCGGTTTATATTATTAATTAAAAATACTTATTTTAATAACTACAAAATATGTTTATATTCAAAAATAAAAGTGTAGTCTCGATAGGGGCTCGACGAAACGAGCCCAGATATAATAGGCTCGAACCTCGGCTCGATTGTTAAAGAGCCAGCTCGAGCTTGATTTACACCGAACTCAAATCAAGCTTTGATCGAGTTGCTCGTCTCGTTTACACCCCTAATTCGAATTCTTTGGGCTACTCGCCTATCTCTACTCAACAGGCTATATGTGATTGCAGTCGAACCAATTTCCTGGGATTGGGTGATGAGGCCTCACGTCCCACTCAATACGATAGCCAAAGTCGAAAAAATTAGGAAAATAGTTTTCTTTACCCAGAGTTTTTAAATAATAGCCTCCAAGTGTGTAAATACTATTATATACTTACTAAACGAGCCCGATAGTACTCGAACGAGGGTGAATAGGTGATGTGTAGAACAGTGATTGTATAGTTAGTCATCCGCGTAGTGATGTCATGTCAATGGGTAGACCCACTTAGACCCATACGCAGACTCGAGTTACTCGATTAACTAATTGGTATATATCTGACTCAATATTCGACGCATGAAACAGCTCATATCTACAGAATAAGACCCATTTAAGATCCAATGGGTCTTTAATGGACATTTTTGCCCATCCCTACATCCGAGTAGTAGGTTAAATCCTTGTTACTGCAATTTTATTTTTTTTTTAATACGAGTTTTCAGCTATATAAGAGGCTCTCAACTTTCGATTAGCAGCTTAGAACTCCACAGCCGAGAACTGTTCTCAGCTCCATAATTGGGATTCTCAGTTCCCATAGTTGAGAGCTGAGAACCGTATAAAAATGAAAACATGACTGTAAATTGACAAAAATACATAAAATTAAGATCGGTCAACAAGACTATTTTTCAAAAAAGTCTTTTTGGTCAAATCTATTTTTTTTTTTTTAAATCCCATCAAAGTTGCTAACAAGATTCGAATTGAGGCCTCTGGTTTAAAAGTCTACATGCCCATTCTCTAAGTTGTCACCCTTTGGGACAAAATTAGTCTCTCAAAAAAAGCTTTTACAATAACCTTAATTTCAAGATTTTTGTTTATGATGCAACTCTATTCATAATGTGTATATTATATATATAATAAATATATATATATATATATATATATGCGTGCTAACCATTAAAAAAACAAGAACTGTATTCATACAGACAAGATATATTTATGTGTATATATATGCATGCTAACCATTAAAAAAAAAAAAAAAAAAGAACCTATGGCAATGATCCGACGTTGAAATCCCACGGCCTACCGATAAGTATTCGGTCTCACGTCTGAGGCCGGAAAAGATCTCGTCGAAGTTGCTCCGTTACTGAACGGGCCCCGAAGCATGGCATTGGGAAGAAACGGATACACCTCTCTAACAGATGGATGAACGGGGCTAGTGTAAGAACTCAGAAAGTTTGTCCCGTTAGAAGAAGACGGTTCTGTAATAAACCCGGGCTGATTCATAGGACTTGCAGGAAAACTCGGGCTTCTTTCGAAAGGTCTGTAGGCAGCAGCGTCGCTCAGAAATAGGTTACCATGATTACCATTTCTAGGCTGGAATGGAGGGGTCGGAAAGAATCTGATCCCTGGAATTTCTGGGCGGTTGGTTCTAGAAGTTTCTAGAAGCTGGTAGTCGTCTGGCAACCTGAATAGCCCCGGGGAAGCAATGGGAAGAAGCCCGGCCTTATCCACAGCCGTAGCCGAGCGATTCATTTGCTGAGTCAGCGACAGTTTGGCTCTTTGAAGTGCGTCGAGGACTGATCCTAAATCGTTCGAGGTGGAAAGATTTCGATGGGATGTCTCTCTTTCTCCTTCATGACCAGCAGAAGAAGCATTGACGGGCAGAGAAGGCTGACGTCTATTATTACCAAACTCCCCGGGCTGTTTTCTGGGAGGTTCTTGCTCGGTTCTTTCCTCCGAGGTGGGAAATGAGAACTCTGACGCCGAAGATTCCACCGTAATAGCTTTCCCTTGTCTCGGATCGGGCAAATTTCCACCGTTAGAAGCGGGGTTTTCAATCCCACGAGCCTCCGATGGATCTTTATCGATCACGGCAGGAGAGGAAAGCTTAGGGGAATGCATCTCATACCTTTCCTCGGTCACGTCCGAATGGTTCCCATGATCGTACGAATCCTGATGGATCATTGTAAGAAGAAAAATCAGAAAATTTAAGGCAGACAGCGTAAGAAGCACAAAGTTGGGTCATAAGGTGATAATAATACACAACGATAAAGAATACCTGCGTGCCACCGTTATTCTCTCGAAACTTCTCTTCCCATTCTCTCTGTGCCTTCTCTTCCTCTTCGTATCTCCCGATGAGCTGAGCCTGACGTTGCAGAGCACTTTCCATGTTCTCATGATACTGTTCGTTGTTACCATTTTCGATGGGTACGCTTTCATTATCACATCCCGAGATTTCTTTCCAAGATGTTTCTTTCTCAACTTCGCTCTGTAACTCTTCGATCGGTCTGACAGCAGAAAAAAAAACACCAAAATCAGTTGACGTTAGGACAAAAACCCGAGCAAGCAAGGTGGGCCAAGATATCGTCATTACCTATGTTTTATCCTCCGACATGATTTGCCGGCCCTTCTGCCCGAAGAACCGTACGACTCACAACTAGCCCGCCTTCTAACAGAGTCCATGTGTCTCTTCTTCTCGAGAGAGAGCTGAGGATCTTTACTGCTTTTCCAAGACAAGCTTCGACCCGTTGACGGGCAGGATTCTACTTCAGATCCAGAATGCATATCTGATTCGTTTATTACCACCGCTCTTTTCGAAGAAGAAGATTCTCGGTTCATTACCGACCCGTTAGAAGAGTTGAAGTCGTGGGGCGTTTCGTCCTGGTCCGAATGGGAATAACACTCCTCCGACACGTCGGTTATTCCGCTGCTCTCAAGAATCCCGAGTATGTCTGCTGCTGCCTTCTCAGCTTTCTTTCGCTGGAGGGATACGATCTTTAGCTGCTCCTCGAGTTCTGACACCTGGGATTCGTATGGATGTAATGTAATAACGTTTAAAATCGGAGGAAAGATATGATGAGCTTTGATCAGCAAATGACAGCGTATGCAACTCACTCACCCTCTTGGCCAGTTCGTCGGCTCTCTGTCTGGCGGATTTTGAGACGGCCCTTTCGGATAGTAACCTCGCACGGAGGAATTCGATCGTCATTACATCGGATTCTTCGATCCTCGGGGTTTCCCTGATGGTAAAATCATTACATCGTACCATCAGATTAAACGAACTTCCTATCCTTTCCTCAGCAAACCATAAGTCAATCAGTAGCAAGCAAATCATGGTTGAAAACCCTAAGATTGAAAATATTTCACAAAATCGACAAGCAGCTGATGTAATGAAATTGACCCAAGTTTATTCTCTGCAAAGATACACTGAAATTAACCTCAATCGATTGACCCATCGCCTTCATTCAGACGAACAATGAATCGTAACTCATCGATTCATCCCAGAATGTTCAAAACAGACCATAATCATACGAACAGTAAAAATAAATAAAAAACTAATGAAAGCCCATACAGCAGAGACTGCGAAAGAACGCCAAAGAAGAAGATTAAACAAACTCCAGTCCATACACACCTTTGTTCTTGATCTTCCTTCGCAGAGCTGGGCATTTTCTCAAACTCCCAAAAAATAAAAAGTGAATCTTGGAAATTGAGAGGAAAAAGGACACTAATACATAAGAAAATCTCTCCTGCTCTAAATTCTCTTTTATCTTTTTCTTTTCAAAAAGCATAGATTGAAGTAGGGTCCTCCATTACCATATTCTGGATTTTGCTCGAAGAATTCTTCAGTTCCTTCCTTATTTGACTTTTCTGGGACTTGAGTCGCTTGCTTGGTCTAGAGCTGAAAGAGTCACACACACACACATGACATACCACGTACGATGTATACGTTGTATGTCTTGTCTTGAACAGCTCAAGTGAAAGACCAAGATCACATAGCCTCGGCACATTCGGGTTAAAAATTTATATTCTACGTGCAAAAAGACTATCATACCCTTACTATGTTGATTTATGTTTAGAAGTATTTAAGTTAGTAAGGTTTAAATAAAACTAATTAGCGGAATAAAATAAAATGTGAGTTTGGTTAGTGGGTTTACAAAAATCCAACTGAGAGGGTAGATTTATCTAAACCTGCATATATGGGTTTAGAATTGTTATATATAAACCCATGTTTTATATAAACACATGTATGAATGTTTAAAAACTTTAAACACATGTACCAAATAAGGGCTAAGTTGTTATATTAAACCCAACGGGTTCATTTGGTTCGTGGATTTATATTTAGGAGGATTTAAATTAGTAAGGTTTATATAAAACTAATTAGTGGGTATAAAATAAAATGTGTGCTTGGTTGACGTGTTTACATAAACCCATCTGAGAGGTGGGTTTATTTAAACCTTATACATGGGTTTAAACTTAGTATATGTAAACCCATACTTTATATAAACCTATGAACTAAACACCTCAATATTCTTTAAACTAACCTTTAAAATATCCAAACCCATTAACCAAACAATGCCAAAGTAATTAAGGGAAATAGGATATAATGTAGAACAATAATTGTGTGTAGTCGGTTATCCAAGTAATAGGTTACTGAGTATAATTCTTTACAACAATTTTTTTATATGGCTACTAGGGCACTCAGAGCTGAGTAACAAGTTACAGTGGAAGCTCTATAAATTATTAATTAACAGAATTATTAATTTATATATTAATTAATATTTTATTAATTTATAATGAAATAATCAAATTAAAAAAAAAAATATTTCAAACATTCATTTAATTATTTTATGATATATTGTAATACAAATAAATGACCAAATTTAAAAGAATCATTCAATTTCACATCTTGTTATGCTTCATATGTTCAATGTTTCCCTTTGTGGATATTAAAAAATATTTTCGACATAAATACAATATCAAAATATGTAAAACAAACAATCATATATACGTGACTTCTCAATACAAGAAGCTTTCGTAATTCATTCATATAATATTATGTAGTATATGAAAAATTATTAATTTATATTTTAAATGGGGTCTATAGAAATTAAAAATGTATTATCTTAAATTTTAAAGAGTTTATTAATTTCCTACGTTTATGTCCAAGTCGGAACCGGCGAAAAATATTACTTTAAAAAGTTTATTAAATAATTGAGTATTAATTTATCGAGTTTATTCGTAATGACAACTCAGTGTGACAATGTGAGTTTTTTTTACTATAAATTAATAAAAATAGCCTTTGAATTGACTAAAAAAACCTGTCAGTTTCTTTATTTGACTGAGGGTATTTCGGTAAGTTGCTATTGATTGAAGGAAATTGTTGACATACTGTAGTATTATGAGATGGAGACCAAGTAAAAGTCAATGCTTAGGACAATTGACTGAGTTTACTACCAATTTGTCCAACATATTTTTTTCTTGATTTCAATCTTAAAAATTGATGACAAAACCATACTTTAACAACAAAAGAATTACTTCTATTAAATTCTGAGCTTTTACTCGTTTATTACTCAACTTTATTACTTTAACAACGAATGATAATATTCCATTATAGATAAAATTATAAACTAAATATATTACACCTTTATTTATTTTAATAATCGCAAAAATACGTGAATAACTTTATATACAGTGTCCAATTATTTTTTCGACTACATACTAGTCCGTGTAAGCAATCAGGCGGGTAAAATAAATATCTTATGTCAACAAGCAAGTTAGTTTTCCTATTTATTTTGTCAAAAAAAAAAATTATCAGAGGACCAAACTATTCTAATATATGAATTTACTAAACCAATTTTATAATTATTAAATTTAGGAAACTAAAATAAAAAAAGTAATATAGGTAGTGATCCTAAATGCATCCTTTACAAGTATTAAAAATGTGAAACCATATTTACTACGCAAAATAAAAATCAGTGCAGATTAATACGAATGACCACGCGGACAACAAAGTTGAAAAGTCGTCGTTATGAATTCCTAACGTGCAAGAAAGTTAATGGTCAAGAAAGCTTAATTACATCATTAATTGGTCAAAATAATCAATATATATATATCGTATTTTATGAAACTTCAAGCATATATATGGCTTAAATATTTTTTAGTTGTGTAATTTAGGGGGTTAAATATTTTATGGATATCGAATTTAGGGGTTGACATTGAGTAGAGACAATAACTTTTAAAATTAAGCAATACGTGGGAACCCTAGATTTTGCCCCAAATTATCGGATTCCGGCTTATAATCTAGGGTTCCGATGAAATTTAGGGATGACTTTATACAAACAGTAACTTTCAGAATTAAGCAATTTTGGGACAAAATTTAGGATTCTGACGTATAATGTCCCAGAATTACTTAATTTTGAAAGTTATTATCGGTATAATTCCACCCCTTAAATTCAATGTCCCTATAAGGCCACCCGCTATAAATTGGTGGATTAAAAAAGTAATTAACATTATATATATTATTTACACGAAACTAACTAAATACATATATATGACCTAGAAGACGATGACTAGTCTACCCGCGTAGGCCACCACATACGACCAAGTCATTTTTACTTTCCACGAAAATAAATTTGAAGTTGTTTTTCTTGCACACCAATTAAGTAACAAGCATGAAAACTATATATATATATATATACTCCAAAAGTGGTTCATGAAAGAAATCTCACATTATTTCTCAATATTCCTTTTGTTCTCCATAGTTTCAAATCTCTCCCCCTAAAAAAAATGGAAGATTTTCCAGCTACTTCGTATTCGTATAACCTAAACCAAGACGATGACTTCGTCCGATGGAAATCGGGCAAAAGGGTCGACCCGAGGCTTCTCTCCCTCTTAGATTCCTTCGGAGATCTCTACACAAACCGAAGCGATTTATTCAAGAAAATATTCGACGGGAGGTACGTGGAGTTGTTCGATGAGATCGCACTAGGGAAGATGAAGATGATGAAGAAGAAGAAGCATATGAAGAAGATGAAGACAATGACTCGAAGCATGAGCATGCGGGAAATAGGGAAAAGGAGCGTCGGCGATGAGGCCGTCGACGGCGTGAGGCTCGAGAGGTTTAAGGTTAGGAAGCCAGTTGTGATTGTCATCGGACAAGACGACGGCGGCGGCGGCCAAGCTACTAAGGATCAAGGAAATACCACTTGATCAAGATTCATATATGATGGGAAGAAATCTTGCCCGTCGGTTTAATGATTTTTTTTAAAAATAAATAAATAAATAAAATTGCGCAGTATAGATTATTTTTTAGTTCTTTTGTATAGAATTAATTCGATGATTTTTTGATTGATTAAAAAAAATGTAATTAAAAAGCAATTGCTGTATAATTGAGTGCAATTATATGTGAAAAAACTTGTGGATATTTAAGCATATAGTCTTTGAAATAGAATATATAAATCAAAGTATTAAGCTAAGAGATCATTGTATGAATCTCACGACGACTCGTAAAATTGTTACCAGCGACTTGATAAAAAGAAAGCCGTGACGAGATATATTTATTTATATTTTTTATTTATTTTTGTATAAATAAATAAAACAAAAAAATAAATATATTTTTTTTATTTATATTTATTTATATTTTTTTATATATTTATTATTATTATTATCTATTTTTTATATTTTTATTCACTTCTCTTTATTTTTTATTTATTTATTTTATTTATTATTTTTTACTATATTTTTATTTGTTCTTTATTTTTAATCTTTTATTTTATTTTAATTTAGTTGTATTTTTCTTTTTCTTTTTTATCATTTTTTATGTTAATTTTATTATTTTTAATTCTGACGAATAACGTGTCGACACATGTCATCTTCCATCCAAATTAACGGACATACTAACGGAGGGACCAATTTGGTTCATTTTCAAGAACATTAGGGACTAATTGGTCCACCCAAAATATTAGGAACTAAATTAGTTCATGGGATAAACATCGGGGACCATTTTGGGTTTTCTCCCGATTACAATATACTATTTGAAAAAGCAATTGAAATCGGTGATACTAGTATATATATATTTTTTTCCTTCATATTCTTCAGCAGTTTTGTTTTTTGATTTCGTTGTAAAATTTTGTCTACAATAAAATTATTCTTTTCCTAAAATAATAATAATAAAAAAAAGCATATTGTGAAACGTGTTATTGAGACTCTACGGCAAATTGTACAAAATTCATGCCAAATTATCCTACAAATATATTTACTGTGTAATATATTTAATTAATATATAGTATTAATATATTATATAAAAAAAAAATATCAAACAACCCGCTCTGAGTTTATCGAATCTGTAACACATCTCTAGAACCATTTTAAGACCGTAGTTGAGCTAATTAGACGTTGTAGGTCTCGATTGTAAATATATATATATATATTATATTATTACCATGTCGATAGCTTTTCATTAGACATTATTACATAAGACGACTATTAGCAATAAGAAATAATATTCAAAAACATGTATATGCTTTTCCAAGATGAGATCATCCTAAGCAATAATAACACCAAACCTACATCAGCTATTACGTTTACTTTGAATCATCGCGATCACCTTCATAAACAAAAATCCACGGAAAGAAAAAAAAAAAAAAAAGTATATCAAATCTAAACGATAAAATATTTAGGTATTCAACAACAAGAAAAGATTGATTGATTTATTTATTATATTTTGCTTCGTTGTGGTCTTCCATACCATATAAAATATGTGTTGAATGATAGATTTTTATTTCATTACGTCCAAGGAAGAAGTCGCTGTCCTTTTCTTCAACCATAAAACTGTGTAAATGTTGAATAGAAAGCGGTGTGGGGTACACTTTCATTTGACTGCAATTTTGTATTCTTCTAGCGGCTCTTTTCTTTCTCATGATCTAATTTTTTTTTTCTATACTGAAATATCCCGACTCGATTGAGTTATAGGCTAGTACCTTAGTACCTAAATACAGATAATTTTGTATTCTTTTATCAACCTCTTTTCTTTCTCATGATGTATTTTTTTTTCTATCTTGAAATATCCCCACTAGATCGAGCTATAGGTTATCCCCTAAATACCGATAATTTTGTATTCTTTTATCGGCCTCTTTTCTTTCTCATGATACATTTTTTTTCTATCCCGAAATATCTCCACTCGATCTGGCTATGAGCTAGCCCCTAAACTGACGTGGACTTACGCCACACAGACCTGACGTAGGGCTTAACTGCGCCACACACTATTGTGGTGAGACTAATCCCCGAGCCCATATGAATACGTCCAAACTCACATGACAGCGATAGTCATAAGAAATAAATCCTATGGAAACTACTCAAGAAATTATGAGAGGAGGATTCGATCCCACGACCTAACCCACAAATCCTTAAAACATCCTCCTTAACCACTAAATCAATGCATCATTATCTATTCTGGTGACGTACGTCAGTTCCAACCTATTAAACATCACTATTACACATATTCATCACTATAACAACAGAGAGAGAGAGAGGGATGAAAACTGCTGCTATAGATTTCCCTGCTGATGAATTATACAGCAGCGCAAATAATAGTAATACTGAGGAAAATAGTGTGGCAAGCAAGAGGAGTCTTGATGCTGGAGCTCTCTTCGTCCTCAAATCTCGAGGTCATCATGTTTAAGTCTTTCCCTTTGTCCGATGAATATTTCACTTGTTTTTGTAAAGTTATTTAAGAAAAAAACTTTGCTTAATATAATATATGTGTTGGTGTGTGTGTGTGTTGTTTAGGTTCATGGTTGCACTGTGGATATCACTTGACGACGGCTATCGTGGCGCCGGCGCTTCTGAGTTTGCCGTTTGCCTTCGCACTGTTGGGCTGGGCCGGCGGCGTTATCTGCCTGTCGTGGGCGGGGCTGGTGACCTTCTATTCTTACAACCTTTTGTCGGTGGTTTTGGAGCACTATGCAAACATGGGAAAGCGCCACCTTCGTTTCGGCGACATGGCGCACGACATTCTTGGTACTCTCATTCGTTCGATTAGAGAAATATGTATCGATCGAAGCGTTTTGTTTTATACTTTATATTCGACGTTGAATCGTCGATTATTGCTTTCGTTGATCGCCCGATCTCGACCGCTGGTTAGCGGCCGGTTCAATCGACACGAAACGCTCTTTGAAAAAATAAAAATTAATTCGTGTTTTGGACAGGTCCGAGGTGGGGACGATACTTCGTGCTACCACTTCAACTTGGGATATGCTATGGTGCAGTGATCGCTTGTATCCTTCTTGGCGGGCAAAGCCTCAAGGTATGTTTTTTTTTTTTTTTTTTCATCCGCAAGTAAGTCAAGGGTGACACTTTCACGACGCTCAGTTTAAGAGTTGCGGCAATAACTTTCAAAATAAAAAGAAATATAAGGATAATAAGCGCCAATTGAATGTCACGTTGCCTTTTCTGATGGCGTGACAGTCGGATCGAATGGTAAATCACCTCTCTTGTATGCGTGGCAGTCCAACAGGATGTCACAATACCTCTCTGTATGACCTGGCGCCCAACTGGCTTCCAGTTGGAGCGTCATGTCATCAGGAAAGGCGAAATGGTGTTTCGTTGGTGATTATTGTTTTTAAATTGTTTATCTTTTGAAATTTATTGTCCTAAAATTGCAAACGAAAGAGATGATTGAGCTTAATATATGTTAAAACTAGAATTTAATTTTATTTTGATTTGCCGTATATATGCAGTTTATTTATTTGATTACTACACCAAATGGAAGCATGGTGCTATACCAATTCATCGTAATATTTGGAGGGTTGACTTTGGTTATGGCGCAGATGCCATCTTTTCACTCTCTAAGGCACATAAACCTCGTCTCCCTCGTCTTATGCCTTGCCTACTGTGCTTTTACCACAGCTGGCTCAGTACATGTAGGTAATAATATAACACACACACACATATATATATATATATATATATTTACTTCTATTCGATTCAATCTTCAAAGCTTATTAGCCCACATAATTTCAATGTTTTATTTTCTCTTGAAGGATGTTCGAAAAACGCCCCAAAGAAGGACTACTCTATCGCGCATGGAGGGATAGATCTCGTCTACGGCGTGTTCAACGCCATCTCGATCATCGCCACCACTTACGGCAATGGGATTATCCCCGAAATACAGGTTAAGTTTGTTAAATTTGTTGTTCGAATATATATATATATATATATATGTGTGTGTGTGTATGTGTGTGTAAATGTATGTGTTTGTGTGTATGTGAGCAGGCGACTATAGCACCGCCGGTGACTGGGAAGATGTTCAAAGGACTTCTGTTGTGCTATTCCGTGGTGATCTCGACCTTCTTCAGCGTCGCGATTTCGGGGTATTGGGCGTTCGGCAATGAAGCTCAAGGATCGGTTCTATCGAACTTCATGGTCGACGGACATCCCTTGCTGCCCAAGTGGTTCCTTCTCATGACCTACAGCTTCACCCTCGTACAAGTGACCGCCGTCACTTTGGTAAGCAAAATGCACGAAACAAAAAACCCTAAATAAGAAAAAACCCTAGAAAAAAACTAACTCGTGTGGTCTGTCGTAATAAGAATACGATTTTTAGTAACCGTAAATGGTCTTGCATTATCACTTCTTCTGGCAAATCACCGAATCATTAGTTGCATTTTCAGCTTTAGACTAGATCATAGTGTTGAATAACCCCTTCACCTAAAATCATATGCTTGATGGGAGCGTATCATATTTTAGTTTTACATATTTTTCCAACACGCCCCCCCCCCCCCCCTACATGTATCGGCTGATTTCTTTCTTATATAGCCTTAGATGTGGAATTTTATTTTAATGGGTGGTCGTGAGGATTCGTATCCATAATTTCTCTGGGTTCAGATCTAATATTGAATGATCACTTCACCTGAAGGCTTAAGCTTGAATGGAGTGCATCACGTTTTAATTTTATATATTTTATTTCCAACACATGCTATATCCAGGTGTATTTGCAACCGACGAATGTCGTCATAGAGAAGGCGTTCTCGGATCCGAAGAAGGGCATGTTCAACCCCCGGAACGCCGTTCCCAGGCTCGTGTTTAGGTCTCTGTCGGTGATCCTTGCGACGACGCTGGCGGCTATGTTTCCCTTCTTCGGGGACATCATGGCCTTGTTCGGAGCCTTCGGCTGCATCCCGCTCGACTTCATACTTCCGATGGTTTTCTACAACGTCGCCTTCAAGCCTTCGAAGAAGAAGGCGATATACTGGGTGAACACGGCCATCGCCGTCGTCTCGACGGGACTGGCTTTGGTCGGGGCGGTTGCGTCGGTTAGACAGATGGTGGTGGATGCAAAGACCTACAAGCTCTTTGCTAATATGTAGATCAGATATATATTGTTGGTCATAGTTAAATATCCTATGTTTAAACTCGGTTTGTATAGATGAAAAACGCGTGTACGGACGACGATTATTTAAAAAGGGACAATCCATAAATGAAGTCAGAGTGACGTTAACAGCGGATAATATCAAAAGGTTAGCTAAACTCACTTTGAAAATGTCATCTAACTATGGTTAAGTGAGCACTTAATATCCAACTAAAAATATCATGCTTGCCCACTAACTAAAGTCAAACGCCGGTCAATTTCGTTAACCACAAATGGAACCCCAAGCGTTGGAAAAAATCTTTCAGTGATCATTTGTTTGTTTTCAATAAAGATTTGAATATTGTTTCATTGTTTGACTTAGTAATTTTCATCTAGAAGTATTAATTAATATTATAATACGAGCACTTACAAAGTAGTAAATAGTAAAGAGTAACCACTCTTAGTCTTGTCGGACCGGCCAATGAGGTCCGTGGGCTCCTTGTAATGATTGGGGCATTTCTTTTATATTGCCTTAACGCCTCCTATATTTTCTGGTATTTGATAAAGTTCCCAAAAGGAGGAAATATAAATTATTAACTATAGAATAGCTCCAATGAATAGGTCAATTAATTATGCACATGATATATCTAAGTTATGAGTTCGATTCTACTTAGATTCTCGATTATCGTTGCCTC
This sequence comes from Lindernia subracemosa, assembly GCA_028392965.1. NCBI lineage: Eukaryota > Viridiplantae > Streptophyta > Magnoliopsida > Lamiales > Linderniaceae > Vandellia > Vandellia subracemosa. Next base: position 29,089 of record JAQPCC010000152.1, on the reverse strand, counting down.
TGTGAACTTGGGACGATAGACATATGTTAGGAGGATTAGTGTCGCTGGAAATCGAAATTTTCTCATAGCCGGCAATAACGTTCAGGGCCGCTTCAGATTGAACTCAGAGGGACCTCATATAACCGACCATGATATTCAGAGTTGCGTCGACTGAAAACACTCGGAGTGTATTGACCTCTCATAGCCGATGATGAGATTCAGAGTCGCTTCATATTGAACTTAGTAAGAGTGTGAAGACTAAGATGGTGACGATGGCATTCATAGTCCGTCCAGACAGAACTTACTCGAGTGTTGTGATCAGTGATATATGGTCGATGATGAGATTCACAATCGCTTCATATTGAACTTAGGAAGAGTGTGACGACTAAGATGGTGACGATGACATTCAAAGTCGGTTCAGATTGAACTTACTCGAGTGTTGTGATCAGTGATATATGGCCGATGATGAGGTTCAGAGTCACTCCGTACTAAACTTAGTAAGAGTGTGAAGACTAAGATGATGACGAGGCATTCAGAATCAATTCAGACTGAACTTATTCGAGTGTGCTGATCACTCATAGTCGACGATGAGTCTCAGAATGAACTTAGTAAAGGGCGGAGATTACGATGATATTGTGTTGGAAACATCTTGACGGGCATATTGAAAAATCCCCATCGCAGGATGCAGAAGAAAACAATAAACCTAATTATAATTACAACATACATAGGATTTAGGGGTTGGTTGTGGAAATAACAATAAATGTAATAATACTTCCCCATCGATTCAACGCGCTTGCACAACTTTGTAAAGTTTCTGCCGCACCTCCTACCATGTGCTTGCTTGCTTTGCTCTCTTACATATCGATTCTCTCCGACTAAAATTTTCCCTTTTTTTTATAATTTCTTTTCTTGTTTTTCCAATCCATCCTACTGATCTGCTGTGATTCTGGGTAGAGATTGAAGGTCCTTATTTTCTTTATGTTCTACTTCTTGGCCTTTCTCACCTTTAATTGCTTCTTTTAATGATGGGGTTTTTGTGCTGCTTTAGAATTAATTTTTAAGATTGAAAATTTTTCTTCTTTTGTAGATATTGAATAGGTAAGAGTTTGAAGTGGATTCTTACAAATTCTTATTTCGTCATGATATATTTAATGATTTGCGATCTTGGTTTTGTAAGTAACTTCCATATTTCTTCCCTGAGATTCATAAATTCCTTGATTTAAGCTATTTGAATCCATGAACTAAAGAGAGAATCCTATAAAAAAAAAAAAAAAGAAGGGTTCTTTATGAGAAGAACATCTGCTTTGAGCTATTTATATTTCTGTACATAGAAATATGCTATAAATGTACAGAAATCTAATCTTTATTGCACGGTTGTAACTTTTAGGGTAATTCTATTGGCACCCTCCTTTTTTCTATTTACACCCCCCTAATTAATATCTAAAGTAAATCATTAATTACTTATCAATTTTTATTAGTTATTTTCTGCACCTTATTTAGGATAATTTCCATTTATGACTTATATTGATGACATGCTTGAATAATTAGTATTTAAAAGTGATGACTTTCTATTTGCGACTTTGGAGAATCTTGAATGTGTTTATAAGATGGGAAAAATCATCAAATAAGGTAAATTTCTTAAGGTTCCAACAAGGAAAGTTACCTTAAATGTTGGGGGATCCATTCAAATAAGGAAATTATCTTATGGATGACGATTCTAACCAAGTTTGGAGCATGCCCCAACCCTATAAATAGGGAGCTCGACCATCACTTCAAAACACACTCCAAAGCACACCGAAGGCGCATACACGAGTTCTAATGAGAGAGTCCGAGATATCCTTTTAGGGAGTCAGAGATTCACGAGCGAGATATGTTCGAGCGTGTGTAGATAGTTCTATTCTTAGCTAGATTGCTTTCTAGGTAGAAGGCGAAGTCGAGACGTGTTCGATCGTGGTTTGAGTTTTCTCCTTTGTCCCAAATTTGCGATACATACAAAGGAAAAGATTGCCAACGCCTTTTCAACGCTAACATGATTTCGGTAATAGTTAGCACATGAGTTTATAGTATTTTTTTTCTATCACGTAAAATTTATTCTTATTTATTTTATTATTTATTTTCTCATGTAATTTCTTGTGTGTATTTTAGGATAGTGACATTTACGGAATAATCAACGATGATGAAAATAGAGCAAGTGATGATACAAATGCGGATATGACTTGCGAATTTTTCACTGAAAGGGTATAATTACTATATAAGTTTCATGCGCTATTATATATATAATATATATATATATATCTTTGATTATTATATATATCATGTGCTAGTTTAGTTTCTAAAGAATAATTTTATTTTCAGGTGTTCAATTCTCGAGAAGATTTAATTAATTGGGTGCAAAATACGGGAACAAGTCTTGGCTACGTAATTGTCATTAAAAGATCAAGGACTTACTCAGGTGGAAAGTGTTCGAAAGTTATATTTCAATGTGATCGTGGTGGTATCTACAAATGTAAAAAAATCTCTACAAGAAATACCGGCACGAGAAAGGTTGGTTGTCCATTTGAACTAAAGGGAAAATCAACGGTATGTAATTGTTGGAAGTTGAGCATCACATGTGGAATACATAATCATGAACCTGCAGTGGATCTTGAAGGTCATCCATATCAAAGGCGACTATCTAAAAATGAGGATATATTAGTAGAAGATTTGTCGAAAAAGAACGTGAAACCGCGAGCCATCCTGTCAACACTCAAGAAGCATAATGTGAATAATGTTTCAACAATCAAAACTATATATAATGCTCGTCAAAAGTCTCGGGCGATGGAGAAAAATGGTGAAACTCAAATGCATGTTGTTATGTCTTTTTTACATGAGAAGGATATATTTTTGAAAGTCGTTCTAATAACTCAACCAATGAGTTAGAAGATTTATTTTTCGCCCACCCAAAATCATTATGGCGTGCATTTCCGCATGTGCTTTTGATGGTGCTTTTGATGGATGCAACATATAAAACAAATAGGTATAAAATGCCTCTTCTTGAAATTATTGGTGTAACATCCACTAATATGACATTCTGTATAACATTCGTTCTCATGCATAAAGAGAAGGAGTCCAACTATAATTGTGCATTGAATTGTCTTAAATCGACAATGCATGGATGTGTCCGTTCGCCATGTGTTATTGTAACAGATAGGGAGTTGGCTTTAATGAAAGCCTGCAACAATATTTTTCCAGAAGCTAAAGGATTACTCTGCAGATGGCACATTTATAGAAGTATTATGAAGAAGTGTAGACCTTCAATAACATCACTTAAGGCATGGAACTCTTTCTATAAAGCATGGACAACACTGGTTGAATCTGAAACGGATGAAGGGTATTTATCCAACTTGGCACATCTTGAAGCAACATTATTCGATTTTCCAGGTATTTTTAACATATATATAAGCATATTAAATTGTTAATAAATTATTAATTTTAGAACCTAAATAAGGTTGTTTAATTTTCAGATGTACTTAGTTATCTAAATAACCATTGGTTGATGCCGTACAAGGAGATGTTTGTATCTGTTTGGACCGACAAATTCCTTAACTTCGGAAATCACACAACTAATAGAGTAGAGAGTCAACACGCCAAATTAAAACGGTACTTGGAGTCTTCGCAATCAGATTTGGAGACATCATTATCTTTTATTCAACAAGTAATTCAGTCTCAAGTCACGGCTATTAAAGCAAGTATTGAACAAAGCAAAATTCTCATTCGGCATCGATTCAACGAGCATCACTATCGAGAATTGTGTGGTTTTGTTTCAATTCATGCGCTTGATATAATATTCAAGGAATTTGAACGATCTAAAGCATCTGAATTTATTTTGGAAAATTGTGGATGCCAACTTCGTACAAGTCATGGATTGCCATGTGCACATGAGCAGATAATGTATTTCAATAAGGGTCAGTCTATTCCCTTAGATTCAGTCGACGAGTTTTGGAGGAAGCTTGACCTTTCACCGTGCACATCTCTTGACGAAGACGATTTATGTTGTGATCTTGAGCTGGAAATGATTAATGCTCAATTTAAAAAGCAGTCGAGAACTGGAAAACTTGGTATTTTGAGGAAGTTTAGAGAGATAATTGCGACATCAACAACATTGCTTCGTGAACCAAAAGTTCATATTACTCGTGGGCGTCCTTCTCGCAAAGCTAAAAATTCAGTGCCAATTCAAGAACCTCATCGACGTAGTTGTTCACCTACATCAAAATCCAGCGACCGAGATGATGCACAATTTCATAAAAGAGCAAGGCACGATGATTATTCGGATCAACAATATTCTTCTCATTCATATATTCATCAATTTCCGACAATACTTCAACCTTATATTAGACAGGTGCAAGATGTAAGATCTGGTGGAAATTGTGGTTTTCGAGCAATAGCTCTATGTCTTGGTCTTCAGGAAGATGCATGGAATTTGAGTTAATTTAATAGAAGAGTTGGAGATGTATAAGTTACAATATATTGACATGTTCGGTGCTGAAGGATGGCTCAATTTCTATAACTCGCTAAATTTTTTTAAGTCAGATAGTTGTGCACCCCGTGAGCATTGGATGACTATGCCTAATATGGGCGTTTTGATTGCTTCGAAGTATAATGTGATATTACATGTTATAAGTAATACAGGCAGTATGACACACTTACCGCTTCGGTCTGCTCCGCCACCATGGTATCATCATGTTGCTATTACAATCGGTCATGTTAATGGTAATCATTATGTGAAAGTTTCATTATCTGAAGGATACCCGATGCCAACTATCATGCTACAATGGGTTTATTTCAGAGAAAAATGCGCAGCATCATGAGTTACTCCTTATATTAGTCGTATTAATAATTATGAAAAAAAATTGCGCTCTACTTGTACTCCTGGTTTTGTTATATTGGATTGATTAAAAATATAATATTAATCTTTAGCTAATTGTTACAACATTTGTGTTTATTTGATATTAATATTAAATATTAATTTTAACTTTAATATATTTAATTTTAATATAAAATCATAGCGATTAATATAAAGAGTAATGCAATGAAAAATAAATTAATTATTGTATCGATGTGTTATTGAGTAAAATAACTTGATTAATATTGTTAAATAACTCATGCAATTAATAATGTTGAATTTTATGGAAAAAAATTAATAAAATAATTATTGTTGAATTCATGTAGTTAGGTAAAATAAATTACAAATTTCAAGTGTTTGGGGGCGTAAAAGGGGGGTGTGAGGTGTGAAGGGGGTATGAATAGTAGGACCCAACTTTTATTACATACCCTTTAAAGTTTTTACAGCCATGATTGATTTAGTCCAACACATTTACTCTATCATTTGGCTGCTTCATCTTTGTTGTCTTCTGCTTGATGTTTTGTATTAAGAAGCTTTTTTTTTTTTTTGCTTTATCTTTGTTGTCTTAACAGTATGTGTTCTCTCTGCAGCTTTATCGATCGTAAATCAATTCGATCCTCGAAATGGTATCAAGTTCATGGCTCCGTAGTTTCTGGACAACCTCGAAGAACCACGACTTCCAAACCGAGAGGACGCAGATCGCTGTCTTGGCCTTCGAAGCCGCGAGCCTTATGAGCAAGCTGCTTCACCTTTGGCAGTCTTTATCCGACAAGCAAGCCTCCAAAATGAGAGAAGAAATCGCAAACTCGGCCGGCATAAAGAAGCTCGTCTCGGACGACGAAGATTACATCGGAAAGCTGATATGCTCGGAAATGACGGAAAACCTAGGAAATGTGGCGAGGTCCATGTCGAGGCTGTCCAAGAAATGCCAAGATCCCTTGCTGAGGAGCTTCGAGCGGGCTTTCAACAACTTGGTCAGGGGCGGTAATGACCCTTACGGCTGGCGATTGTCTTGTAAGAAGATGGACAGAAAGGCCAAGAAAATGGAACGGTTTGTTTTTGCGAATGTGAATCTCTACCAAGAAATGGAGAATCTCGCCGACATGGAGCAGACTTTGAATAGAATTAGGGGTAACGATGATTCGGACGGCATCGTATTGGTTGAGTACGAAAAGAAACTAGCTTGGAACCGTCATGAAGTGAAGCGCCTCAAGCAGAGCTCTCTCTGGGCCCGGACGTACGATTACGTGACTCTCCTCCTGGCGAGATCTCTCTTCACCGTCTACGGAAGGATTACTCACGTTTTCGATGGCCCGAGCGTCGGGAACGTTTATTACAGCGACGGGCGACATTTCGATTCGACGGTCCTCACGCAGTCGTCGGTATATCCGTCTGAGAACTATCATCTCCCTAGGTTTTCTTCCTCCGGGCCCTCGATAAAGCCCGTATCTGCATCGGGCCCGCTCTTGAGGACGAACCACGTCGAGCATTTCCATTCGGGCCTGCTCCGGGATTCTAAAAACACGTCCGGCCCGTTTTCCGGCAAGCAAAACGGAGCGGGCTTCTACTCCGGCCCGTTAGGAAAGTCGTCGGCAAAAATGAGGAAAGGCACTGCCTTTAAGCCGTGGCAGTTTCGCAAGAAGCCTCGCGACGTGACAGAGAAGGGCCCGGATAAGAAACCAAATGGTATGACCATGTCCGGGCCCATCATCGGGCATCATATGGCCAGCGAAAGCACTTCGCCATTAAATTTATACTCTCGGGCCATGGACGAAATCAAACCACGGACCCTCGGGAACTTGCTCCGCGAGCACACCTCAGATCTTTCTTCCAAGAACAAGCCGTTGACTGCACCTCCTGAAACCCTCGGTGCAGCCGCCTTAGCGCTTCACTACGCAAACCTCATTATATTCATCGAAAAATTGGTCCCATCTCCTCATCTGATAGGAAACGACGCAAGGGACGACCTCTACAACATGCTGCCGGCTACTATCCGATCCGCCCTTAGGGCTAAGCTGAAGCCCTACGCAAGCAAGCTGAGCTCGCCGGCTTATGACGCAGCCCTAGCCGACGAGTGGAACGATGCCATCATGGCTATGCTCGGCTGGTTGGCCCTGCTGGCTCACAACACTATAAGGTGGCAGTCGGAGCGGAGCTTCGAGCAGCAAAACTTGGTCTCTAGGACGAATGTACTTCTTGTTCAGACGCTTTACTTCGCTAGTCAGGAGAAGACGGAAGCAGCCATCGTCGAGCTGCTCATGGGTTTGAACTACGTGCGGAGGTTCGGGAGGGAAATCAACGCCAAGTCGTTGGCTGAGTGTGCGAGCGGTAGTTCGGTCGATGAGTACGTTGATTAGTACGAAAAAGCGGGCTCTCTTACCGTTGAAAAACCCTAGCGTGGGCACGATCGATGGCCCGCGATTGCCGATCCGTGTGTGTTAGAGCCTTGTTACGACCCGACCCGACCCGGATAATCCATATGTGCGCACTTGGACGGGCCTTGTGCATGCGATTGTTGTTTAGAGATTGAACGTTCCCAAGGCGAACGACGTGCTAGCAATGAATATACGGTTCGAGTGAACGGCGAGCTTTCGAAACATTTGTGTTAAGCATTATATACATATATTTGGTGAGTGGTTTTGTGATGGTTGTATATGAATTAAGATATGAGTTATATTATTAATCAAACATACATTGCAACTGATAGAAATACAAAGCATAAGCACGGTCTTAATCAATGTAAGCACACTTTATTCAAATCCAAGCAAATAAATAATAGTACCGTACGACGGAAGAGATGATTGTCCGACACGTTTCAAAGTTTTGAACCATTCGACTTATCCCATCGATAGAGATCTTAGTTCTTCACGGCGGTGACGTGCCTGAGAAGCATAGAGACGATTTCGTGGGAGATCTTCGAAGTCTGTTCCTTCAGGTGGCCGATCTTTGCCTCGGTTTCTTTCTCAAGGCGCTTCACATTCGCACCCGAGTCGCCGCTACTCTGCGGATGGAGTGTCACACCACAAATTGAGGACAATGCAATAAAGAGAATGGATTGGAGATTTAGTTATAACATAATGAGACAAATCTGAGTTTTGAAAAAAATTGTCATTTATTCTCTATGAACCTGTTATTGTTCTTAGGTTAAATCGTTACCTCTGCAACCTTTCTCTGGAACTCGGCTTCCATCTGAGCACGGAAATCAGCAATTTCTTTCTCTGCTTCCTCCTTTGCCTGTCTTAATCTGGCTTGTTTGGCTGTACATGGAAAACCAACGAACGAATTTACATATCAACGCTGTTTGTCAGCCTCAATGAAAAGGAGAAATGGCCTAGTCTACATTGAGTCAAACGGATAACCTAAAACCATACTGCACTGCCATACTACAAAACGAAAGGAATACCGTTCATCACTTGAAAAATATGATATAGTAACACAACATAGCTCGGCCACAACTGACAAGACGAAGTATTTGGTAAGAATTCACACAAAAAGTGGAGGGTTTTCTTACCCGTTCTAGCAGCATTGACAATATGCTGAGCTTCCTGCTCTGCAGCTAGCAAGAGTTGAATCCCATTCTGGCTATTGGATGATGATGCCATACTGATGTAAGAAAGGTTGAGAAGGATGGCAAGTAAATTAAGTCAGAGTTGCTCAATGCAAGTAAATTAAGTCAGAGTTGCTCAATTAGTTGGTATCAAATCAATCAAATGCGAGTAAGGGAAACGGCCATCGGTTTTGCACTGGTTGAAATGGAAGAACCTAAACAAAACCAAAAGCAATCGATAAATCAAAACAAAAAGATACCTAATAACACATGATCCCGACAAGACACTAGAACTTATGGAAAAAAATGTCTAAAAGATATAATTCGAGGGGCGATCACCAGATGGTACAGAACCTTACTGACCACACCGTTCGATCTGCAGCAAATCGTATCACCAAACAAACTGAGTCTTCACCATTTGAGCACCTAAAAATCTTAGAGTTCTAGTATTTCTCAGATAATTTTGATAAATATACAATAAAAGAAGATTATTCGGCCAAAAATAACTCAAATTAGAGCCAATTGCTATCCTAATAGCATCAAATGCCTCATTACCACCAACCAAATTATAATCGTAACAAAAAAAAAAAAAAAAATACTCATCTACTGCAAATCGCATTAAAGCACGACGGATTTGGGCCTTTAGAGCAAAAAGCCTTCGCTACCACTAAATTTCGGAATAACACAATCGGATCTAATCATCTCAACTGATTGAAAGTCAAATAAACGAGAGACAGATACAGGCCGTGGAGATCTATACATTAAACAACTATCGGAATTAAAATAGGAGTAGAAACAAATTGAGCAACCGTAACAGTAAGAAGGTCGTCCGTCAGCTGACGGAAAAAGGCAATATGTGAGCAGATTTACCTGATCAGAGGAGAGCAGATCGACCTGAGAATCGAAGACTAAAGAAGAAACACGCGGAAGCGAATAAATTAGTCGAAGTAAAACTGACCACTCGGCAATGATAGAAGCTTTTTTTTTTTTTTTTTTTTTTTTTCTTTTTACTTGTTTTGATGTATATTTAGTTGGAATAAGTTGATTTTTATTTATTTATTTATTTTTAAGATAAAAAAATAAATGCAAATAGATTAAAATCTTTGGAACTTTTGTTAGAAAAAAAAAGCATTGTAAAGATGAAAGAAATTCTTAAGATTTGCAATTCATTTGGTACAATAGGCTTGGCAATGGAGCAGATTACGGTTGAGATTCCCTATATTTCTCTCGCTTTGTTGGAGGGGACAAGGCGGAGAGGGATCATACTCCACATCCATGGGATCTTCGTCACGTTCTCCTTACAGATCCGATACATTGAAGTACTAATTTCTCATGATCATGAATGAATTTACTTCTTATAGAGAATTAATATGAATGTTATACCTATATTATTTATTTATGTTTTATGGTAATTTTGTCAAATGCGTTTTTTTTATAATTGTTGAAGTTATTATATCAGAAAAAAATATTTTACTGTAAACACGAGCGAGAATTTCCCGAGGGGGAGAGGGTCTCTATCCCAGGAAAATGTGAATATTGAGAGATTTATCTTCGTTTACTTATCGGAGAGAAAACGGGAATCCCCATGTCCATGGAATATAATTTTCCTTCCCTCTCCTCATAGCCAAGCCTATGTACTAATTATTAACAATATTAAACGTTGATGGAGTATCAAAGCCAACTCACATCAGATAAAAAAAAAGCGTGAATGATATGCATATAAACTTGTGGGTTATTCCATTTATTGCTAATTAATTTTATAGTAAAATCCCACATGAATTTATATGCACGTATTCATGGACTTGGGTTATAGGAGATTTTATGTGTTAAAAATTTACAGTTATTCATAGGTCCAATGTAACAAGCCCATGAACAGGCCCATTAACAGAAATACCTTGATGTCAACAAATAGATAGTTGAAAAGAAAATGGGATTTCTTTATAAATATTCTTGTTTAGCATATTATTAGTAATAGTAATAGTAATATATTTCATAAGACTCTCTTATTTTATTTTGAGAGGATGTTTATATATTTATCCTCAAACGCTTCTGCCGGCAAACAGCTGTTTCTTGTTTTATTTTATTTGTTTTTCTCTATCTTTTTTTCATAATAAATCAATTAAACATTTTTCTTTGTGGTATATTTGAGGTATATACTCTCAACGATTCCCAAATGAACACTTGACTTTGTAATTTGCATTGCAAGCGCTGCATTATCGTGATCATCGTTGACTAATTATTTTATAATATCTATCTACAACTTGCAAACGATATTTACAGAAATAGTATCTCTATATATATTTATATTTTTAGGAAGATTTTTGATCGAGCGAAACTGAAAATGGAAGGCGCCGTTGATGGAGGTGGAACAGTGAAGTGTGCGACTTGGATCCGGCGGCCGGAGAACGCGCACTTGGTGGTTGTCGGAAAATCGAAGCCACCGTCGCTTGAGATATTTTCCTTCGACGCTGATACGGTTTCGCTCTCAGCTTCTCCTAAGGTCTGATTTGATGTTTCTGTTTATGATTTGTATCATTTGTTGAATTCGTGGCATGTGTTGTGTCAATTGAACTTTTTTTTTAACTATTTCGATTGGGTATTTTTTGAGCTTTTTAGTGGGTTTGAATTGGGTTTTGTGCGTTTATTTGTTGGTTAGGGTTCGTTTATGGTATTCTCCTTTGAATTTCCTTTTCCCCTGATTGAATTGAGTAAATATTGGATGGCTGGTTCGATAAGGTATTCATTATGTTCATAAAGTTTTTATGTTAAACTGTGGAAATTCATGTTGGAAATGGTTAGTTTGATTGAGTTTTGCGTGGCTTGGGTTGATTGGTGATCGAGAATTGAGAGCTACTGGTTGTGGTTACTAGATTGGTAATTTTCGAAATTCTGCCAACCTCTATTTTGTCAATCTAGTCATTAGTTCGAGTTTCAGTATAATGTTAGTGTGTTTGAATTGTTATCGACGAGATTTTATGAAGTTATGTATTGAGTGAAATTGAGTAGAATATTGAATAGCTTGATCAGCTGGGCAAGTGGGTATCATATTGTATATATTGTATGTCTGTGTATATATCATGAGACTTAACCATTTATGTTTTTCAGGTGAAGTATTATTTCGAAGATGGTACTGAGCCGGTATCAATTGCCGTGCACCCCAGTGGAGATGAAGTCGTTTGTTCCACTAGCATTGGTGACTGCAAGTTAGTAATTTTTTTCTGTGAATTTGGCCCGTATTGGGAGTAAGGAAACTGAGAAGTTCATAAATATATAGAGAATATAAGAATTAGAAAGGAAGTTTAGGGCTTACAATTCCAAACCATAGATTCAATAAAGATTATCTTTTCAGAAATGTAAAGGATCAGTTCTGGTTAAATGGATCAAACTGTACGCAGAAGCTGTGTTGCTGGGATAAATCTAGATTTTGTGACTGATTGCCTATTTTCATCTGTGCAGATTATTCGAGTTGTGTGCCCATGAAGATAGGATAAAGCTTACTCCAAAAGAACAAGTTCAACTGCAAGGAATCGGACTGCAGAAGTGCTTATCTTTCAGTGTCGATGGAACTAGATTTGCTACTGGCGGAGCGGTGAGCTCTCTTCCTATGATTCATCCCTTATTAGTTTTCTTAGGGTATGATTGTTGAAAGTTTGCTGATATCGTTGAACTCTTCCCCCTCAATTTGAAGGATGGGTGTCTTAGATTGTTTGAATGGCCAAGCATGCGTGTCATTAAAGAAGAACCAAAGGCCCACAAGTCTTTCCAGGACATTGATTTTAGGTAAAGTAGCTTTACATTAATCATTGTATTTAATCTTCAGAATCTGTCGTGCAGTTCTTTTCCATTTTCGTTTTCTTTGAATTTCTTACTGTAATGTGGCATTTACATGTAGTGTAATATGTCCAGCATCCAGATGCATTTAAAAAAAATCTATTTTATGGAGGCTTTAATCTTTTAACAAATGAATATGAAGTAACGATGACACTGACTTCACTCTCTATTTCTCCTTCGTGGTTGTAAATAGACCACCTATGTAACCTAGTTTGACAAATAATGGACGAATTTGAGGTAGAGTTTTTGTTGTTATATAATGATCCATCCAATTCAGATTGGCTAAGATTTCAGTCCCCGTATGTTTGTCTTTTTACTACAAATTTAGTTTCATTCTTCAATTTTTTTTTTTTAATTCTCACGTCGCCCACATTTTGAGAATGCTCGGTATGTGTAGAATGCCATACTTTGAATGTCTCTTTTAGTCATAATATTGTCTCCTTTTCTTTAACAGCTTAGACTCGGAATTTCTAGCTTCAACTTCAACTGATGGTTCGGCAAGAATATGGAATACCAGTGATGGTGCTCCAGTTACAACCTTGGCTCGGAAACCTGTAATTACAATTTTTGAATTAATCTCCCTGTCCATTTAGCTCATAATTGGTTCTTGGCCGTACAGCACTCGTATGTTCTTTATGTGATGCAGGACGAAAAGATTGAACTATGCCGATTTTCCAAAGATGGGACAAAACCATTTCTATTTTGCATAGTTCAAAGAGGTATATAGCTTCTTCTTAAAAAAGTACACTACCTATGCAATCAATCAGTTGAATGACCAGTTAGTTGGTTCTCACGCGTGATTTTGTCGTTTCAGGAAACAAACCACTAACTGTTGTATTTGATATAAGCACATGGAACAAAATTGGGCACAAAGTTTTGCTCAGAAAGCGAGCTTCAATGTTGTCCATGAGCTTGGATGGAAAGTACCTCGCTCTGTAAGCACAGTTTGCCTTATGTTTCCTCTTTATTTTAGTTTTAAAATGGTTTTCCTGACGGGAAATCTATATCTAATGCGTTCTATTGTTCTTTCGACAATGTTGAGAGCCAATCATAGTACACATGACTCTTCTGACTCCTCTTTCTGGACCTTTGAAATTGAAACATGTTTCGAGTTTTCAATGTTAAGCTAATGATAAAACGTTTCACAATATATTAGTTATTTTCCGCATTCAGCTGAAAAATTATGGTTCTATTCTTACTACATGTGGTGTTTGTTACATTAAATCTAGGGGGACCAAAGATGGTGATATATGTGTGGTGGAAGTGAAAACGATGCAAGTCCGACATTGGAGTAAGAGGCTGCACTTGGGTTCTGATATCACATCATTAGACTTTTGCCCAAGTGAGAGGTAAAGCTCATATTATTTCAACCACAAGATACTCTTCGAAATATGCCACGTATTGTATTCGGTTTTTCAATCACTTTTCAGGGTTGTGCTGACAACTTCCAAGGAATGGGGCGTAATGGTAACGAAACTCACCGTTCCCGCTGATTGGAAAGGTACATATTACCCTTAACTGATCTCACCACATACTCTCAACTGAGTTACATTTTGATTAATTCTCCCTCGTTACTACTGCAGAGTGGCAAATATATTTACTACTGCTGGGACTGTTTCTAGCATCGTGCGTTGCATTCTATATATTTTTCGAGAATTCGGATAATTTCTGGAACTTTCCGAGTCAAGCTGCCCGATCGAGCGGCATTGCTTCTGTTTTGGAGGATGTTCAATCTGAGCAACAGAGTATGTGGGAGCCAGTGGAACTCTAAGCTTGTAGTTTCTGAGGTTTTTAATTCAGAACTGTGTTTTTAAGTTTGTGTGTTTATTTGGATTTTCTTTTATGGTTTTAAAATCTTGAACTTGTTTGATTGCCACTTGCGGCAATAAAAGTATGCTATCATTCCAAATTTCAAACAATATTATGCTTACCCACACCCAACCCAATTCTTCTTATCGCGGGATTCTTCGAGCCCTTCGATTTTGTTTGGGTACGAGGATTCCGATGTGGAAAATGAAAGAAAAGGTGTAATAGTACGACATTCGAAGCGCAACGCATACTCTAACATTGTTTTCCTTCGTCTTTTTTTCCACACAGAGATTCAGCGTACCAACATAGTGTAACATTTGGGGTTTTCCACGCCGAATCGGCAGAGAAAATTACCGCCCCTATATAATTTAGTGTAGAACACAGCCTGGCCATTGATGAAAGGTTACTTTGGCCAAAACCATATTGAACTTCACTAAGAAACTTCATTAGATCTTTTTAAAGTTAGTGCATCATTGTTAGTCCTTATTCTTAACATCCAAGTAATAATCAGTAGGGAGCACCCATTGAACTCTTGGCAAAGACCCTTAAACCTAAAGGAGACGTCGGGCGTCTTACAAAACTACACCGTAGATCCTCGTCCGTGTAAAAACATCTAAAAGTTCTCCCTAACTTCGCGCTTGCACATGTGGTATAATATTGTCAAAAAAAAAAAACCAATAAAAACCACTCAGTGCATGGTAAAAGGCACGATTTGTGTAAAGTTAGACAATTTTATGTAAAGTTAACCCCCCCTCACACGCCAAAGATGGTGACTTTCGAACTTTGTAAAATGTTGTCTCGATGGGATGTTCTGTTATTTCTTTAGCATCATAGGAGATACTAATCTCATCTAATTAGCTATATTAATTTGCCTACCTATTTATCCACCACCTCGAGTCGTCTAGTTCCATAGTGTTAGTCTATCTGCGGTACTCTACGGGGGGGGGGAAAATGCGAAAGCCACAAGTTACATCATTTAAAAACATTACTTCATTTTATGGAGTATTTCGGACACTCATGAACTAACTAGTTTGAAGGGCGATTTGTAGTGATAACATATGATGGGATTGAGTTTTAATTACTCTGTGTCTTGTTATAGATTGATCTAGAAAAAAAAAGAAGAAGAAGATTAATCTATGTTGAAAAGATTAATTTCATGACGTTCGCGTTATAATCAATTACCGCTGAGGTCTTGTCGCTTGCAGTCGACGGTAATTGATTATAGCCCACACGATCGTTTGGTCATGAGTTTCACGATTCAACAACAAAAATACGAAATATATGATGTTGGGAAAACAGTGAGCCAAAACTCCGATGATGAACGAAAGTGAAGATCTGGTCTGAATATCTGATCTGTCTGAAAGTTGCTGCTTTCAACTGAGCTGAATAATTAAGCCGAAGACGTCAACAAATTTTTGAATTGGTTAGTTGGAGTTTGGAGCGTTCATATCTTGAGTTCAAGTGAGAGTTTGTGAAAAGTGTAAGCTTGAGAGTTGTAAAGAAAGTTTTATTCTCGTAATCTCAACTCATAGAATCAATAAAAAATTTCTGTTGGTCCGTCGACGTAGGCTTGAATTCTAAGCCCAACAACGTTAAGATTTTGTGTTCTTTATTTTTGTGTCTGGTAATTTCGATTCTTTCACCTTCAAAATCGATCTTCTTGATTCGATCGACACACAAACACAATAGTACATTAAGTCACTAATCATGGGAGGCTAAATTCTTAACAATATCCACCTTTGAGCCTCAACTCTTAATCAACATGATGATCTTCACCATTACAGTCCAAAAACTGGCTCTGCTCAGTTCGACTAAACTTCAGCCCAGAAACAGAAAGTTTCCACCCTTGAACTGAAAATGATTTCCGCAATATTCATCTCCGAATCTTCTGGAATTCTATCTCAACCAATACAAAAGGCATGGTCATCAAGTTCCTGCATCGAGAACTTAGCTAAACACCTCATCAATCTCAGGCAAGACGGAATTTTCCCATTCGAACTTGACTTGGTTTTCATCTCAGCAGAGATCTTGCTTCATTTCTGCTTTCCTTTATTGCATCTGATCCTTTTCCTTTCCCATCTTCATCGCCCTTCTTGCAAGTCCATTTTCAGCTGAAAAATCCACTTTTCTTGGTCTTCTTACCATCCAAGACCTCAGCCTTTACCAGCAAATTCCCTTCTTCATTCTCGAGCTGAAGCTCAATTCTGCAATTTCTGAGATTTCCAAAAGTGAGTGTGGGAAGTCTTTGAAGTGTTTTCTCCACCTCAAGATGATGTATCTTTGAGGTTTCTTGAACTGCATTCAAGCTTCCTTCACTAGTGCAGTCATTCAACACAAAGATACCATGCCTTTTGTACCCTATCATAACGAGCTGCAACCTCATGAAAATTTTGATCTTTCCAGCTTCAATCTTAGTTGCATAACCTTGATTATCCAAATATCCAACTGAGATTAGATTCTGTTGAGATTAAAGCCCAAGAGCTTCCCAAGCGAGAAGCCTCCCGAGCGAGGTACTTCTCGAGCAAGAAGAAGTCAGAGGAGAAGCCTTCCGAGAGAGAAGAGCTTCCTGAGAAAGAAGAATCTTCCGAGCAGAAAGGATGGTCTTCCCGAGGAAGCCTGGAAGTGATTTCCCGAGAAGACTCTGCTGAGAAGAATATGAGATGTCCAAAGGACGGTTACGGAAGACAAAGGACGGTTACGGAAGAGATAAGGACAACAGTTAATGGGAAGAAACTGCCAAGAAAGTGGAAAGAAACTGTCAAAGAAACTGCCAATGAAGTGGGACGAAACTGCCAAGGAAGTTAGTGGGTAGAAACTGTTTTTAGTAGTATAAAATCGTTCCAATGTATCTCTATGATATATCTCTCGAAATATTGTGTAAGCAAGAAAGTCTTTCAGTAATATAAAGTTCTTCTCCGATAAATTCTCTTGTATTCCCGGAATCCCTTGTAAATTTCCTTCCGAAAACAGCTTTCCGATCCAGGAAACCCCAACAAAGGGTATCACAACAAGCCTTAAAAATATCAAATTGGTATCAGAGCCGATGGCGACGATGGCGACAATGGGAGTTAACGGTGGCCAAATGCCCATACCGAAACTCACCAAATCCAATTACGAGAATTGGAGCATCAAGGTGAAAGCGCTGCTCGGATCTCAAGACGCGTGGGAAGTCGTTGGGAACGGACATACCGAGCCGGAAAGCACGGCCGGATACTCGGCAGCGCAGATGAAGGCGTTGAGGGATTCCCGAAAACAAGATAAAACTACACTTTACATCATCTATCAATCCGTAGATGAGGCCGGTTTCGAGAAGATAGCCGAGGCTACAACATCGAAGGTTGCGTGGGACACGTTGGAAGCAGCCTACAAAGGTGCCGACCGAGTGACGCAGGTTCGGCTGCAAATCCTTCGAGGTGAACTCGAAATGATGAAGATGAAAGAAGGCGAGAGTGTCTCCGAGTACATCACTCGGATTCAAACAGTTGCGAATCAACTGAAGAGAAACGGAGAAGCCTTGACCGATGCCCGTATCGTTGAGAAGATCTTGAGATCTCTAACGAATGATTTCGAGAACGTGGTGTGCGCGATAGAAGAATCCAAGGATCTCGAAAAGATGACGGTTGATGAGCTCTCGGGCTTGCTGGAAGCGCACGAGCAGCGTAAGAGAAAGAAGAAGTAGGACACTCTGGAAGAGGCCCTGCAGGCAAAATTGTCCGTAAAAGAGGACAAGGCATCAGGAAATCAGAATCGTGGAAGTGGACGCGGCCGAGGCGGAAGAAGTTCCGGACGCGGCGGAGGACGCGGAAGAGGAAACCAGAACGACGGAAAAGGACCTACAGACCAACAAAGTTGGAGAGGTCGTGGCCGAGGAAGAGGCCAAGGCGGACGCTCGAATCGACCGAATGTCGATTGCTACAACTGCGGAAAGCATGGACACTATGCTAGAGATTGCTGGGGAGAAAAGAAAGTGGAAGAAAACGCAAATTTTGTTGCGCAAGAAGAGCCGGAGAACGAGGGAGTTCTTCTAATGACGTTCGGGGACAAATACCAGACCAACGAGAAGGTGTGGTACCTCGACACGGGCGCCAGCAATCACATGAGTGGTCACAAACATCTCTTCAAGGAGCTGAAGGAAGTCAAAGAAGGGTACGTTTCTTTTGGAGATGACTCAAAAGTGAGAGTAGAAGGACGAGAGAATTTGTGTTTCTCTCGGGATAACGGAAGAGAAGGACTGGTCGAGGACGTTTACTTCGTTCCTGATATGAAAACCAACATTCTGAGCATGGGACAACTCTTGGAAAGAGTGTGCTCAGTCATCATGAAGGATCGGGCGATGCAGCTGAGAAGCAAAAGCGGCCAGCTGATCGCGCATGTTGAGATGGCGAAGAACCGAATGCTCAAACTCAACATTGACACCATACAAGAGAAATGCTTGCAAGTTGACCTGAAAGACAAGGATCATTTGTGGCATCTTCGCTTCGGACATCTAAGCTACGGAAGCTTGAAAGAGATGTCGAGCAAAGAAATGGTGCATGGACTTCCAAAGATGGTTGGAAGCCAGAGAATGTGTGAAGGCTGTGTTCTCGGGAAACAGCCGAGGACGTCATTTCAGAAGAAAGCGAATTTTCGAGCAGAGAATCCTCTGGAGCTAGTTCACACTGATATATGTGGACCAATTACACCCAATTCGTTCAGCGGAAAGAGGTATTTTATTACTTTCATAGATGATTTCTCGAGAAAAACCTGGGTGTACTTTATGAAGGAGAAATCTGAGGCTTTCGAGACGTTCAAGAAGTTCAAAACGATGGTCGAGAAGGCAACAAAGTCGAGCATCATAGCTGTCTGGTCGAACAGAGGCGGCGAGTACATGTCTGGAGAATTCACAAAATTCTGTGAAGAGCACGGAATCAGGAGGTTCCTAACGGCACCATATACGCCACAGCAGAACGGAGTGGCCGAACGAAAGAATCGAACTGTTCTAGACATGGTTCGATCAATGCTGAAAAGCAAGGAGATGCCGAAGGAATTCTGGGCAGAAGCCGTACAATGTGCCATCTACATACAGAATCGATGCCCCCACATCAAGCTCGGGGATCGAACACCGCAGGAGCTATGGAATGGAAAGAAGCCGACCGTCTCACATATGAAAGTGTTTGGAAGTGTGGCATATGCTCATGTGCCAGACCAAAGAAGGACGAAGCTTGAAGACAAAAGCAAGAAGCTTGTATTCCTCGGATATGACGAGAAGACGAAGGCCTACAAATCGTTAGCAGAGACGTCCGGGTAGACGAAGGGAGTTCCTGGAATTGGAAAGAAGAAGAGACGGAAGAGCAAGGAGAACCGCTGAGTTTTCTTCCAAAGCTCGGGAAAATCCCGACTGAAGAAACAGCCGAGGCTGGAGTGTTAGGAATATTTTCTAGTGTTCAATAATCATGTTATCTTTGTCTTGGGACTCAATTGTATTTTATGTAAATATAGGGACTAGATTGAAAATATACCAAAATATGCTTTGGTATATATAGGGCAAGTATGTGTGATTAACACACAACTTGAGTTTTAGCTTTCTCTCACTAGAAACACTCTCTCATCATTATCATAATTAGGGCTTAATTGTAGAGAGAGAAATGAGCTTATTGTAGAGAGAAGCTTGTGTTTAATGGAGGTTGATTGAGTTTTTACCAAAAGTCTTCCGCGCGTTAATTACAAGGTATGTCTCATTTGATCTTAATTCTCAAGTTCTTAGATTGGATGTTAAATCTGGGAATTACAATTGGTATCAGAGCAAACGTGTTTGAATTGATCAATCGTTTGCTGAAATTGTTTTCGATCGAGTTTGAATTGAAGATTTGAAGCTTCGAAATAATTTTTTCTTTCCCGCGCACTGCTATTTGATATCTAACTTTCGATAATTTGAGGTCAATTGAGTGTAATTTGAACTGTTTGGTCGAATTCTGTGAAATTTGAGTGTTTACGATACATGAACACTGTTTGCGATTGATGAACAGAGTTTACGAACCTAGAACATAGTTTACGGGGTATATTTTGGTATTTACGCACGTGAATTACCTGTTTACGATACCTTTAGCTGTGCTAAACTTTACACTGCGAAGTCAACGCGGTTAAAGTTTACGGTCAACGAAAGGTTTACGAACGCTTTCCAATCGTAAACCTTGTTTACGCGGTTAAAGTTTACGGTCAAACCTTTACAGTGTGTAAAAGTTTACGGTCAAACTTAAGTTTGCGATCATAAACTTTACGGGTAGAAACTTTAGTTTACGGTCCTTTCAACTTACATTCGTAAAGTTACTGTTTACGAATAACTTTCATTCGTAAACTAGTAAAGGAAAGGTTTACGAATAAACTTCAATCGTAAACTATACCAAAGAACGCTTTACGAATATACTGTTTATGAATCCTTATCGATCGTAAACCTCTTAAGTCTACTGTTTACGAATATATTTCATTCGTAAACTATTCATAGCAAGGTTTACGAATAGTCTTCATTCGTAAACTCGTTTAGGAAGAGGTTTACGAACATATCTCATTCGTAAACTATCTAAGTGAACTGTTTACGGATACATTTCGTTCGTAAACTATTAAGGCAATGTTTACGGATCATTTTCATTCGTAAACTCATTTACGAACAAGGTTTACGAACAAATTTTGCCCGTAAACCTAAACACCCGTAAACATTTGAAAAGGTTTTAGGTAAAAAAAAAAAAAAAAATTATTCTCGGTATAAATTTACGAACAAATTAAGTCCTAAAATTTTTTTGCTACTACGAGATTTTTTTTGTACCTACTTTTCAAAGGTTTAGGTTTCGGATTTGCTGCTCGATAATCAAGTAGGTTTCGGATCCACTCTGCCCAGATCGAACGGTTTCTCAAATGATTAAGGTTTGAATTAAGCTTCTGCGCATTTAACATTTCGTTCAAGCCGATCGTAAACTTTACTTTACTTTACGAAACTTACTGTTTACTGCTCTCATTCATTCGTAAACTTCAAAGCTTTACTTTACGATTGTTCCTGTTTACGAATCAATCTCAATCGTAAACCTTCACATATCTACTGTTTACGAATATATTTCATTCGTAAACTATCTTTAAGAAAGGTTTACGAATATTCTTCATTCGTAAACAAGCGCTATTAGTTTACGATTAACCTTTATTTCACGAAAGTTACTGTTTACAGTTCTTAAAGGTTTACGAACGATTCTCATTCGTAAACATTCTTTACTCGTAAACTAAAAAGCACTGTTTACAGCTTCTCTTTCATTCGTAAACTAATACAGTGTCAAATCTGAACCGCAAAACCTTACATTCTTTTAATAATATACAAAGTCTAAGATACAATCCAAGCCGATAATTAATATTTTGTATCTAAACTTTGCTGTGCTGAAAAGTTTACAAACTGAACTGAAATTAAAGTTTGCGGTTAATATCAAAAATTAAAATTTTTTTTAACAGAATCGAAAATAGTGATCACAAATTAAATCAATTCTAAAACACGTCAACGATCATATACATCCAACAATTTTATTTGAACAAAATTTAAAATCCAACATTCTATATAGAATTTAATTACCAACATTATTTGAACTTAAATTTTCAAAATTCTATATTTGAACTGAAAAGATTAAAATGGATTTATTTCACGAACAAATGATCAAGACACTAGAAGCGAGGCTAGCTAATAACGAGTGTGTCTTAAGAAAACATCTAGAAATTGAAGCTAGTCTTGAATGTCAATTGACCAATGCAAAGGATGAGATTATAAGGTTGAAGACTAAGATCACAGAACATGAATAAAAAATATGTGAGTTGAAAACAAGTCTGTCTGCCTGTGATGAAGCAAACAAGTCAATGTTGCTAAAATTCTCATCCACAAATAATGAAAAAGAAATGGTCAAGAAATTAGAAGCAAGATTAGCCAATAATGAAGTTGTCCTAAGAAAACATCTATTAGAAGAAGCCAATCTAGGAATAAAGCTTCAATTAGCTAATGAGAAAATAGCTAAACTTAACAATGATCTTGCTAAATCAAATTCTGAAACAACAGAACTAAAGGAAAATAAAGATTATCAAGCTCAAAATAAATGTCTTTCTGAAGAACTCACTAGATTACACTGTAAAATTAAAGAACTAGAGGTTCTTCTTGGAAAGAAAGAACAAATTGAACAAAAATTGTCTCGAAACAAGTCAACTCAAACAATTGAGTCAATGTCAACCGAGGAACATTCTATACTATCGATAAAACCCGAACCTAAGGATTGCTACACTCCAGACGGGTTTCGAGCTCAAATGAATAAGCTTTTAAAGGAGAATTTAATTCTCAAAAATTCCTCTCAAAAAGGCGCAAGAATGACTAAAGCTATCAAGAAAGAAAGAATAGAGGAAGACAAATTATCTTCTATTGCCACGACCAAATTTGGTTCTACCTCTATTCCTACTCCAAAAATACCCAAAGTCATTCTAAAATCAAAATTAAAGAAAGAAGCTACTAAAACGAAAGTAGACAATAATTACACATTCTCTATTAAAACTGAAACGTCCAAAAGTAATAATTGTCTAAACAAAAGTAGCTCATTTAGTACACATTACAAAGTGAATGATGTAAGTCTAGAAGGTAGGAAATACGACACTTCTATACTTAATGCTATTGATTCTATAAGCTCGTATTCCTCTCTCAAGTACCGTTGTCAAAGTCAAATCCGAAAAGCATCTCAAACGACTGGCGAAAGAGAAAATTTTCTCATTTAACGCAAGACACACATTCACCGATGCTGAAATCTTTAATTTTCATAAGGTTCAACAAGTTTGGAAACCTAAGCTAAAAATTACATGCAAATTCCATACTTGAACCATTTGTGCTTAAATATTTATCTGCTAATCAGGGATGACCCGTCCAAAAATGGGTACCAAAGTCCCGATAATTTATTTTGCAGGATCCCGATCATACATGGTAAATAGACGACGATTGCTCCACATGTATGGTCGGTATGCGATGATGAGCAGTCGCACAAGACCCCGACACGTGTGGTATTCTGGTTGCTCCACACACGTGATCGGTATGTGACGTGAGCAAACAAACCAAATCAAGACTATTCCAAAGTTCTTGATTTGACATTGTTTTTCTTTTTATTTTTCTGTTCATAAAAAAAAAGGCCATAAAAAAAAAAGAGAAGAGGCAATAAAAAAAAAGGAGGCCATAAAAAAAAAGGGGAGAAAAAGAAAAATAAGGCCATTAAAAAAAAGAAAAATAAGGCCATAAAAAAAAAGAAAAAAAATAAAAATAAGGCCATAAAAAAATAAATAAAAATAAGGCCATAAAAAAAAAGGGGAGTGAATAGAAAAGGTGCAAGAGTTTCAAAAGAGCGTATTACCATAGTTTATTGTAAAAAACGCATATGTTTTAGGGGAAGTAATACTCATAAGCGCAATATCAAAAAGGCGCGAAATGTTCAAAATGGGAGTGTGCTTCAATCACAAAAGGCGCATAACGTGAAGGAAAGTAATAGGCAAAAATCTACAAGAGCGCACAACTTTAGGGGGAGCAAGGGCATCATATTAGAAATAACGCAACTATTTAGGGGGAGTGTTACAATGAAAAGGCGCTAGAGCTTAAGGGAAGAATGCCCTGAATACAAACTTCATGCTTTTAAGAGGGAGTGCTACCTAAATGTCAATAAAACGCATGGACACAAAAGAGTTGTTCACATACCTGTTCCTAAGGTTCAGTCGACCCAACTAATCCTAACCCAGGAACAAACCTCGAGTGTATGTGAGGGTATTGAGCGTATCACGATGACATCCTTACAACTCAACCACAAACTATCCGGGCCATAACCATATAGGTACATGACTGATTTATCAGATCCCGGGTAGAAGACGCTTCATCTGGTCCAAAGGCGCATGCACGACCCTTCCTAGCTACTCATTTGTCTCCCAAAAGACATATGTTTCAATATCTCACGGGGAACCTCATATGCTATCACCGTTTCATTTGGAAACGGGAGATATTGAACTAAGTGGTCCACAGCCCCATACCACGACTTTCTTGAACACGTAAATGTCTAGTGTGTCCTCATAGCCTAAATGTTATCCACTTTTCTAGGACACATACATTCTTTTACACACATATTGCCGGTCTACGTGACCTTGCCAGAACTTCTGTAGACGCATCATTAAATGATGTGCTTCTATGATCAGAAGGAAGTCCTGCCGTTGCAACATCAAAACAACAACG
This sequence comes from Lindernia subracemosa, assembly GCA_028392965.1. NCBI lineage: Eukaryota > Viridiplantae > Streptophyta > Magnoliopsida > Lamiales > Linderniaceae > Vandellia > Vandellia subracemosa. The sequence continues at coordinate 4,795 of JAQPCC010000152.1, read as the reverse complement.
GTAGCAGGCCATCTTCTGGAGCACGACTCTAGAACGATGTCAACGGGATGCCTATGTGGCCCCGTAATCCCTTCAAATACAAGTCTGTGTGACTTTGCATCCACGACCAAGAGTGACATCAAGGGATGTTTCACAATGATCGATCGTCTGTCCCGTTTTCAGGTACTTCATCCGGAATTCAACGACAACACGTTCCGCGTATACTCTGGTTCACCTTGATCACACAGCATGACGATACAAAAGCATCGCCATGAGGGGGAGAAGTCTATCAAGGAGGTCAAGCACGTGAACTCATTAAAGAAGCCAAGCTTTCAACGCATGTGCTGAACCGCAACAAACAAGAGACCTCTCTCCATGGTTCAAGCATACACGACAAGTCAATGCTGACGATCCGCGCGACTCTGATATATACAAGAAGGTGACGAAGATTCAAGTTGCAAAGAAGAAAGAGAGGGTGCATGTAAATGGGGGGAGACTGAAGATTCTCCAGATGCTCTCAGCTATTTTCTTCAGACTGCAACAGAAGACCGTGTCAAATTCAAAGTTGAACACAAAGGCAGAGATTTTCAAGGGGGAGATTGTTAGGAATCTTTCTGTTGTGTTCAAATAATGAGGAAGACTGAAGATTATCAAAGACAAAGACAACCGACACTTCAATGACAATTGAACACTAAGAGGGAGATTGTTAGGAATATTTTCTAATGTTCAATAATCATGTTATCTTTGTCTTGTGACTCAATTGTATTTTATGTAAATATAGGGATTAGATTGAAAATATACCAAAATATGCTTTAGTATATATAGGGCAAGTATGTGTGATTAACACACAACTTGAGTTTTAGCTTTCTCTCACTAGAAACACTCTCTCATCATTATCATAATTATGGCTTAATTGTAGAGAGATAAATGAGCTTATTGTAGAGAGAAGCTTGTGTTTAATGGAGGTTGATTGAGTTTATACCAAAAGTCTTCCGCACGTTAATTACAAGGTATGTCTCATTTGATCTTAATTCTCAAGTTCTTAGATTGGATGTTAAATCTGGGAATTACATGGAGAACCGAGACAACCAAGAATGCGAAGTCTACAAGATCTGTACGACTCGACGGAAGAGGTTCACCTTGTTTGTCTGATGGCGGATTCCGAAGAAATCACATTTGAAGAAGCGTTCCGAGACAAGAAGTGGAAAGCTGCGATGGACGAAGAGATCAAGTCCATCGAGAAGAACAAAACGTGGGAGTTGATAGAACTTCCGAATGGGCATAAACCCATCGGAGTAAAATGTGTTTACAAGAAGAAGACGAATGCCGAGGGATTCATCGAACGACAAGGCTGGTGGCGAAAGGCTACCGACAACGTGCTGGAATCGATTATGACGAAGTCTTCGCTCCCGTTGCGAGAATGGAAACCATCAGGCTGCTGTTGGCACAAGCTGCTCAATTCGGATGGACTAACTTCCAGATGGATGTTAAATCCGCATTCCTGAATGGAGAGCTTGAGGAAGAAGTCTATGTAGAACAACCTCCTGGCTACTCGAGAAGAGGAGAAGAAGAGAAGGTGCTGAAGCTGAGAAAGGCGTTCTATGGGCTGAAGCAGGCGCCTCGGGCATGGAATACTCGGATCGATGGGTATTTCAAGAAGAACAAATTTCAGCAATGTCCGTACGAGAACGCACTCTACATCAAGAAGGAAGAAAGAGGTATGATAATAGTTGCTCTTTATGTTGATGATATTATCTTCATGGGAAGCAGCGAGGAAATGCTCAACGAATTCAAGAAGGCAATGACCGAGGAGTTTGAGATGACGGATCTTGGGAAGATGAAATTCTTCTTGGGGTTAGAAGTCGAGCAGCTGAAAATAGGAATCTTCGTCTCGCAAAGAAAGTACGCGGGAGAGATACTAGAGAAAGGAAAGATAAAGGAGTGCAAACCTATAGCAAACCCGATGGAGCTTGGTGAAAAACTTTCCAAGTTCGAGGGAGGAGAAAGAGTAAGCGCAACAGAGTACCGAAGCTTGGTGGGAAGCCTAAGGTACTTGACCTGCACAAGGCCGGATATCACATACGTTGTCGGGGTCGTGAGTCGCTTCATGGAAGAACCACGACAATCGCATCTCAAGGCGATTAAGAGAATACTCCGATACGTTCAAGGGACAAAGTCGCTTGGGCTCTTCTACCCGAGGACAAACGATGTGAAGTTGGTTGGCTATTCAGACAGTGATTGTTGCGGGGACGTTGATGACAGAAGAAGCACTAGCGGGTATGTCTTCTACCTTGGAAGCTCGGCGTTTACTTGGCTCTCGAAGAAGCAGCCAATCGTAACTCTGTCAACCTGCGAAGCCGAGTATGTAGCAGCGTCTTTGTGCGTCATGCACGCAATCTGGCTGAGGAACCTGCTGCTCGAGCTAAATGTCAAACAGGAGGAGTCAACCGAAATCCAAGTGGATAACAAGTCGGCAATCGAGCTAGCTAAGAATCCGGTGCATCACGAAAGAAGCAAGCACATCGATGCCCGATTTCACTTCATCCGAGAGCAGGTGAAGAAGGAAAACGTGAAGATGTCTGGACCAGGTCGCAGACATTTTCACGAAGCCGTTGCCGATTCCCATATTCGAGAATCTGAAGAATATGCTCGGGATGAAAGATTGGAAGACCTTGAGCTTCAGGGAGGAATTTGTTGAGATTGAAGCCCAAGAGCTTCCCAAGCGAGAAGCCTCCCGAGCGAGGTACTTCCCGAGAAAGAAGAAGTCAGAGGAGAAGCCTTCCAAGAGAGAAGAGCTTCATGAGAAAGAAGAATCTTCCGAGCAGAAAGGATGGTCATCCCGAGGAAGCTTGGAAGTGACTTCCCGAGAAGGCTCTGCTGAGAAGAATATGAGATGTCCAAAGGACGGTTACGGAAGACAAAGGACGGTTACGGAAGAGATAAAGACAGCAGTTAATGGGAAGAAACTGCCAAGAAAGTGGGAAGAAACTGTCAAAGAAACTGCCAATGAAGTGGGACGAAACTGCCAAGGAAGTTAGTGGGTAGAAACTGTTTTTAGTAGTATAAAATCGTTCCAATGTATCTCTATGATATATCTCTCGAAATATTGTGTAAGCAAGAAAGTCTTTCAGTAATATAAAGTTCTTCTCCGATAAATTCTCTTGTATTCCCGGAATCCCCTGCAAATTTCCTTCCGAAAACAGCTTTCCGACCCAGGAAAACCCAACAAAGGGTATCACAACAAGCCTTAAAAACATCAGATTCCTCTTCATCTCAGGGACAAATCCAACATTCCTCAGTCCCAACTATCTTGCATCATTTCCTAATCGAACCATTTCTCCCTTGATTTCCTTTGAATTCTTCTAAGCCACGCCGTGCTGCAGGTTATATATGGTATGTACAACCCGATGTTGATCCACGTCATTGCAAAAAAGGTATTGAAGGTATTTATCCACCAGTTTCAGTGCGTTTCTCCCATAAAGCAGTGTCTCTTTGAAGGTATTGAACCCTTTAGGTAGTGTACAAAGAAGTAACAAAGCCTTGTCTTCCTCAAAAATTTCAACTTATGCATTTTTCAGGTCAAGAATCATTCTGTTGAACTCATCGAGTTGTTCTTCAATGCTTCCGTCTTCTTGCATCCGAAATTAGTACAGGGCCTGCTTCAAATAAAGGCTCTTTGCCATCATATATATATATAATATATATATATATATAATTCGTCGAGCTTCTTCCACAGCCCATTAAGTGTGGTTTCCTTCGAAACTGTCCTCAGAACCTTGTCCCTGAGACACAAAATTGTTAGCTTTTTTATGATCTATGAGAGGTGTTGAACCTTGTAAGTAGAGAAGGAAAATGAAGGAGATAAGTTACAACTTCTTTCACATAGAACATCATCTTACATTGATTCATACATATAGTTTTCATACTACATGCATACTTTGATACATCACTTATATAGATAACATATGACTAAAGTTTCCATCATAAACCATGCTTTGTCTACATAAGTTATCTAACACATCACAAAGTATGGTAGCAAAGACTTTACCAAAACTTTCAACTTAGTCCATGCTTTACTAACCTAAGACATTTCAAGGCATGAGGATACATTACTAGAAAAGATTGTGCAAAACATCATCATAACATTAAGGAAAATATTAAATAATATTAATATTCTAACAAAAATGATGGCACTATGTGCCTTTGTTATCATCGCCACTTTGATCGCTGCGTTCATGTCCGCCGGGGGCATTTCCTTCTCCTCTTTCACAGCTTCTTCAAGCCCTAAGTCATTTTCACCCGTGAACGTTTCGGTATAGAATCTTGTGGCAGCCATGCCTTCTTCAATTGCGTGACGCTCCACGCTCGCTACACCATATAGCAATCATGGCGGTAGAGTAATTTCACGATGGAAGAGTAATTACACAACTCACAAAATACAATGTACAACAGTTGAGATCTGATTGCGTGCATGTAAAAACACACGGTAACATATCAACGATTATGGATCATAAACACACCAAGTGTTTTATTATGAATTTCATTATATGACCACAAACTACGAAATTTGTTGGAATCTTGATGAAATGGTAATTTTATGACAAAAAAAAAAAGGAAATATATAACAAACGATCATGAATTATGACCCGTTGGGGATTCTATCATATGTACAAAACTTATTTTTTCGTCTTCATTTTTTTTTTTTTGCTAGTGTCTATATTTCATGTGTTGTGGATTGTAACATCCATGAGTGTCTCCAAATCATTCTTCTTCAAGATTGCTTCAATTCTAATATTCTACTTGGTAAGGCAACCTA